>CM034354.1:7519130-7870618 GCA_019925275.1 Mytilus edulis
TTTGCCTATAAAATTGAGAACTTTTTTTTATAATCTTAGAAAAACCATATTCCTATAAAGGAATTATATTGACAGAAATAACAGACAGTATATTGTATATAAATTTTCTACATTGCCTATACGTTTGATAACTTTTTTATAATCTTTGAAAACACATATCTATAGTAGAATTATATTGCATAAAAAACAGACCATCGTTGGTTTATAAAACATTTTTTTTACATTTGCACTATACATTTGATAACTTGTTTTTTATTATTTTAGAATTCGACCATATTCTTAGTGAATTAATTGACAGTAAAAATCATGCCTTCATTGATTTAAAATATATTTCTGTACATTGCCTAAAAAATTTGATGACCTTTTTTGATAATTTTGAAATCGAAAATATTATATTGTATAACTAATAGTTGACAGTAAAACAGATTGTCACTGGTTTTATATTTATTTTTTCAAACATTTGCCATAAATTTGATATTTTTTTGATAATTTAGAACTTGACCATATTCAACAGAAATTATTGACAGTTAAAAACAGACCTGTAATTAGTTTATTAATATTTTTTATATAGCTTCCCTAAAATTATTATACCATTTTTTTGGGACAATTTTAGATAATCGACCCATTTCTATAGTTTAATTAAACAATGACAGTAAAAATAAAGACCTGCATTTTTGAAATATTTTTTTCTAATTCAATAAATTGTTGTAAACTTTTTGATAGTTTTAGAACCGACCGTTTTCTCGTATAGATAATTATATTGACAGTTAAAACAGACCTTTCATTGGTTAAATTAATATTTTTTCTACATTTGCCCTATAAATTTATACCTTTTTTGATAGTTTTAAGAATTCGAACCATAATCTATAGAGAATGATGTTGACAGTAAAAACAGACCTGTCATTTGGTTTAATAATATTTTGTGTTACATTTGCCTAAAATTTGACAACTTTTGATAATTTAGAAATCGACCATATTCTAATAGAATTATATTGACAGTAAAAACAGACTGTCATTGGTTTAATAATATATTTCTACATTTGCCTATAATTATATACCTTTTTAATAATTTTAGAAATCACCATATTCTATAGTAATTAATTGACAGTAAAAACAGAACCTGTCATTGGTTTAATAATATTTTTTCTACATTTGCCTATTTAACTTTTGATAGTTTTAGAAATGACCATATTCTATAGGTAATTTTCATTGACAGTAAAAACAGACTGTCAATGGTTTAATATTATTTCTTCATTTGCCTAAAATTATGATACCTTTTTTGATAATTTTAGATATCACCATATTCAATAGATAATTATATTTACAGTAAAACAGACCTGTCATAGATTTAATCATATTTTTTCTACATTTGCCTATAAATTTATAACTTTTTTTATAATCTTAGAAATCGACCATATTCTATAGAGAAATGTATTGACAGTAAAAACAGACCTGTCATTGGTTTAATAATATCTTTTTTACATTTGCCTATAATTTGATAACTTTTTGTGATACTTTAACGAAATCGAACATATTCAGTAGATAATTATATTGACAGTAAAAACAGACCTGTCATTGGTTTAATAATATTTTTTCTACATTTGCCTAAAATTTGATGACCTTTTTTACATAATTTTAGAAATCGACATATTCTATAAAGAATTATATTGACAGTAAAAACAGACCTGTCATTGGTTTAATAACATTTTTTCTACACTTGCCAAAAATTGGATGACCTTTTTTGATAATTTTAGAAATCGACCATATTCTATATATAATTATATTGACAGTAAAAACAGACCTGTCACTGGTTTAATAATATTTTTTCCTACATTTGCCTATAAATTTGAGATCTTTTCTGATAATTTAAGAAATCGACCATATTCAATAGATAATAATATTGACAGTAAAAACAGACCTATCATTAGTTTAATAATATTTTTTCTACGTTTGCCTAAAATTTTATACCTTTTTTGACAGTTTTAGAAATCGACCATATTCTATAGATAATTATAATGACAGTAAAAACAGATCTGTCATTGGTTTAAAAAAAAAAATTCTACATTCGCCTATAAATTAGATAACTTTTTTGATAATTTAAGAAATCGACCATATTCAATAGATAATTATATTGACAGTAAAAACAGAATTAGCTTGATAATATTCTTTCTACGTTTGCCTAAAATTATATACCACTTTTAACAATTTTAGAAATCGACCATATTCTATAGATGATTATATTGACAGTTAAAACAGACCTTTCATTGGTTTTATTATATTTTTTTTTCTACATTTGCCTATACATTTTATACCTTTTTGAGAGTTTAAGAATTCGACCATATTCTATAGAGAATGATGTTGACAGTAAAAACAGACCGGTCATTGGTTTCATAATATTTTTTCTACATTTGCCTATACATTTGATAACTTTTTTTTATTATTTTAAAAATCGACCATATTCTATAGAGAATTATATTGACAGTAAAAACAGACCTGTCATTGATTTAATAATATTTTTTTGTACATTTGCCTAAAAATTGGATGACCTTTTTTGATAATTTTAGAAATCGACCATATTCTATATATAATTATATTGACAGTAAAAACAGACCTGTCATTGGTTTAATAATATTTTTTCTACATTTGCCTATACATTTTATACCTTTTTGAGAGTTTAAGAATTCGACCATATTCTATAGAGAATGATGTTGACAGTAAAAACAGACCTGTCATTCGTTTAATAATATTTTGTGTACATTTGCCTAAAAAATTGATAACGTTTTTGATAATTCAAGAACTCGACCACATTTAATAGATAATTATATTGACAGTAAAAACAGATCTGTCATTGGTTTAATAATATTTTTTTCTACATTTGCCTAAAATTTTTTACCTTTTTTGATAATTTTAGAAATCAACCATATTCTATAGGTAATTATAATGACAGTAAAAACAGACCTGTCATTGCTTTATAATATTTTTTTTCTACATTTCCTATAAATTTGATAACTTTTTTGATAATTTTAGAAACCAACCTATTCTATAGATAATTTATATTGGTGTATATAATATTTTTGCTACATTTGCCTATACATTTTATACCTTTATTGATAATTTTAGAAATCGACCATATTCTATAGGTAATTATATTGACAGTAAAAACAGACCTGTCATTGGGTTTAATAATATTATTTTCTACATTTGCCTATACATTTCATACCTTTTTTGATAATTTTAGAAATCGACCATATTCTATATATAATTATATTGACAGTAAAAACAGACCTGTCATTGGTTTAATAATATTTTTTCTACATTTGCCTATAAATTTGAGATCTTTTCTGATAATTTAAGAAATCGACCATATTCAATAGATAATAATATTGACAGTAAAAACAGACCTATCATTAGTTTAATAATATTTTTTCTACGTTTGCCTAAAATTTGATACCTTTTTTTATAATTTTAGAAATCGACCATATTCTTTAGAGAAATATATTGACAGTAAAAACAGACCTGTCATTGGTTTAATAATATTTTTTTGTACATTTGCCTAAAAATTTGATAACGTTTTTGATAATTTAAAAATCGACCATATTCTATAGATAATATATTGACAGTAAAAAACAGACCTGTCATTGGTTTAATAATATTTTTTCTACATTTGCCTATACATTTTATACCTTTTTTGATAATTTTAGAAATCGACCATATTCTATAGGTAATTATATTGACAGTAAAAACAGACATGTCATTGGTTTATAATATTTTTTCTACATTTGCTATAAATTTGAGAACTTTTTTTATAATCTTAGAAATCAACCATATTCTATAGAGAATTATATTGACAGTAAATACAGACCGGTCATTGGTTTCATAATATTTTTTCTACATTTGCCTATACATTTGATGATCTTTTTTTTTATAATCTTAGAAATCAACCATATTCTATAGAGAATTATATTGACAGTAAATACAGACCGGTCATTGGTTTCATAATACTTTTTCTACATTTGCCTATACATTTGATAACTTTTTTTTATTATTTTAAAAATCGACCATATTCTATAGAGAATTATATTGACAGTAAAAACAGACCTGTCATTAGTTTAATAATATTTTTTTACGTTTGCCTAAAATTTGATACCTTTTTTTATTATTTAAAAAATCGACCATATTCTATAGAGAATTATATTGACAGTAAAAACAGACCTGTCATTGATTTAATAATATTTTTTTGTACATTTGCCTAAAAATTGGATGACCTTTTTTGATAATTTTAGAAATCGACCATATTCTATATATAATTATATTGACAGTAAAAACAGACCTGTCACTTGTTTAATAATATTTTTTCCTACATTTGCCTATAAATTTGAGATCTTTTCTGATAATTTAAGAAATCGACCATATTCAATAGATAATAATATTGACAGTAAAAACAGACCTATCATTAGTTTAATAATATTTTTTCTACGTTTGCCTAAAATTTGATACCTTTTTTTATAATTTTAGAAATCGACCATATTCTTTAGAGAAATATATTGACAGTAAAAACAGACCTGTCATTGGTTTAATAATATTTTTTTGTACATTTGCCTAAAAATTTGATAACGTTTTTCATAATTTAACAAATCGACCATATTCAATAGATAAGTATATTGACAGTAAAAACAGACCTGTCATTGGTTTAATAATATTTTTTCTACATTTGCCTATACATTTTATACCTTTTTTGATAATTTTAGAAATCGACCATATTCTATAGGTAATTATATTGACAGTAAAAACAGACATGTCATTGGTTTCATAATATTTTTTCTACATTTGCTATAAATTTGAGAACTTTTTTTTATAATCTTAGAAATCAACCATATTCTATATAGAATTATATTGACAGTAAATACAGACCGGTCATTGGTTTCATAATATTTTTTCTACATTTGCCTATACATTTATTTTTTTTATAATCTTAGAAATCAACCATATTCTATAAAGAATTATATTGACAGTAAAAAACAGACCAATCATTGGTTTAATAAAACATTTTTTACATTTGCCTATACATTTCATAACTTTTTTTTATTATTTTAGAAATCGACCATATTCTATAGAGAATTATATTGACAGTAAAAACAGACCTGTCATTGATTTAATAATATTTTTTTGTACATTTGCCTAAAAATTTGATGACCTTTTTTGATAATTTTAGAAATTGACCATATTCTATATATAATTATATTGACAGTAAAAACAGACCTGTCACTGGTTTAATAATATTTTTTCCTACATTTGCCTATAAATTTGATATTTTTCTGATAATTTCAGAAATCGGCCATATTCAATAGATGAATATATGGTCCGAGTACACAGGTATCGTCCTTTAATTTTCGTTGTCCACGAATATAGTCCTTAGTGTGGACAGTGTGTTACTTGCCAATTATTGTTATACCCCTTCCAAATTTATTTCTCCATGTTTTATGCCTCATATAGCAAGTTGGGGGGGTGGGGGGGGTGGGGTGAAATGACACTGTAAAAAAGTTGGGTCATAAATATTAATGTAAAGTAGTGATTAGGTCCAGCTGAAAAAGGTCAAAAATTAGCACTTCGGAAGCTGTCAAAAGATTTCAAGACCCCCTTAACATAAGATTGTCCATATTTTGAGTTAGAGCTGATGAAGTTTTCTAGAATTTTGATATAATTTGTCCCAAAAGTAGTACAACACACTGTAAAAATATTTTAGAGAAAGCGCAGGTGGGATTTTTTTAATTTTCATTTATTGTCTAAAAGAAATGCACTACGAAATAACTGTGTACTCGGACCATATTGACAGTAAAAACAGACCTGTCATTAGTTTAATAATATTTTTTCTACGGTTGCCTAAAATTTTTTAACTTTTTTGACAATTTTAGAAATCGACCATATTCTATAGATAATTATATTGACAGTAAAAACAGACCTGTCATTGGTTTAATAATATTTTTACTACATTTGCCTAAAATTTTATACGTTTTTTGATAATTTTAGAAACCAACCGTATTCTATAAATAATTTTATTGACAGTTAAACAGACCTTTCATTGGTTGAATTATATTTTTTCTACACTTGTCTATAAACTTAATACCTTTTTTGATAGTTTAAGAATTCGACCATATTCTATAGAGAATGATGTTGACAGTAAAAACAGACCTGTCATTGGTTTAATAATATTTTGTGTACATTTGCCTAAAAATTTGATAACGTTTTTGATAATTCAAAGACTCGACCACATTTGATAGATAATTATATTGACAGTAAAAACAGACCGGTCATTGGTTTAATAATATTTTTTTCTACATTTGTCTATACATTTTATACCTTTTTTGATAATTTTAGAAATCAACCATAGTTTATAGGTAATTATATTGACAGTAAAAACAGACCTGCCATTGGTTTAATAATATTTTTTTCTACATTTGCCTAATTTTATTTATCTTTTATTTATCTTTTTTGATAATTTTAGAAATCGAACATATTCTATAAGTAATTATATTGACAGTAAAAACAGACTTGTCAATGGTTTAATATTATTTCTACAGATGCCTAAAATTTTTGCCTATACATTTGAAAACTTTTTTGATAATTTAAGAAATCGACCATATTCAATAGATAATTATATTGACAGTAAAAACAGACCTGTCATAAGTTTAATAATATTTTTTATACGTTTGACTAAAATTTTATACCTCTTTTGACAATTTTAGAAATTGACCATATTCTATAGATAATTATAATGACAGTAAAAACAGACCTGTCATTGGTTTATTAATTTTTTTTTCTACATTTTCCTATAAATTTGATAACTTTTTTGATAGTTTTAGAAACCGACCGTATTCTATAGATAATTATATTGGTGTAATAATATTTTTTTCTACATTTGCCTATACATTTTATACCTATATTGATAATTTTAGAAATCGACCATATTCTATAGGTAATTATATTGACAGTAAAAACAGACCTGTCATTGGGTTAATGATATATTTTTCTACATTTGCCTATACATTTCATATCTTTTTTGATAATTTTAGAAATCAACCTTATTTTATAGATAATTATATTGACAGTAAAAACAGACCTGTCATTGGTTTAATAATATTTTTTCTACATTTGCCTAAAATTTTACACCTTTTTTGATAATTTTAGAAATCGACCATATTCTACAGAGAATTACATTGACAGTAAAAACAGACTTGTCAATGGTTTAATAATATTTTTTCTACATTTGCCTAAAATTTTATACCTTTTTTGATAATATTAGAAATCGACCATCTTCTATAGAGAATTACATTGACAGTAAAAACAGACATTTGCCAAAAATTTTATACCTTTTTTGATAATTTTAAAAATCAACCATAAAAAAATTGACAACTTTATAGTAAAATATAAAAAAAATATCATTAAGGTAATATCCGAATTAATATCCAAAAGGTGGTTCAATTGAATATAAAGCTGTGCTTGGTTCAAGTTTTCTTCTTGATCAAATGACAGATTTAAGGTAAGATCAAAAATATTATCAAAAAATTGACAAATTTACAGTAAAATATGAAAAAAAATATCAATAAGGTAACATCAGAACGAATATCCAAAAAGTGGTTAAATTGAATGAAAAATGTTGATATTTTTTGATAAAGCTGTGCTTGGTTCAAGTTTTCTTCTTAATCAAATGACAGATTTAAGGTAAGATCAAAAATATTATCAAAAAATTGACAAATTTACAGTAAAATATGAAAAAATATCAATAAGGTAACATACGAACGAATATCCCAAAAGTGGTTAAATTGAATGACAAATGTTGATATTTTTTTATAAAGCTGTGGTTGGTTCAAGTTTTCTTCTAGATCAAATGACCGATTTAAGGTAACATGAAAAAAATTATCAAAAAAAATTGACAAATTTACAGTAAAATATTAAAAAAATATCAATAAGTTAATATTCGAATTTATATCCAAAAAGTGGTTTAAATGAATAAAAAATCTTGAAATGTTTTGATCAAGCTGTGTTTGGTTCAAATTTTCTTCTTGAACAAATGACATATGTAAGGTAAAATCAAAAATATCAAAAAATTGACAAATTTACAGTAAAATATGAAAGAAATATCAAATACGTAACATCCGAATTAATATCCAAAAAGTTGTCAAATTGAATAAAAAATCTTAAAATGTTTTGATAAAGCTGTGCTTGGTTCATGTTTTCTTCTTGATCAAATGATAGATGTAAGGTAAAATCAAAAATATCGAAAAATTGACAAATTTACAGTAAAATATGAAAAAAATATCAATAAGGTAACATCCGAACGAATATCCAAAAAGTGGTTAAATTGAATGAAAAATGTTGATATTTTTTGATAAAGCTGTGGTTGGTTCAAGTTTTCTACTTGATCAAATGTCCCATTTAAGGTAACATAAAAAAAATTATCAAAAAAAATTGACAAATTTACAGTAAAATATGAAAAATATCAATAAGGTAATATCCGAATGAATATTCAAAAAGTGGTTTCATTTAATGAAAAATGTTGATATTTTTTTCATAAAGCTGTGATTGGTTCAAGTTTTCTTTTTGATCAAATGACCGATTTAAGGTAACATAAAAAAAAAATATAAAAAAAATTCACAAATTTACAGTAAAATATGAAAAAAATATCAATAAGGTAACATCCGAATTAATATAAAAAAAGTGGTTCAATTGAATAAAAAATCTTGAAATGTTTTGATAAAGCTGTGGTTGGTTGAAATTTTCTTCTTCAACAAATGACAGATTTAAGGTAACAAAAAAAAATATCAAAAAATTGACAAATTTACAGTAAAATATGAAAAAATATCAATAAGGTAATATCCGAATGAATATCCAAAAAGTGGTTAAATTCAATGAAAAATGTTGATATGTTTTGATAAAGCTGTGGTTGGTTCAAGTTTTCTTCTAGATCAAATGACCGATTGAAGGTAACATAAAAAAAATATCAAAAACATTGACAAATTAACAGTAAAATATGAAAAAATATCAATAAGGTAACATCCGAACGAATATCCAAAAGGTAATTAAATTGAATGAAAAATGTTGATATTTTTTGATAGAGCTCTGGTTGGTTCAAGTTTTCTTCTAGATCAAATGACCGATTTAAGGTAACATCAAAAAAATTATCAAAAAAAATTAACAAATTTACAGTAAAATATGAAAAAAATATCAAAAAGGTAATATCCGAACTTATATCCAAAAAGTGGTTAAATTGAATAAAAAATCTTGAAATGTTTTGATAAAGATGTGCTTGGTTCATGTTTTCTTCTTGATCAAATGACAGATGTAAGGTAAAATCAAAAATATTATTAAAAAACTGACAAATTAACAGTGAAATATGAAAAAAATATCAATAAGGTAACATCCGAATGAATATCCAAAAATTGTTTAAATTGAATAAAAAATCTTGAAATGTTTTGATAAAACTGTGGTTGGTTCAAATTTTCTTCCTCAACAAATGACAGATTTAAGGTAACAAAAAAAATTATCAAAAAAATTGAAAAATTTACAGTAAAATATGAAAAACATATCAATAAGGTAACATCCGAACGAATATCCAAAAAGTGGTTCAATTGAATGAAAAATGTTGATATTTTTTGATAAAGCTGTTGTTGGTTCTAGTTTTCTTCTTGATCAAAAGACAGATTGAAGGAAATATCAAAAAAATTATCAAAAAGTGACAAATTTACAGTAAAATATGAAACAAATATCAATAAGGTAACATCCGAATGAATATCCAAAAAAATGGTTAAATTGAAAAAAAAATCTTGAAATGTTTTGATAAAGCTGTGCTTGGTTCAAGTTTTCTTCTAAATGGAATGACCGATTTAAGGTAACATAAAAAAAATATAAAAAAAATGACATATTAACACTTAAATATGAGAAAAATATCAATAAGGTAACATCCGAATGAATATCCAAAAAATGGTTAAATTGAATAAAAAATCTTGAAATGTTTTGATAAAGCTGTGGGTGGTTCAAATTTTCTTCTTCAACAAATGACAGTATTTAACAATTCTATCATTTTGTTTAGTTTCTAATCACAAAATGGTGTTTTTTCCTGTATAATCCATACAAAATGTGTCATTTTGTCCCGTCCTGTAGTTTGAGAAAATGCGCGGTGACCTATCATTTATATTATATTTTTCAACATGTATCAATAGATACAACGTTTTGGCAAAGTATGAACAAATTCTATCATTTTTATTTTAGACTCCCATACCACCTTAAGGTAACAAAAAAATTGACAAATTTAAAGTAAAATATGAAAAAAATATCAATAAGGTAACATTTGAATGAATTACCAAAAAGTGATTACATTGAATGAAAAAAGTTGATATTTTTTTATAAAGCTGTGGTTGGTTCATGTTTTCTTCTTGATAAAATGACCGATTTAAGGTAACATAAAAAAAATTATCAAAAATTTGACAAATTTACAGTAAAATATGAAAAAAATATCAATAAGGTAACATCCGAACGAATATCCAAAAGTGGTTAAAATTAAATGAAAAATGTTGATATGTTTTGATAAAGCTGTGGTTGGTTCAAGTTTTCTTCTAGATCAAATGACCGATTTAAGGTAACATAAAAAAAAATATCAAAAAAATTGACATATTAACAGTAAAATATGAAAAAAATATCACTAAGGTAACATCCGAATGAATATCCAAAAATTGGTTAAATTGAATTAAAAAATCTTTAAATGTTTTGATAAAGCTGTGGTTGGTTCAAATTTTCTTCTTCAACAAATGACAGATTTAAGGTAACAAAAAAAAAATATCAAAAAATTGACAAATTTACAGTAAAATATGAAAAAAATATCAATAAGGCAATATTCGAACGAATATCCAAAAAGTGGTTAAATTGAATGAAAAATGTTGATAATTTTTGATATAGCTGTGGTTGGTTCAAGTTTTCTTCTTGATCAAATGACCGATTTGAGGTAACATCAAAAATAAATTATCAAAAGAAATTGACAAATTTACAGTAAAATATGAAAAAAATGTTGATATTTTTTTTATAAAGCTGTGGTTGGTTCATGTTTTGTTCTTGATCAAATGACCGATTTAAGGTAACATAAAAAAAAATATCAAAAAAATTGATAAATTTACAGTAACATATGATAAAAAAAAAAGCTAGCATCCGAATTAATATAAAAAAAGGGGTTCAATTGAATAAAAAATCTTGAAATGTTTTGATAAAGCTGTGCTTGGTTCAAGTTTTCTTCTTGATCAAATGACAGATTTAATGTAATATCAAAAAAATTATTAAAAAAATCCTACAAATTTACAGTAAAATATGAAAAAAATATCAATAAGGTAACATCCGAATTAACATCCAAAAAATGGTTAAATTAAATAAAATATCTTGAAATGTTTTGATAAAGCTGTGGTTGGTTCGAGTTTTTTTCTTGATCAAATGACAGATTTAAGGTAACAAAAAAAATTGACAAATTTAAAGTAAAATATGAAAAAAATATCAATAAGGTAACATTTGAATGAATTACCAAAAAGTGATTACATTGAATGAAAAAAGTTGATATTTTTTTATAAAGCTTGTTGGTTGGTTCATGTTTTCTTCTTGATAAAATGACCGATTTAAGGTAACATAAAAAAAATTATAAAAAATTTGACAAATTTACAGTAAAATATGAAAAAAATATCAATAAGGTAACATCCGAACGAATATCCAAAAAGTGGTTAAAATTAAATGAAAAATGTTGATATGTTTTGATAAAGCTATGTTTGGTTCAAGTTTTCTTCTAGATCAAATGACCGATTTAAGGTAACATAAAAAAAAATATCAAAAAAATTGACATTAACAGTAAAATATGAAAAAAATATCAATAAGGTAACATCCGAATGAATATCCAAAAATTGGTTAAATTGAATTAAAAAATCTTTAAATGTTTGGATAAAGCTGTGGTTGGTTCAAATTTTCTTCTTCAACAAATGACAGATTTAAGGTAACAAAAAAAAATATCAAAAAATTGACAAATTTACAGTAAAATATGAAAAAAATATCAATAAGGTAATATCCGAATGAATATCCAAAAAGTGGTTACATTGAATGAAAAATGTTGATATTTTTTTATAAAGCTGTGGTTGATTCAAGTTTTCTTCTTGATAAATGACCGATTTAAGGTATCATAAAAAAAATATCAAAAAAATTGACAAATTTACAGTAAAATAGGAAAAAAATATCACTAAGGTAACATCCGAATTGATATCCAAAAATTGGTTAAATTGAATGAAAAATGTTGATATTTTTTGATAAAGCTCTGGTTGGTTCAAATTTTCTTCTAGATCAAATGACCGATTTACGGTAACATCAAAAATATTATCAAAAAAAATTGACAAATTTACAGTAAAATATGAAAAAAATATCAATAAGGTAGCATCCGAACGAATATCCAAAAAGTGGTTAAATTGAATGAAAAATGTTGATAATTTTTGATAAAGCTGTGGTTGGTTCAAGTTTTCTTCTTGATCAAATGACCGATTTGAGGAAACATAAAAAATAAATCATCAAAAGAAATTGACAAATTTACAGTAAAATATGAAAAAATATCAATAAGGTAATATCCGAATGAATATCCAAAAAGTGGTTCAATTGAATAAAAAATCTTGAAATGTTTTGATAAAGCTGTGCTTGGTTCAAGTTTTCTTCTTGATCAAATGACAGATTTAAGGTAACATAAAAAAAAATATCAAAAAATTGACAAATTTACAGTAAAATATCAAAAAAATATCACTAAGGTAACATCCGAATTGATATAAAAAATGTGGTTCAATTGAATAAAAAATCTTAATATGTTTTGATAAAGCTGTGGTTGGTTCAAGTTTTCTTCTTGATCAAATGACAGATTTAAGGTAACATAAAAAAAAATATCAAAAAATTGACATATTAACAGTAAAATATGAAAAAAATATCAATAAGGTAACATCCGAATGAATATCCAAAAATTGGTTAAATTGAATTAAAAAATCTTGAAATGTTTTGATAAAGCTGTGGTTGGTTCAAATTTTCTTCTTCAACAAATGACAGATTTAAGGTAACAAAAAAAAAATATCAAAAAATTGACAAATTTACAGTAAAATATGAAAAAAATATCATTAAGGTGATATCCGAATGAATTGTGGATGATTTATGTCAGTTGGAAAGTGTACCAGAATTTTTAACTACTCCTGATTTTTTTCTACCATCAAGAAATATAAAGTAATTGAGAGAAAACATTACAAACATACATGTACATATATTGTTCAATCCAGAGAAAGATTTGTGGGGTCTTAAACCTTATATTCTCTCAGTTTTACACTAGTATTCTTCTACGCAACCTATCTGTTGTTTGATACGCCTCCAGTGCAAAATAACATTTTAACCACAGCTTTGATTTTTCGTTTTTTCTCTCGAGAATTTCCCTGTGTTTTGTGTGTATATATATGTCAATTTTTGCTAGTAGTTACAAAATCAAATCCCAATCTTTCAAATGTTCGCTGTGATTATAAAGTGATAATGACCCTTTTAGTTTCAATGTTATACATTTTTTTTTTAATTAAGAAACCGTAAAAAGTATATACATTTTTTTCATCTGATACTATAATAACCTTTTGCAATTGAATGGAGATGGACAGTTGATTCCAACTAGGTTGACTTTAATATTCATGAATTGTAGATAGGTGAAATACAGATAAGCAATGGTTCCAAGAGGAGAGAAATCAACATAAAGTATAGTGGCCGTACAGCCAAGTTGACGGCCTGGAATGAAGTTGCAGACATTATTGGTGGTTGCCATCCAGGGATCTCCATGGATGAAAATTGAACCATGGAGGAACTTTCACCATTACAAACCTTGTCTACGCTGTACAGTGTAGCGCGATCGGAAGTATTTTATCCCTCCATACAAGGAATGGTGAAAATGCTAATTCATTGCTTATTTAAATTATATTTATTTGAATTTTCATTATAGAATTAGAAGTATCAATATTTTCATTTATTGCCGTTTTTAACCATTCAAATGCCAAGTCATCATGCCCCCCCCCCCCCCCCCCCCCCCCCCTTAGTCGAGAATGACCAAAAGCTGTCATGAAGGTCCCCATGCAGATTTCTTTTATTTTTGGTAATTGTTATGGGGGTTAAAAATCATCTAATGTGGAGCTTATTTTTCGTGGACACTGTCAAATTCAGAGCCCATTACCGGTATGGCTGATTTGCAGCAACAACAAAACAATTCGTACGGGTTATGTAAAAGGTTAAAGAGATTTGTAAAGTAAACGTCGACAAATGAAAAGGTTTTTAATGACTATCTGGAAAAATTGATGCTCTGCAACATGCATCTATCGAGTCTGAATAGAAACCGGAAACGCGAATGTATCAATTTGATTGTAATTTACGAAATGAATTCGGAATTTAGATACGATATTTCTTTACAGGAAATATTTAAGTTTTTACTTTTAAACTTTTAAAGTAATTCTAAATTATCGTTACAGCAGTACTCGATTTATTTACGATGAAATAATATTTACTGTTTTGCGTCTTATTTTGTACTTCTTAAAAAAGGGGGATGCTGATTGCGTAAGTCAAAATAAAGCACGTGTTCGACTTGTTAAACTGTTTTCTTTGTAACTGGATTAATTTATTAATTTATTTATTTAATCTAAATGATCATAATCATTTGCTGAAACTTAGTTGATTACTTCGACAAATGGATCGTCTATCCTCAGATAGTATTCTCCTGTTTGGTTTGTTGATCTACCTGTACAAGCTCAGGTACAAGTAATTAGCGATCTTAATCCGGATATCCCTCAGGCGTTAGAACTGTATTGGATTATAACATAAAAAGCCTAAGGGTTATGCAATTACATGCATTTGATTATAAATGATAAAAAAAAATGGCGTCGGGCTACAAAAAACGATGAAGTTTTGAACGATGGCGGAAGACAATTTAACGATGGCGCAAGACAATTTAACGATGGCGCGAGTCATTTGACGATGGCGCAAGACATTTGAACGATGGCGGGGCTCCATCGTTAAACAGGCCATGGAGATCCCTGGCCATCTCCAGGCCTGAAAGCTGTACCACATCAAGTTTGTGGTACCTACCAATGATTTTATTGATGCAAGGTGTTATAGCGCCTCTCCATCAATAACCTTTGAGGTATTTCGTATACTTATTCGTTTTCATCTTTTTTCATTAAGTTTCATCCTTTGATCAAACGAAGAACGACAATGAACGTTATACTAAACTCTAAATAAAATTTAAAAAAAAATCATTAAACACATTCAAGACTTGTAAATGATAAGAAACAAAAACCAATGTCAAATAGTAAATTCATCTTTCTCACAAAAATCTATAATTTTTATTCTTTATCATTCCATCTGTAATACAAACTAGTTACGAAAGGTAAAATGGGTCTAATAGTGGAAGAAAGACAACAACGTTTTAGGGACAAATTAAAAGGAGACCCAGACAGATTAGAAGCCTTCAGGGCAAAGGAAAGAAAGCGGTATCATGACTACAAAGAAATTGGTATGGTTAAACCTATAAACCAGATGTCTGAAAGATCAAAGAGAAGTAAAAGAAGGCGATGGAGGTTATCAAAGAATAAAGAAAGACAACGAAAAAAAGACCTTGAAAACTCCACCAGCATCACCAGCGCAAATACAAATAGAAATTCCACAACCACCAACATGTTCCCGTCAAAAAATCCAAAGTAAGAAAAAAAGAAACAGAGATAAAGCAAAATACTATAGAAATTAAGCTATATTAGGGAAAAAGTTGGAAATTACAAAAAGGAAAGCTGAATTGTACAGAATACATCAAAATATTTCTTTTCAGTTAAGCTCCGCCTTTTCGTCGGCCATTTTTGAATCAAACATGATCTCGGGAGTTTGTACCACGTGATTCGTTTTCCTTTGATTTCAGGGGCCGTTACTCTACAAAACATACTTCCGGTTTATTTGTTTACGTTACAAACTTTTAGTTTGACAATAAATTTCCACATTTTCGCAGAAACATTTGTTTTGAACCGATTTATAGTTGACAGATAGTCGCATTAATTGGTATCGTCATCTTGAACAAGTGAAATTGAGTAAGTTTGTTGTAAAAAGTTAATTTGTAAGCAGTTTACAATTTCGATCAGTTATGGGTTGGTTACCAGGTCCCTTTTAGGATTTAAAGGGAGATAATTATAAAGGACGATATTGACACATGTATAAACTGCAACAATAAATTCGAAAAAAGGAATAAGGGATACAAAGAACATCCATTGACAGTCAAAACAAATTGCCAGCTATATCCCTTCGATCAGTTTTGAACAATACTATTGACATTCAAGTAACCCCTGACAAGTCTTTATATGTTTGTAATACATGGGCCAGTTCAGTTGTGAAAATTTTTAAATCACAGTCGACTACTAAAGACGCATTAGACGAGTTCAACAAACTTCAAGCAGACACTTCTTGCATGAGAAGGAGAAAACGGCCTCTGTTTCAATCGACGCCAAATAAACAGACTTTTGAATTTGTTTCGCCTCAAAGTACTGTAGATTAAACTTTTTTGTCTTCTGTCTCCAAGAAGTGATGTAACATTTATTCACCAAAAAAGGTTGTTGTCTCTCCAAAAAAAAGCTAGTACTCATTGTTCAAAGGGTTTTGTGGACACGGCTGTTCAGGCCCTTTGATGTTCTCACTACTTTAGTGCCTTTAAATGCCTTTATGAGAAGAGCAAGTCAGCAAGACAGGGATTCACGAAATTGATCAAATATGCAGTTCGACAGGAGATAAAGTGGTTGGATCTTGGTGTTATAAATCTCTCAAAGCCTTTAAATGAAGGTACTCTGGATGAGTTTTCTTGGAAGCCGCTTATAGATGCTAGTGACAAATGCATACCAACCCTTACATCTGCCATTAAGGCCGCCTTGACACCATCACCTCGCAAAGAGATACAGGTCGCAATGTATGATTCTTTAATTATAATTTACTCTTGTTGAATGATTGATTGATTGTTGGTTGCTTAACGTCCAGTGGCAAATATTTCATGCATATTCAGGACGAGAACAAGTTAACAATTAATACAATAGGTAGGTTGTTATAATACAGGATGACAAGTCGACAAGCCGATGGGTGATCCTGATCAACCTTAAGAGACATGTAGAAGCCTGCTTTTTCATATTTCCAATAGGCACACTTTTCCTTGGACGATTGCGAAATTTATTGAATGTTTAAAAAAAAAACGGCATTGTTTTATTGATAACTTTGAAATCAGTCATGATATGTTGCAAGTGGTTTAAGGGGCGGCATACATCTACAAATATACGAAAGGAATATGGAGAAGAGATGACTTCCTACGAAATTGGTGGAAAATAGCAGCAATTGTTAGCGACTATGCTGCAAAAATGATCAAGGACTTTGCACTTCCAGGCTGTGATTCTGACCCCAAAAAAAGAAGGATTTAATGAAAATAAAGCTGCGATTTAAGGTGAGATGGGTAATAAATTAATGAATTGATAATGATATAGAGGAAAATTACTTTAGTTTCGATGAGAATTGTGGCATTGTTGCTAATCAAGATAGTGAATTTGTATATGAATTAGAATCTTTTTGTCAAACTTTCATGATTTTGCTACTTTATCTAAACATATAAATGCATACTCAATTAGTGATACATATATCAACATATATAAGAATCGGAAATACTAGATAGGAAACAAACAGAGTATCAACTTATTTATTCAACAAGAAATTGGACTTGAAGCTACATTGTAAATACAAAGAGAAGAATTGTGTGATAATGTACACGACAAAGTATCTTCTTCAGCTAGCCAATTTAAACTGAGATATATTGCAGGTGCTTACATATTCTACTCTGTGAAGATATTGTTTTTAATAAGTTGACAAAAAAAGTAAAAATTCCATGTTGAACAGACAGTTAGCATTAAAAAAAACGACTTTTGTATGCTGTGATGGTCTTCCATACATGATAATAAAAAAAAATGAAAGTAGAAGCTGTTGTATGTGCCATTGAAGGATGTGGAAAATCATTTATGTCAATTGACAATTACTCCAACTATACCACAGAAATCCATCCCACTGTTAAATGACGCTTTGTTTTTGAATTTGATTGGTTGTATGTAAGAATAGATTCTGGCCATTATGAGATGAATTTAATAAAAGGATGTTTTTTAACTTAATTGGATACCAGTCTTGGAAAACCTTTGTCATACTATGGGATTTAAATGATTCAGCTAAAAATTTTGCAAAGTTTTGTAAAGATCACCACAAAAGCTGGCGCCTCTTACTTGTATTTCATTTGGGAACTTTTCAAGAGTAAGTGTTGCCTTATGTTAGACACAGTATGCATTCAAAAAAAAAAACTAATGCAAAAGGATTTCTAAAGTACAGTTCTGAAAATTAAACTTCATCATTTACATACATGGTGGACCAAGTTTACAAATATTCAAATATAATTAAATTGAAAGTGTGGCATGCTGTGCGCGGCAACGATTATTGATCCCTGAAAGAACCCAACTTCGGCCTATTATTAAAGTAAACAAATACCACAAGCTTTAATATTGATCGATGAGCATTGTGCATGTTGTTTATTTATGAACTTCTTATGTCCTCATCTTTAATCTTTTTCCCAAATAATCTAAATGTAGTCTTCAAATTATACAACAAAGTCTTAATTCCACCTACCTACAGTGGGTGTAAATATGTAAATGCATATTGTAACGTTTGTGGGTCACTTTATTTGGTTCATTTATTTATTTCATTATTACTATTTTTTAATTATTTTTCCAGAAAGATTGCTTTTTATTATTTTATTACTTTCCGATTTTTATTTCATTCATTAAATTTTAGTGACGTAACGAACCTCGCATTAGCATTAGAAATGTTTTCCCTTCTCAACCAATCAGAGAGCTCGATTGAATTCCCGGGGAAAATTTAGCTCGTGCAGATATTGTCTGCTAGAAATCATTCTCAGCCCAGACTTCCAGGTGTATAGATGTAAGGTAAAAAGGGGAATTTTCAACAATGTGCGCGATATTTTTGGAAGTGGTCTCGGTAGGAATCACGCGCTATTTTATATACTATAATTAGTGTATTGAAGAAAATGTGTTTTACAGTATTTTTAGGTAAGAAGTTCCCCCTCCTATGATTTTCATGTACATATTTTGAGTGACTAAAACTGGCTGGTTTTTGATCACGGTTTGCATTGGAGATTTAGCGGAAAACTTTGAATATTTACGTGTTGAGGCGTGAATTATTTAGAAAGCGGTTCGCTGGTTAAATTATGAGTTGAGTTTTTGAAAAGTTCTTTGAACTGAATAAAAGTTGTCAGTTGGCGAATAACGAGATTCGGTTAACTGTTCAGCTGTTCAGTTGTTAAGGTTAAAGTTATTTATAACTTGCGGGTTAAAGCAAGTAAAAGTTCGGAGTCATTATTTGTTGGCATTCACGTGAGTGACTCAAATCTATGACTTGAACTTAAGGACGGTAAATTTAAGTATTAAAGTGTTAACAAGCGAAATCCATATGCAAGCCCTGATCAGAACGGCAGAGTGAGTCGTTAAAGAAAGTTAGATACTGAAAGAATTTATTTTCTTGGTCTAAGAAATCTTGTTATAGACTGCAGAAATAGACCATTGACTCGCAAAACTGTAACTTATTAAATGTGCAGCTGATTCATATGCGTGTTGTCTAATAAAAGTTGTATCTTACTGAATTATTTTATTGCAGAGAAACGCCTTGTCCCTTGCCTGAATTGATCCTCCGATTAAAAACTCATCCTGATTACTTCCCTTGGTATTGGTAACAACCTAGATTTTGAACCTCCCACGAGTCTGCGTTTCATGGTTTGCTGATTACAGATTATTTAAGTGAAAGCATATTCAGGACAGAACGAGTCTTATGTTGTCTTAGCTTCCCTTTGGGTATTTATTTTCTGGTATTTGCTTGTGTATTTGGTATATAAATCCAACTACGGGTTTGGAAATACTGAAATAGATTTGTTTTAAAAGTCTGTTATTTGTGTGGTGTCGTACTTGAAACGACCACACTTGTTGGGTCGGGCTATTTACATTTGGTCCGTCTGTCTGTCTGCCCCTTTATTTATTGTTTACCTTTAGGTTTATAGGACGGTACTTCACACTTGAGCAATAAAAATACCTAGACATATTTTAGAGGTGCAGTATATTACTCGGCTACTACCCTAACTGTAGTGTTAGGACTGATTTCTCTGGTAAACTGATATTGCCAGATCCTATATTTGGTAACAGTCCAGATTGTCATTTCAGTTGTTCACCAAGTTCTACACTAGGATAGCATGACTGCGGTCAAGGTCAAAGGTTAGGATCTGGTTGGCCCTCTGAGTAGACTAGATCTTCTTTGTTCACCTTTGGTAATAGAATCCAGAAGTCACACTTAACTGAGACTTGGAGAGTACTGAACATCAGAGACATCTTGTTCCAGAACACATATTTTAAATGAATTATAAACTGGTGGCATAGACCGGTAAAAATTATACCTAATAAAACTTTAAAATATTCTAGTCGGGCATCACTATTATAGAAGTCCTAGAGCGAAAGCATAGGCCGAACCTACCCTCGAGATAGATGAAATGAAAAGTTGGGTTGCTGTCTAGTTTATAGAAAGTATAGGTTAAGGTCGCATAGACAGTACCCCAGTTTCGTTTCACTGGCGCCCACGTAGGGACCCTCGCATATATAATGTGTACTTGATAAATTTATTTATAAAAACTAAATAAGTTAAAACACTTTAAAAAAAAAAATAATTTATAAATTTAAAATTAAATAAAAGAATTCAAGGGTTAGTTATGGATACTCAAAAGATTAAAAAGGAGTTGCGAGAAATGAAACAAAAGATTGAAGAGAATGAATTGTATCTCGCTGAGGTTGAGCCTCGGGCTAAATTCCATGACTTGGGTACAGGTCCACCTAGTTCTCCTGTACACCAGATGGACTATGCAGGTGCTATACCTCGGAGAAGGCTTATTCCTGAGATGGATGAGTTTAAGAGAGTTACCTTCTCGCCTAAACTTGATCGGGTTGAGAAATATAGCTCTACTCCGAAGCGGCTTCTATCACCACATAGTCCCATTAAAAAGGCCCCTATTCCTAGGTACGAGAGTACCTATCTGGGAGATCAGTATGACACACCAGAGGTAACAAGAGCTTGGGATGCTTTTGTGACAGTCCGGGATAAAATAAAGGGAGTTCCCAAACACGCTTATCGTCACCACCGAGACCACTTCCGCGCGCGTTTAAACCCGCGGACGACAAAGTCACACACTCGGGCAAATTGCCGAATAAGCCGATTGTAACTCCTATTTGCTTTGATGGTAAACAGATGGAGATAAGAGATTGGTTAAGTCAATTTGAAAATTGTCGTGCCATTAATTTGTGGACTGATGATCAGTGTGTAAAAATACTGCCGACATTTTTGAGAGCTCAAGCTTTGCAGTTATATAATGATATGACTTTGATTGAAAAGGGAGACTATGGTTCACTTATTAAATTTCTTATTCAAAAATTTGATCCTATACAGGATCCTGGGGTTTATTTAAGTCAATTACATAGTATGACTCAGAGTTCATTTAAAAGCTTATTACAGCTTTCGTCTGCCGTATTTAGGTTAGTATGCAAGGCATATCCCAGTATAGACTCTGACTCTAAACAAAAGATGTCGATTCAGTATTTTATTGATGCTTTGTCAGACAGTGAGGTACAGAAACAAGTACGTCGTTTAAGTCCTAAGACATTGGCCGAGGCTGTTGACTTAGCTTTACGTGAAGAGTCATATGTAACGTTGGAAAAGAAACGTCCAAAAACTCAATCACTTAGCGAAGTTGAACCCTCTGATCAATTTTCCGTGTTTAGTAAGCAATTGGAGGAATTGCGCGAGTGTGTGGCGAAGTTGTCCGTGGGAAAATTTTCCGCTGATCGCGTGGAGGAGGCCGCCGTCGCGCTAGCGCCAATTCAGATACCTGCAGGGAATACCCCAAACTTTGGCAATAGGGGTGGATATGGTAACAGGTATAGAGGAAGAGGGAGAGGAAATTATGGTAGAGGTGCCCAAAGGGGGGGTTATAATTCTCCTGGCCAATATATGGGTCAAAACCAAAATGGAGGGTATTATAGTTATCCTGACCAAAATACTGGATTTACAGGTCAGTCCCAGGGAAATGCACCAACCTTTTATGGAGGTAGAGATAACTTTTCTCAGAGGGGGTGTTGGAATTGTGGGGACTTGAACCATTTTAAGAGAGATTGTCCAAATGGGTCTTTAAACGGGTATTGGTAGATGGTGGGGCCACCCATCTGCCTGACGAACACACCCTGGCCATTAGTCAGCTTGCTGCTTTATATTTTAATACCATGATAGGACAAGAAAATGTTAGATTTTTGGTTGATACTGGTTCTACTATCTCTTTATTAAATTTAGAAATGTATAGTAGCATTACAGAAGGAAAACCTGGTTTATATCCTTTGTCTAAAAATAACTTGCAGTTTGAAACTGTAAGTGGAGAAATAATCACTTCACTTGGTACCATCTCTGTTGATATTAAAGTCGGTGTACATGTTTTTACTCAGCAAGTTGTTGTTGCTGATATTCCAGAGTCGGGGATATTGGGGGTTGATTTCCTAGATAAATTTGGGGCCCAGATGGATTTTAAGAAGAAAACTATATATATTGATGGCAATGCCTTCCATCTTTCTTCAGATACAAGAAAACTTTGTTGTAAAGTTTCATTATCTAAAGACACTTATTGTGATGTTACATGACCCAAAATCAAAGAACACTATAAATTTGGATATGTTTATTCCTCCTTCTACTGAGGGTAAAAGACTACAAAAAAGAAAATATCACAATGTAAATGACAAGCAAACATACATGTATCAACCATAAGTCATTTATAACAAGCAAATCAATATCAAACATAAAAATATTGGATGAATAACGCCGACTTTATACTAGTAAAATCTTGAAAAATAAAAAATAAAACTTTATTACGATTCACACGTTCCATACAGTGAAAATTAAAAAATCTGACATGACCCATGTGATCAACTCATTTGACGATTCGCACTTTTCATACAGTGATTTGAACAACGTGATTTGTGTGTGAAATAATTCAAAGCGTATACTTTATAATCAGTAAAAATACTTATGTAAACTTTATCTAACAATAGTTTTAAGATAAATAAATGTAAAGAACTTACTCTATGGCGCTTATAACCAGCAAACATAAGTGTTGAAAGCAGAACAAATTTGACAGGAAATGTGTCTGACACCACAAAAATACTAATAAAGGAAACAAATCGGAAATCCGTTCCGGTAACATTACACTCCCCTTCCGATATTTCTAACTGAAAATCGCTATCAAAAATTAACTCATTTATCTTTAATCACATGATAAAAAATTATTACTTCTATAGCATGTTAAACTTGAAAAACTAGAGAAAAGATGTGTGATACATTGTTACTCACAATACACATACATTCAAAAAATGACAATGAATGAACATAAAAAATCATACTAAATTTCTCAAAAATCTCACAATGTATCTATAATATAAACCACTTGCAATTGTCGAACTGAAGAGTTTTAAGATGCTTCAATCAAACGAACCAATTCGCTTATTGGTCTCACATAAGACTTCCTTTGTCCATCAACGACTATAGACACTTGGACCTTTCTAACTTTAGAATCAACACTTTCAAATACCTTGTCAATAACACCAAGTGGCCATTGACTTCTAGGAAGTTCGGTCTTCCGCATGAGAATGACATCACCTTCAAGAAAATTATCACCTCCAGATTTCCATTTCGGACGAGCCTGAAGGCTATCGATGTACTCTGTTTGCCAACGAGACCAGAATTGATCGGCTAGATACTGAACAAGTTTCCACTGGCTTCGCATCGCATCCTTTGTTCCGAATTCGACTTGTCCAAGAGATCCACTTGACGACGCAGGCTTCTGAGTTAAAAGAAGAGATGGCGAAAGAACTGACGGGTTTTCAGGATCACTAGAAACTGGAACCAATGGCCTCGAATTGACCATGGCACTGACTTCGCACATTAATGTTGAAAGTACTTCATGTGTTAAATCCTTGAACTTATTTTGCAATAACAATGAATCTAGAATACGTCTACATGAGCCTATCATGCGCTCCCACACACCACCAAAATGTGATGCATGAGGGGGGTTGAAAATCCAAACTATTTCATTGTCTGATAAAAACTGCTTCATCGGAGTGTCTTCAACGAATTCTGATACAATATTAAGCTCCTTCGCAGCACCAACAAAATTAGTACCACGGTCTGACCTCAATTCCTGAATTGGTCCACGCAAAGCAATAAATCTTCGCAAAGCGTTAATAAAAGAGGCACTACTTAATTCCTCAATAAGTTCCACATGTATTGCACGAGATACTAAGCATGTCAATAATAGACCCCAACGTTTGTTTGAAGAACTTGCTGCGCGTGTTCGACGGACAATAACTTGCCATGGACCGAAAACATCTAAACCTACATAAGTGAACGGTGCATCAACTTGTAACCTGTCAGCTGGCAGGTCTGCCATTTGAGTCCAACCTAACTTGCCACGTAATTTCCTGCAAAGTACACAATTATGGATGACACTATTGACTTTTCGCTTAACGCCTAATATCCATAAACCAGCAGAACGTATTGCGCCTTCGGTCATTGTCCTGCCCTGATGTTGAACCTTCGCATGATAATGTCTTATGAGAAGAATTGCGACATGGTGGTTTCTCGGTATAATATACGGATGTGTGTCTAGTGGCAAGTCTGCAGTATTATCGTCCTTAGTAAGCATATGTCTGATACGACCTCCAACTCGCAAGACACCATTATTATCTAAGATTGGGTTGAGTGATATTAACGAACTATTCTTCGGTAAATTCTGACCACATCCTATTGCTTCAAGTTCCGTGTGAAAACATTCGTTTTGCACATGTTTTAAAGCCACAATTTCAGCTTCCTCTGTTGTAACAGCTGATTTGTCGCCACTTTTTCTACGCATGCAACCTTTCATAAGTCGAACCAAACAAACTAATTTTGACCACTTAGAAAATTTATCAATACTGTTACATAACAGACAAGATGTAGATACATGTAGTGTTGATTTAGCTGTTGAAATAACAGTCCTTACTTCCTTATCAATATCGGGATCCACTAACGGGAAATTCAGATCATCGGTAGTTTTTAAATTCGTTGTTAGGCAACTCGGTCCTCTTATCCATTTGCTTGATGGTAAATCACTAGCAGAGAACGGGCGTGTCGCAAGATCAGCTGGATTTTCTTTAGTCGGGATATGATTCCATTGTTTGGGCATACTAAAGGCTCTGATTCGGCCTACACGGTTTGCGACATACACAAAAAATCTTTTTTCATCGTTTGAAATATAGCCAAGCACTATTTGGCTGTCAGTATAGAAATGAAAGTCTTCATTGTCTATGTCTAATTGATCTTTAATAATCTCTGCTATGTCTATTCCAAGCACAGCAGCACATAGTTCGAGACGGGGTATAGTATGTCCGTGCTTCGGAGCAACCTTCGTTTTTCCAATAAGGAATCCTATATCACTAGTTTCTCCTGAGAACACCTTTAAATACGCAACGGCGGCTACAGCTTCCTTCGATGCATCACAAAAAACATGAGCTTCTAACCTACTTGCATTCTCAACTGAATAAATACAATACATTCTTGGAATACGCAAATCACAAAGGTTTTTCAACGAGTCAACCCATAATTTCCAGCGTTTATGAAAATCTTCCTCTAGCGGATCATCCCAGTCGGTAGACGAAGAGCATGACATAATCTCGCGTAGCAATAACTTTCCTTCTAGAGTTACTGGTGCGGTAAAACCAATGGGGTCGAATAAGCTGTTGATAGTAGAGAGCACCCCACGGCGCGTGAATGGCTTCGGTTCTGTATCGACACTAAATACAAAGGCATCTAAATTAATGTCCCATGATATGCCTAGACTTCTTTGCAACGGTAAACTTTCTTCGTCAATGTCAACGTTTTTCAAGTCTTTCGCAAGATCATCTTTAGCAAATTGTTTAAGTACTTCTGTTGAGTTCGACGCGATTTTGTGTAGTCTTAATCTGCCGCCTTTCATCAATTCACTTTGTGTATTCTTCACTAAATCAACGGCTTCGCACACACTTGAACAACTTATTAGTCCATCATCGACGTAGAAGTTCTTAGATACAAATTTCTGAACGTCTAGAGATGCGGTTTGGACAGATCTACGCAAACCATATGTGGCAACAGCTGGTGAAGGGCTGTTGCCAAATACATGAACTGTCATTCTAAACTCCTCCAGAGGTTTACTTAAATCACTATTTGGGTGCCATAAGAAACGAAGATAGTTGCGATGATCGGTCTTAACACGGAAGTTATGAAACATTTGTTCCACATCAGCTGTTACTGCAACGCGTTCACGACGAAACCTAAGCAGAACTCCTTGAAGACTATTCGACAAGTCTGGACCCGACATTAACACATCATTGAGGGCTACACCTCCAAATTGAGCGGACGAATCAAAAACAACTCGGATAGATTCTGGCTTTCGAGGATGGTATACCCCGAACATGGGCAAATACCATCGCTTACGATTCGGTAATAGACTTGGTGCTTTTTCAGCATGACCACGTTCAAATATTTTGTCCATAAACAACTTCACATGTTCCAACTTAGTAGGATTACGGCGCAAATTCATGTCAAGAGAATTGGCGCGTTTTAACGCAAGAGCTTTGTTATCTGGCAATGGTTGAATATTCTTACGAAATGGCAAAGGTGCGGTCCAATGCCCATCAGTGTCTTTTTCAAACTCCGAGTCCATTAACCTTAGAAAACGTGTATCGTCCACTGAAAGTCCTATTTTGTTATCCTTATCTGTTTTTATAAATAAATCGGTTTCAACCTTAATTTTACTTTGACAAGGTTCAAATAATGTTGGTCGACCGCTATTTGTGATGTATGTTTTGTATACAGTTATTTCAGGCATATGTGCATTTCCAAGACAGACTTGTCCAACAATGACCCAACCTAAGGGTAACTTTTGGGCAAATGGGAGCCGGTCTCCCTCAGTTCTCTGATCTAACACATAATGCACTGCAGATATGTCTCGACCAATTAATAGCTCTATTTCTATGTCTTCCATCACTTTAGGAATATATTGGGATATTGGTTTGAGATGGGGATATTGAAACGCAATTTCTGGAGACGGAATCTCGTCTCGGTTGCAAGGAATGTCATTACATTCTATAATATTTGGCAATCTAAACATACAACTTCCATCTAAAGACTGAACAGAATATCCAGTTCCTTGCCTACCACTTGCTTGAACTTTACCAGCACAAGAAATCAACGAATAATTAATATCAGGTCCATGATCCTGGAATGCGTTAAAGAGATTAGATGTTGCTAATGTATGCGAACTCTGATCGTCAATCATTGCGTAGACAATACGATGTTTTTCAGGCATGTTGTGATTTACAATTCTTACCGGAATAATTTTGGCGCAAGATTTGCTTGTATTTTCAGGATACCCACAAACCTGTGTACACGTCACCTTAACATCATCACCAGAACCCTTGGTCCACTCCCCTTCTTGGACTGAGACCTCCACATGAAGTGCTGTGGGATGTGATGGACTCTTACATATAGCACATTTAATATTGTCACATATACAGTTTGCAGCCCTATGCTTTGTTGGACCACAACATTTGAAACAAATACTGTTTGTTAGAATAAAGTGTCGTCTTTCCGATAAGGGTTTCTTCCGGAATGCCGTACAATCATTAAGAAGATGATTTGTCTTGTGTATCGGGCACAAATTTGCCTTGTGTAACTCATTGTTTGTTTTTCTTTCCTCAATTGTTTCTGTTTTATGAGTAGAAATGTTCACATTTCTGTACGATTTCCTATACGTGCGATCTTGTTCGCTTGCACTACTTGTTTTCTCATGAGTATTGGTAAGTTGAAAACTTGGGTCATTCTTCATTTTAGCAATTCTCTGTATGAATTGTTCGAAAAATGTAAACGGGGGATAGACACATTGTTCTCGTTCCTTGTATCTTGTTGCGTCTGTTGTCCATTTCTCACGGAGATTCCATGGCAGTTTGGAAATGAGGAGATTAACTCCTGTCGAGGAGTCAAAATACGAAAACAGAATGTTATACTGAGGTTGACATTTTATTGAAGCTATTTCAGAAGCAAGGTCTGCTAACTCATATAAGCGTTTTGGGTCTTGTTTGTCGATGACCTTGAATGACGAAATTCTTCTTTTTAAGCATGTCTCTATGACTTCTGGCGAACCGAACCTTTGTTCTAGTCGTTCCCAAATTTTCTCAACTGCTAAACCTGGATTTATCGCATTACATGCACGAATGGTTGACGCCTGTTTTGATGACTCAGGCCCCAGCCAACGTACTAATAAATCGAGTTCTTCTGTAGAAGAAGTGTCTAATTCTAGCATGATGCCCTTAAAACTTATTTTCCATGAAACATATAGCATGGGATTATCGTCAAATTTCGATAGGCGATTTAAGATGAGATCTTTCTTAATCAAAAAACGACTTAGTCCAGTGGCAGATTGTAAGGTTGAATCATCTATTGTTTTTGGTTTAAATGCTGAAGCAGATGCATTTAGCGTTGACACTGGTTCAATACGACTTGGTTGTTCATAATTATCACTTGTGAACTTTTGGCTAGGCTGGCCATGTGGAGTACTAGATGAAAAAGTTACATGGTTGTTGTTATTAGAATCTGTCTTTGTGTCACTACGAAATCGTTCATTAGAATCTATTTGTTTAACTAAAGTCTGATCATGATCATCTAAACTTAACAGATAGTCACTTTGAGCACTTTTCAACTCTAACAGTGCCTCTAACTCTGCTGTTTGCTTCCGAATCTCAATCTCAGTTTCTAAACACTTTAATCTAATACGTTTGGCTTCAAGTTCTTTTGATTGTCTTTGTTGGGTAGCTGTACTAGCTAATGTTACAGAATCTGTACTCACAGATGGTTGTTGTGGCACAGGAGAACCTATGCAAAAAGACTGTTGCACAGGTAGACTTCTATCATGAGACGCCTGCACAGATGAACTTCTTTGTGGAGATGGCTTATTACTAGCATTAACTTGATCAAAGCATTCATCAAAGTCTGAAAGTAGTTGTTTAACCAATTGAATGTTTTTGTCCAATGATTTATCGTAATCATCTCTACTTTCACAAAATGACTGTAATTTGTCTGAAAACGCATGTCCTTCAGCTTGACTCATCTTGCTGTTGCTGTATGAGATCTTTTACTGTGATGTTACATGACCCAAAATCAAAGAACACTATAAATTTGGATATGTTTATTCCTCCTTCTACTGAGGGTAAAAGACTACAAAAAAGAAAATATCACAATGTAAATGACAAGCAAACATACATGTATCAACCATAAGTCATTTATAACAAGCAATCAATATCAAACATAAAAATATTGGATGAATAACGCCGACTTTATACTAGTAAAATCTTGAAAAATAAAAAATAAAACTTTATTACGATTCACACGTTCCATACAGTGAAAATTAAAAAATCTGACATGACCCATGTGATCAACTCATTTGACGATTCGCACTTTTCATACAGTGATTTGAACAACGTGATTTGTGTGTGAAATAATTCAAAGCGTATACTTTATAATCAGTAAAAATACTTATGTAAACTTTATCTAACAATAGTTTTAAGATAAATAAATGTAAAGAACTTACTCTATGGCGCTTATAACCAGCAAACATAAGTGTTGAAAGCAGAACAAATTTGACAGGAAATGTGTCTGACACCACAAAAATACCAATAAAGGAAACAAATCGGAAATCCGTTCCGGTAACATTACACTTATATACCACCCAATTCAGAGATTATCACGACTGGTAAAATAAGGTTCAGAGGTGACTGGTTCCCTGAAGGTCAGATAGAACCACTTGGCTCCTTGCTAAGACAGAATTACTCTGTACTTATGGCTCGCACATTGGTCAATACTGTTGGCAATTGTGTACCAATAAGACTGATGAATATTTCAGATGAACCTTGTACTGTTCCTAGGGGTATGGGAGTAGGACTAGTACATACAGTCCAGATCTGTCAACAATTGAATAGATCATCTGATACACCTCGTGATCCCTTATTACAGTCTCTGTTGGAGGAGGCATGTGTCGATTTAGATGATGAACAAAAACAAAAAGTTGAAAAATTGTTAGACAAATATTCTGACATTTTTCTTGATAAGGGTGGCAAATTGGGCCGCACTGATATATTACAACACGTCATTGATACTGGTGACTCTCCCCCTATAAAATTGAGACCTTACCGTCTTCCAATCCATAAAAGGGATGAAATTGATAGACAAGTCCAAGATATGTTGAAGCAAGGGGTAATCAGTCCTTCTAACAGCCCCTATAGCTTTCCTATACTACTTACCATGAAGCCAGATAACTCCTATCGGTTCGTTATTGATTATCGTCAACTGAACTCTGTGACAAAAGGCGATAGCTACCCGATTGCTCGAATAGACGATAGTCTAGATGCCTTGTCCGGTTCCCTGTACATGAGTACTGTTGATATGGCTAGCGGTTACTGGCAAGCCGAGGTACACCCCGATAGTAGAGAGAAAACTGCTGCTTTTAGTACAGGCAAAGGTCTTTATGAATTTAATACCCTGCCATTTGGGCTGACAAATGCTCCTAGTTTCTTTCAGCGCCTCTTTTTAATTTGACCAAAAAGAATAGCAGATTTCTTTGGGATGAAACATGTCAGATTGCTTTTGATCAGCTAACGCATTGTTTAATAGATTCAGCTGTTTTGAATTACCCAGATTTTTCTAAACCCTTTATTTTAGATACTGATGCTAGTGACACTGCAGTGGGGGCAGTTTTATCTCAGCTTTGTGAGGATGGGTTAGAACGAGTGGTTGCATTTTATAGCACAACTCATTCTCCCCAAGAGATTAATTATAGTACAACTCGTAAGGAACTACTTGCTGTGATTAAGTCCATTAAACATTTTAAGCATTATCTATATGGTCAAAAAATTATTGTTAGAACCGACCATGGGTTTCTTACCTGGTTGCGTAACTTTAAAGAACCTCATGGTCAGGTAGCTAGGTGGTTAGAATTTTTAGCAAACTATGATATTCAAATTGAATATAGACCTGGGGTCCACCATCAGAATGCTGATGCCCTCTCTAGATATCCTAAAGTTTCTAGTATTCAAATACAAGGATTCACTGCACAGGAAGTCCTTGAGGCCCAACGTGCAGATTCTGAACTAGAATTTGTTATAGCTATGCTAAAGTCTCATGTGGAGAAGCCTCCCTTTTCTCATGTCTCCGGACAAAGTAGCGTTATTAAAACCTACTGGAATATGTGGGAACAGCTCGAATTGGTTGATGATGTTCTCTATAGAAAGTGGTTTAGATTAGAGACAGATGAAATATCTCGTCTAGTGATCGCCCCTAAGGAGTTGAGACAGAAAATTCTGACTCTGGCACATGACGACGTTTCAGGTGGTCACTTGGGTATAACAAAAACTGTCCAGAAAGTACGTCAACGGTTTTATTGGGTTAATTTGCAAAGTGATGTAACTGATTGGATAAAAAGTTGCCCAATTTGTTGTGCTAGGAAAAACCCTCCAAGGAAAAATAGGGCAGAAATGGAGAATATCAGGGTAGGGGAACCTTTAGAAAGAGTAGCTATGGATATTACGGGTCCTTTTCCCATTACAAAGTCTAAAAATAGGTATGTGTTGGTACTCATGGACTATTTTACTAAGTGGGTCGAAGCCAATTCCAGATATGGGGAGTTGCACAGTTGCTCGATATTTTTGTAAAGAATTTATTTCCCGCTTTGGTGTGCCCAGAATTTTTCTGAGTGATCAAGGACCTTGTTTTGAGGCGAGGCTTTTTCAACAATTATGTGACCTGTTTGGTATCCATAAGACTCGTACCAGTTCATATCACCCAATGACAGATGGTCTAGTGGAGAAAATGAACCATACATTAAAAAATGTTATTGCTTCATATATTGATGAAGGTCAAACCGATTGGGATGAGTGGTTACCATTTGCTCTAATGGCAATACGCTCCAGTGTTCAAGAAACTACTGGAATGACCCCAAACAAACTTATGTTTGGTAGGGAAATTAATATTCCCCTGACCCTTTTACATGAACCTTTACCCTCAAGTCCACCCTCCCATATAGAATATATAGGGAAATTACAGGACAACATCAATAAAGCGTATGATATTGTCAGAGGTCATATGAAAACACAACAGAAAAGGCAGAAAGTCAATTATGACTTGAAGCAGTCTGGGAAACCCTACAAGGAAAATGATCTAGTTTGGTTATTTACACCTCGTAAAAAGAAGGGACTGTCCCCAAAGTTGCAAAAATTTTGGGTAGGACCATATCGCATAGTCAAAAAATTGTCTGATGCAAATTATATGATCCAACTTGAAGGTTCTCTTGCTAAGCGAATAGTCCATTATAATAGGTTAAAGATCTATGTTACTCCTCACCCTGATAGGACTTTGGTTAAAAAGCCTATTATTAGCCCTCCTCAAAGACCCCTTTCTTCAGGCGAGGGTTCAGAAACTGAAGATATGAGTAATGATGAGAGTGGGAATGAAGAGGGTGTGTTCGATCAGCAACCCCAAACCCCACCATCTATACCCGGCAGACGTAGGCGACTTCCTCCTAGGCGATTTAGAGATTATGTCTTTTATTAAACTAAATATACTGAGCTAGACTGAGAATCCTGTTTTGTAGTTGTCTTGTCAGCTGTTTTTATGTGTATATATTTGTTTTTATTTTCTTAGCCACCGCTGCCACACCACTAAGTTTTGTAAACTCCACATAATTATAGATATTAACATAAGATAAGGTTTATGTCTGCTTGGAATGAAAGAAAAATTAAATTCCTCCTGTGATCTTGAATTGGAACATAGTAGAAGGAATTATTTTGAGATGATGTATTAACTTGCTTCAACTGAAAATTGGTTGTTTGTATTGATGTCGTATGGTCAAAAATTGCCTGATGTCCATGCCAACACCCAATTATTTTTTTTATTTTTTTTTTCTAAAATTGAGAAATAAAATCCATTCCAAGCCAGACGAGTAAAACAGGTATTAGTGTAATGATGATGTATTTTATTTTTTTATTTTTGTTAATACGATAGTACTGAATGAAGGTTTCAACTGAAAAATTTGTTCTTTTTCTTGCTCGGATTCTGTGACTGAATCCTATTAAAAGCCAATTTTATAATTCAGATTTACTACAGTTTAATTTGTCAAATGTTATAGTTTTTGTTAATAATATAAATTCAAATAGTTGGAACTTTCATTTATTATATATATTTAATTATAAGTAGTGAGGGATAAGGGACGACATCAAAAGTTCAATGAAGGATGAAAAACTTAATTCACATAGTTTTTTCACTGACCCCCACACCCCCCTTCTTAACTTAATTTGGGAAAAATTTATTGACCAATAGGGATATATGTAAAATCGATTTTAGATTAACAAAACTTGCAGCAATGTTGACCCCCCCACCCCCAAACTATTTGATTTAAGTTTTTTATCCTACATCGATCTTTTGATGTCGTCCCTAAGAGTTCAACATCTGTTCGTGGTTTACAACGCTGGATAAATGGTGGATCGTGGTGTCTCCATAAACACGTCTGTGCGTCCTATCTAACACTTCCATCGTGTAATATCAAATCAATGAAAGATACAAGTTAATTTTTGTGCGAAATATACCAGTTAGTGCCTATAATTCAACCGATATTCATACAATATTGTTGCTATAAGCTATTAAAAAGGAAATTGTGTTTGAAAATGTCTGTGAATCTATGAGTAACCAGGATTAATATCACGGTAAAATTCTATGGTGGAAATTCACTCAATTGGTATGACTGATATTTATGTATCGCAAGAAAACTAACCAACAGTTAGGTGTTGGAGGAGGTAATTGCCACAGATAGATTTTATATGAGATGTTACCCAGCCTACTCCATGCAACATGTATTATTTTGAATTGAACTGTATCCAAGTTTTGGAAAATTAATTGTTTGGTACAACAAAATACGTATTATCAATCGTTTTAGTCTCAAACTGAGGCGATTGTATAAAAGACATTTATACAAAGTATCCAAATTTTCAATACCAAGACGTATAGAAATATTTAAACTTGCCATACCAAGTCGTCTAGAAATATCTAAACTTACAATATAAAGACGTATAGAAGTGTCTTAAGAAATGGCTTCAGTTATATATCCAGTAGAGAAGAACATTCGGAATTAAGTTGATAACTTTATTACGGTCTAAAACCATGATAATTGCTACATTTTGCAGTCGTAAAACCAGACGAAACATACCGTCTTGGAGAAAAACTCGTTTGCTGATGGTATACAGAACATTCGATTATCATCAAAGGGGAAATATATCCATTGTTTATCCGTAAACTCATCAAAGGGAAATATATCCATTGTTTATCCGTAAACTCATCAAAGGAAAATATATCCATCATTGTTTATCCGTAAACTTGTGTCATTGGTTTGAAAAAATACCTACAAATCTTGGAAGTGCGTCAGATCTTTATCATTATTCAACGCTTACACTGATTTCGTGTTGGTGGAGATGAACTTTTTTCGCTAGGAATCAGGTGTTGAACAAGGACTTTCGTTTCTTTTATTTTAAGAAAAACATAATGTAATTATAAATAGATGTTATTTCGGTGAATCATGACTAATTCAATATTAATACCACCTTACAATTTATTTTTCAGGGTTAAATTTCAGAAACCAAAAGTAAAGATATATTAAAATTATATTGGGAAAATAGATTTAAAGATTAAAAATGAATCCCACTGTACTTACTTTGGGACATAGTTATATTCGAAGATTATCTAATTATTGTAAAATGAATAGGATGTCAACCAACTTTGGTATTACTTATATTAATGGTATTATGTATGGTAAAGGTGGTACAAAATTGTGCAATATGATACAAGATCATGTCGTTCAAAGATTGATCACTAATTTTTCTCCTACAATAGTAGTATTACAAATTGGAGGTAATGACATAGATAACCATAATTTCAAGGTTAATACTTTTATAGAGACTTTTAAAGAGTTTTTGAGACATTTGAAGTCTAAAAATGTAAAGAAGGTGGTTATAGTTCAATTGTTTCATAGGTTGAAAACTAGAGTTTCAAGGTCTGTATATGCAGGCAGAAGAGCCCAGATTAATCTGGAACTTGTAAATTTGACAAAAAGGGAGTTTAAAGATTTTCTAGTGTATTGGACACCAAAGAGGTTGACATCAAAATTTCTATTGACAACAGATGGTGTCCATTTGAATAAAACCAAAATGAGGACTTATTATTATTCCTTAAAGAGGGCTGTTAAGCTTTCTCTTAGAAAATAAAAATCAATAGGATGCCATTTGTTGTCGATTATTATAGATATATATGTATATATATTAGTGTGGAGTGGTTGGTGGTGGCTGAGATATATTTTTTCGTAATAATGTGGAGTAAAAATATTTTTCAGCTTGTATAATTATTTGTATATTTCAGGAGGGGAGATGTTTTAATCTTAATTGAAAATTCTGATTTCTTGCACCCGAGACCACCAGCTTTGCATAGCAGCGCGCGTTAACTAGCACATGGATTTTGCCAGATATGCGGACATATCTGTTCTGTGGGAAAGGGGGTAATGTAACGTTTGTGGGTCACTTTATTTGGTTCATTTATTTATTTCATTATTAATATTTTTTAATTATTTTTCCAGAAAGATTGCTTTTTATTATTTTATTACTTTCCGATTTTTATTTCATTATTAAATTTTAGTGACGTAACGAACCTCGCATTAGCATTAAAAATGTTTTCCCTTCTCAACCAATCAGAGAGCTCGATTGAATTCCCGGGGAAAATTTAGCTCGTGCAGATATTGTCTGCTAGAAATCATTCTCAGCCCAGACTTCCAGGTGTATAGATGTAAGGTAAAAAGGGGAATTTTCAACCATGTGCGCGATATTTTTGGAAGTGGTCTCGGTAGGAATCACGCGCTATTTTATATACTATAATTAGTGTATTGAAGAAAATGTGTTTTACAGTATTTTTAGGTAAGAAGTTCCCCCTCCTATGATTTTCATGTACATATTTTGAGTGACTAAAACTGGCTGGTTTTTGATCACGGTTTGCATTGGAGATTTAGCGGAAAACTTTGAATATTTACGTGTTGAGGCGTGAATTATTTAGAAAGCGGTTCGCTGGTTAAATTATGAGTTGAGTTTTTGAAAAGTTCTTTGAACTGAATAAAAGTTGTCAGTTGGCGAATAACGAGATTCGGTTAACTGTTCAGCTGTTCAGTTGTTAAGGTTAAAGTTATTTATAACTTGCGGGTTAAAGCAAGTAAAAGTTCGGAGTCATTATTTGTTGGCATTCACGTGAGTGACTCAAATCTATGACTTGAACTTAAGGACGGTAAATTTAAGTATTAAAGTGTTAACAAGCGAAATCCATATGCAAGCCCTGATCAGAACGGCAGAGTGAGTCGTTAAAGAAAGTTAGATACTGAAAGAATTTATTTTCTTGGTCTAAGAAATCTTGTTATAGACTGCAGAAATAGACCATTGACTCGCAAAACTGTAACTTATTAAATGTGCAGCTGATTCATATGCGTGTTGTCTAATAAAAGTTGTATCTTACTGAATTATTTTATTGCAGAGAAACGCCTTGTCCCTTGCCTGAATTGATCCTCCGATTAAAAACTCATCCTGATTACTTCCCTTGGTATTGGTAACAACCTAGATTTTGAACCTCCCACGAGTCTTCGTTTCATGGTTTGCTGATTACAGATTATTTAAGTGAAAGCATATTCAGGACAGAACGAGTCTTATGTTGTCTTAGCTTCCCTTTGGGTATTTATTTTCTGGTATTTGCTTGTGTATTTGGTATATAAATCCAACTACGGGTTTGGAAATACTGAAATAGATTTGTTTTAAAAGTCTGTTATTTTTGTGGTGTCGTACTTGAAACGACCACACTTGTTGGGTCGGGCTATTTACATTTGGTCCGTCTGTCTGTCTGCTCCTTTATTTATTGTTTACCTTTAGGTTTATGGGAAATGTTTTAGTTTTACTCCAACCCATACAGATCTATAATATAGAATTAGTGTAGGACGGTACTTCACACTTGAGTAATAAAAATACCTAGACATATTTTAGAGGTGCAGTATATTACTCGGCTACTACCCTAACTGTAGTGTTAGGACTGATTTCTCTGGTAAACTGATATTGCCAGATCCTATATTTGGTAACAGTCCAGATTGTCATTTCAGTTGTTCACCAAGTTCTACACTAGGATAGCATGACTGCGGTCAAGGTCAAAGATTAGGATCTGGTTGGCCCTCTGAGTAGACTAGATCTTCTTTGTTCACCTTTGGTAATAGAATCCAGAAGTCACACTTAACTGAGACTTGGAGAGTACTGAACATCAGAGACATCTTGTTCCAGAACACATATTTTAAATGAATTATAAACTGGTGGCATAGACCGGTAAAAATTATACCTAATAAAACTTTAAAATATTCTAGTCGGGCATCACTATTATAGAAGTCCTAGAGCGAAAGCATAGGCCGAACCTACCCTCGAGATAGATTAAATGAAAAGTTGGGTTGCTGTCTAGTTTATAGAAAGTATAGGTTAAGGTCGCATAGACAGTACCCCAGTTTCGTTTCAATATCGCCTTGTTTTCAAACATGTTTGTTTTAGTGAGTTATTTTGTCGTTGCTAATACGGAAAGTAAATTATTCCTGGTGTAAACAGTTTTGACGTTGCTAGTAGAATCTTTAATAGGGGTGCGTCTAACCACTGCTAAGGAGTCACTGATGAGTCCTATGTAGACTAAACGCGCGTCTGGCGTACTAAATTACAATCCTGATACCTTTGATAACTAATTAAATTATATACGTGTCTAAGAATGTAACTTTCAAACACTAATGAGTGTTGTAAAATTAGGTGATATATTTTTAACATTATTCACGCATTATTACGCTAAACATATGAGCTTCATCGGGCGTGTGAATCTATCTATATCTTTCCAATTCATGAAATAATTGCCACTGAACGTTTACAGAATAAAGGTTTTATGCAGAGGAACAGTATTTATTATGTCTTATAATTAATTGTATTGTAAATGTATCGCAATCTCCAATGTATTACTATAACATTTATCTCTCTTAATTTCAGCAAAAAAGAAGGTAGTTACAGCTAGCTACCAAGAAGACAAGCATCTTCGTACCAACACCAAGAATCGCCGCAAGCAGACCCTGTTCATGAAGGCTCAAGAATTCAGCACTCTAACAGGCTGCTCTAAATTTATGAAGACTGTAGATAACGATCTACAAAAGTCTTTCGTTCTCAGCACAGATGACTTATACTCTGCTTATCAGCTTGGTGGTCTCAAACCACACAGTATTGAAGAAAGACTCACATATACAGATGACAACCCACACCAGTTTGGGCTAAACCCAGTGATGCCATCCCCCATAAAGATTACCAAAGACAGCCAGCCAAACTGTATTTTACCTGGGGGACTTAAGCAACTTCCGGTGTTTGTAGACAATACCATAGTGACGCACCAAGAAGAGGGAACACCTATGCAATTATCACCACCACCTGTCACTGTTAATGCAACACCATCTGATGAACAAGATCCCATAGCCACCATGGACAATGACTTAGTTCTGAAAGTACTTGATCTTATTGACGAGCATCCCAGTTTGTCTGAAACAACCATAGACCTACTAGAGACCATGAGTACCAGTCATATAGTTGAAGTTGAAGAAGAAGTGACAGATTGATTGATTGATTGTTGGTTGCTTAACGTCCAGTGGCAAATATTTCATGCATATTCAGGACGAGAACAAGTTCACAATAAATACAATAGGTAGGTTGTTGTAAGAGAGGCCATCTAGGATGATGGTCGGGGAAATTTGGACTGCCACTGGAAAATGAGGGTATACTGGATAGGGACAGAAATTTTGCCTTGCAACAGGCCACCTACGGACCCCTCAAAGAGTTGTTGCAAGGGTTCTTAACGTGCAAAGAGCGTGGCACTCTCTTTACACGAGGCATCGGATTTGACGTCCCCTTCTGACGGACGTGACTGCGAACTTGATACATCCCGCACAGCCAAACGGACGCCCCACTTCAGCAAGCGTTTTACTGCCGGTCGGGAGAAGACCAAGTGACCATATTTCTATACCCCAGTCACCCTTGGGGTAAAGAAGTGACAGAAAGCAGTTCCATAACAACCTGCAGATACTGCAAGACTACTTATGAGGAAGGCAATGACAACGGTCGCCAGAAGAAATGGGTGCAGTGTGAGGGTAATTGCAACCAGTGGATGCACAGTGTATGTCTACCCAAGAAACACCCTAGACCTTCAAAGAAGACCAACACTTGGAGTTGCCCTTGTTGTTCTTAAGTTAAACAAAAGACATAGTGATATTGACATTTAATATGTACAATTTATTATATACAACTATGAAAGTGCATGTATAATTACAATATATACAATTAGTAAGAGCTAGTTCAGTTAACAATTGGTTGTCTTTTATCATTGTTCCATACTTCTTATTTCTGTCTATGTTTTTATGATCTGCTTATGTAATAAAGTTATTAGTGCTTCCACATATATATATATATTTTTCATTATCATACTTTGAAACTGTTTTCATAAATACAGTCATGAAATAAAAATATTAATCTGAATGTTCTGATAATTTTGTACAATGTTACAAGTTGTTCTTTCTGGTTTTTATTCATCTTCGTTCTCTTGTTTGTCTTGTGCGATTTCTGGTTAGCAATAACGTCTTGTTGTTCGGTGCGAGCCAAGGCTCCGTGTTGAAGGCCGTACATTGACCTATAATGGTTTGCTTTTTTTAAAATTGTTATATGGATGGAGAGTTGTCTAATTGGCACTCACACCACATCTTCCTATATCTATCTAGGTATAGCCTTTTAATTTAAGGTTTCATCTAATACAGTAATCCAAAAAGTGGCTAAATTAACTGAAAAATATACATAGAAAAAAATTAATAAAGCTGTAGTTGGTTCAATGTCACTACTAACACAATTGTTGATACATATTAGCAAATTATCTTGATCAATTATTAAAAAATTGACAAATTTACAGTAAAATGTGCAAAAAATATCAATAAAGGTAACATCTGGATAAATATCCAACAAGAGTGCACACACTGAAATGTCTCGCCTTCTTTACTAATCATTGATATTATGTTGATAGTCCTAAGTATAAAGCTTTATTACAACTGCTACATCAACTTAACATTAACCAAGACAGCTAAACAAAGACCAATGAACCATGAAAATGAGGTCAAGGTCAGATGTGTACAGCTAACAATGCTTCCATACAACAAATATAGTTGACCAATTACTTATAGTTTAAGAAAAATAGACCAAAACACAAGAAATTAACACTGTGCAATGAACCGTGCAATTGAGGTCATGGTCAAATAAAACCTGCGGGACTGACATATAGATCATAATATATTTCCATACACCAAATATAGTTGACCTTTGGCATATAATATTAGATAAAAAGACCAAAACTTAAAAACTTAACTTTGACCACTGAACCATGAAAATGAGGTCTAGGTCAGATGACATCTGCCCGCTAGACATGTACAACTTACAATCATTCCATACAACAAATATAGTAGACCTATTGCATAAAGTATGAGAAAAACAGACCAAAAACACAAAAATTTAACTATAACCACTGAACCATGAAAATGAGGTCAATGTCAGATGACATCTGCCCGCTAGACATGTATACCTTCCAATCCTTCTATACACCAAATATACTAGCCCTATTGCTTATAGTATCTGAGATATGGACTTGACCACCAAAACTTAACCTTGTTCACTGATCCATGAAATGAGGTCGAGGTAAAGTGAAAACTGTATGACGGGCATGAGGACCTTGCAAGGTACGCGCATACCAAATATAGTAATCCTATTACTTATAATAAGAGAGAATTCAACATTACAAAAATTCTTTTTTTTTTCAAGTGGTCACTAAACCATGAAAATGAGGTCAAGGACATTGGACATGTGACTGACGGAAACTTCGTAACATGAGGCATCTATATACAAAGTATGAATCATCCAGGTCTTTCACCTTCTAAAATGTAAACCTTTTAAGAAGTTAGCTAACGCCGCCGCCGCCGTAGCTGCCGGATCACTATACCTATGTCGAGCTTTCTGCAACAAAAGTTGCAGGCTCGACAAAAAGTAGAAAATTTTACTGAGAAAAATTTGCATTTTTTTCAATAAAGCTATGGTTTGTTTAAACTTACTTCATATACTATTGCACCCCAACGGGGACTGGGGTATAGAAATATGGTCACTTGGTCTTCTCCCGACCGGCAGTAAAACGCTTGCCGAAGTGGGGCGTCCGTTTGGCTGTGCGGGATGTATCAAGTTCGCAGTCACGTCCTGTCAGAAGGGGACGTTAAATCCGATGCCTCGTGTAAAGGGGATGCCACGCTCTTTGCACGTTAAGAACCCTTGCAACAACTCTTTGAGGGGTCCGTAGGTGGCGTGTTGCAAGGCAAAATTTCTGTCCCTATCCAATATACCCTCATTTTCCAGTGGCAGTTCAAATTTTCCCGACCACCATCCCAGATGGCCTCTATTGTATCAACATACCTATTGTATTTATTGTGAACTTGTTCTCGTCCTGAATATGCATGAGATATTTGCCACTGGGCGTTAAGCAACCATCAATCAATCTTATATTATTGTTAATACATATTAGAAAACTATCTTGATCAAATAAACGATTTAAGGTAATATTAAATACAATTATAAAAAAAAATCATCACAAAGTTAGTCAAATGTGGAAAAATTATCAATACACCGATGGTAGGTTAAGTGTACATTGTTTTACTAATATTTAAAAAAAAAATGGTCGATTTAAGGTTTCATCTAAAACAGTAATCCAAAAAGAGGCTTAACTGAAATATATATATAAAAAAAAAATAAAGCTGTAGTCGGTTCATGTTTACTTTTGATTCAAACGACCGATTTAATGGAACATCATATAAAATTATCAAAAAAGTGATCAAATAAAATTATTAAAAAAGTGATCAAATTTACAGTGAAAGTAGAAAAATTATACCTAAACCGGCGACAGGTTTGGTGTTAAATTCTTTAAAATTATTTTGAGAATGTATTCGATTAAAGGATGCATAACAATGAATTATCCCAAAGTTATCTATGGGCTGATAACAAAATAACGTCAGCCAATCAGAAGACGTGTTACATCCAAAATTAAATTATAACTGTTTTGATTAGAATGTACATTTTTCAAAATGAGTTTATATGCTTAAATACATGTATGCATAATATACATTTTTTTAAAAGACATATTTTTACATACATGTATGTAGATTTTCTATTTAAAAACAAATATATTTTCCATATATTTCAGCATCTAAAACATGTTTTAAAAGGCATGTTTCTCGAAATTTCTTATTAAAGTAAAGGCTATCAATAATAATAAGCATGATTTGTATATTAAATGTTTTAAGGAAGACATACAATGTATTTGAATAGAAATTTCATACAGTGTATGTTTCTATACATGTCTTTTTGAATTCTTTAATCATATACAGTGTACATTGTACATCTATTTTAACATTAATTATGACCGCCAAAATAGCAAAACTCAATATAAATCGCTATTAATATGGAGTCGAAAGAAGCCACTAAGAGGCTGTTGTGCCTGAGCCGGCAAAATAGCAACTGCCTTCATTACAAGGTTTACAATAGTTATATGCTTACTGAAATGCTGCTCATACAGTTCCCCATCTTCTTCCATTGGTAAGTCGACAAAGAACTGAATGTCAGATTTTCCACATTTATCACATTTCGTTTTAGTTTCTATACCAATATACCAAATACAAAACCCACAATAATTATGCTTCCGTAAAAGTATGTTCTGTCCCTGAAAGTACTTGTGGATTGAATTTAAACTTGGGATTTTGTTCCCTTCCGGTAATGCCAGTTGCATGTTTTCAACATAAAAGCAAAAGAAATTCCACACAGGATAAATGATGTTTTCAGTGTCATGATTAGGACAGCAAACTCGTGAAAAGTGAGATTTGAATTTTAACAGATTTTGGAATTTTCTGTTAATTCAAACTCATCATCCTCATCTAGCATCATTTCTTCATAATCATGTGAATCTTCCTGTCAGTTCAATGTTTTCGTTGTCATCTTCACACGTTTCTTCATCTTCATTCTGTCCTACTCCTATGTTGGGCAAATCATATAAACTCAAAAGATCGTACATACATGTACTCTCAAGTTCTTTAAAGATGGAGTTTTCCCTCACTGGAAGCGAAGCTACTTCATGATCACTTTGCAACATAGGCTCTTCTTGCTGTCTACGTTAAACGCCTTTCGGTACAGGGTTCGCTTTGGGACTGAAAGATTTGGATTAGAAAGATAGCCCATGTAGGGCCGTTTGTTATTTTCCGCCATCATTGGCTATTCCAAACTATTACGCACCACCGAAACCCGGTCGGATATAGTTATTGAATTTCAATATATGCACGAAATATTTATTTTTTCAATATTTTTTTCTGTAAACGTAAATTAAAAATAATAAAATATTTCTATAACTGTGATGTGTATTACACTAAAACCTTTCATTTCATATTTGTTTCTTCATTTTTTCTCGTTAATGCAAGGAGGTAATGCTAGTGCGATTTAGCGCGTCGTCTGCTAGTCAAGTATCACGTCGGTCTGATAGCTAGCCTAGTTGAACCATCATGACGGACTCTTGTAAAGTAGCAATTTTGATCTGTGTTAATGATAATCCGGCGACGGGAAATCTTTCGAACATTGTACAGCCGAGGGAATCATATAACGAATACCGGGTAGGGGATATGGTAATGGCGAAGTGTCCAGAATATGGTTTAAATTAAGCCGTCATTGGCAAAATTGATGGTAAGTTTAAAACTTATATATGAACAGATGAAACGCGAACACGATTTAATCAAAATATAGTTCATTTCTTTAGATACGTGACAACAATTACAAAAAATATTTAACTTGAAATCATGAAAAAAAGTTTAAAGTTGTTCAGTTTGGAACGGAAATATTTCACAGCCGTTTCGACTACGTCTTCCGATTATTCGCACTGTTTCATTTCCGTTGGTCAATCAGAACGCCGATTACTCAAAGAGTAAGAATATTCTTGAACTGCCTGTTTTATTCTTTCCAGCTTCTTTATATTTTGCTAGATGAAACAAATTGTTACATAGTATAAAATTAAGTACTTGGACGAGAAATCAGAAATTACATCTTCATTATTATGAAGGTTAATATCAAGAGAGTACCTATAAAATTGAGAATTGAAATGGGGAATGTGTCAAAGAGACAACAACCCGACCATTAAAAAACCCCACTATGTATGTATAACAGTCGGGACATATCATGTTACCTTTGAATCGCCCCTGGTTCCCAATTTTGTGAAACCTGTACTAACTAATGAATGATGCGTAAACGTTTAGGAAAAAAATAAACAATACTGATGTAAAAATGTAGTTGTTATATTTTTCTTATAATTCTATTTTGTTTGTTTCTGTTTTTTGTCACACACATTTTGGGTTCAAAAAATTAAAATATAAAACCATGCATATTACCCTTTTTACCATTCGAGACAAACAAACAAATCAGAACAGATGCTTTACGCAAACCCTAATAATTTAAATAAAATTTAAATGCTAACATTCAAGGTTTTTTTCAAAATTGAAGTCTCACGCTGAGAAAGGGGCGTTTATTTACATGTGGTCTGTGGAAATTTACTGGATTTCAGCATCGAAATGAGGCAAACATATAGCCATAATCCTATCTGATCAATAAATATTATGGATAGTGTTTATTATAGTATTAATGAATGGGTGTTTTTATAATGGCTCTGTTATATGTCCAAGGTCTGTAATAATGGTCGAGGAAGTCTGTAATGGCTCGAGGCAACGCCGAGGGCCATTACAGACATCCGAGGCCATTATTACTGACCGAGGACATATAACAGAGCCATTATAAAAACACCCATTTCTGTTGGTTAATAAATGTATTATGTGTTTGCTGCAACTTGATATACTCTATACTCTTTTAATGACAGTTTAGTTTGAAAAAAATTATTTGTACTTCACCATGATAAATCTTTTAATATACCAAATATCCAAGATATTAAGTTGACAGAAGTTATGTGTTGAAAAACAGGATGAACAGTGATCCCTATATATGGTTCTTTAATGTTGGTTGCTGGTTACTAAATTAAATAAAATACAAAAAAGTATTATACTCTTTAAAACTTAACTTTATTAACTTTATAGTTTATTAAAAACCCTAACTGTGCTTAACACAGACAAACCGGGCATTAATACAGGGCCATTACAGAAAAACAGGAAAACAGTCATTTTTGGCAATAATGTACTTAGTTGGTTAATACATCTTTCTACTAACCATTAAAAGTTATAATACTAGGATTTCGTGAACTCAGAAACCTTGATTTGTTGAAAAATGGCGTCGATTTATATGCTTCCTTTTCGCAGCCTCAGTTACAATTTGACACGGAGTGATGGGTATTTATGCAAATATTTAGGGACTCCTATCATCATATATACTATTTTTGGTTATTTTATATTTAAATAGCCAATAGGATGCAAATGTGTCAGTTATTTTCAGAAGGGGAAAACACCCGCCATATTTTTATCTTCCAAAATAACAACGTCACTTGCCATTTTCAGATGTTCGTTTCTTGTAAAATAAAATCTTCTAAGAAGAAAAAATAGCATGGTCACCTGTAAAACTTGCCTATATAACAAATTGAACATGAAATGACACAAGTTTAATTGTCTTTAATAATAAATTTCTCGAAAAATCACACGTACACGATGTAAACAAATTACCGAGAAGGCGCGATACTGTCGCCCTCTATGTAAAAATCGCGATAGTCGCCCTTTATTATGTGACCGTTACGTCATATGGAAGGAGGCGCAGAATCGATCCGTGACTTTCCCACTGTAAAAATTCCATCATTACCGAACTGAACAAAAAAATAACACGACGAGTGCCGTATACGGTGCAGGAAATGCTCACCCTTTCGGAGCACCCAATTTCACTTGATTTAATTGAGTTGCAGAACCACGTTCCAAATAATGAGCTGGATATGACGTATTTATAAAGGGAAACAATAAACTGAAAATTTTTCAAATAGTAGCGTATTATCTATAAAATAAACTGTGATTGGTTCATGTTAACATCAGATACAACTGTAAGTGCATATAAGACAATTATCTTGATCAAATGACCGATTTAAGGGAACATCAAATAAAATTATCCCAAAAATTGTCAAAATCAAATTAAAATGTGGAAAATTGTCAACGCACTGGTGGCAGGTTTGGTGAACATTCTATACAAACATCAATAAAATATGGTTGATTTCTAAAAATATCAAAATAGTTGTTAAATTTAGTCAAATGTAAAAAAAAGTGTATTAAACCGACAGCAGGTTTTGTGTTAAGTCTATGCAATTATTTTTAGACTATGATCGGTTGAAGGTTTTACATAATACTATTATCCTAAAAAAAGTTAAATAAACTGAAAAAGTGAATTTGAATCCAGCTGTTGTTTGTTATTGTTTATATCTGATCCAACTGTAAGTACACATCGGAAACATATCTTGATAAAATGACCGATTTAAGCTAACGTCAAATAAAATTATCTAAAACACTGTCAAAATCACATTAAAATGTTGAAAATTATCAATGCACTGATGGCAGGTTTTATGAACAATCTATCTATATATTACGCTTTCTTTTGTAATGTCTGTGCGACACATATCAAGACTATTTTCTTTGTCTGCATTAATTTCATAATTATACTCGGTTAATTAAATCATGGTACGTCATAGTGTATGTTTACCTTTTTGATCTTTAGTTGTAGCATATTGAATTATCTCCCATTATTTGAAACCGCATTCTTCGCGACAAAAACAAAGATGTTGAATTATGTACATATCAGGCATTTCAGGGTATAGCAAAGAGATAACTATTATTATTTCAAGTACACATGTCATCTGATGATGTAGGATACGGCATTTTTCAAAATCTATTCCATGAAGACAGTTGTAAGGCAAGAAGTCATGGCGTTAACACCAAACAGGGATAATAGAGAGAAAAGACAGTTCTCACAAGTGCCATGTAGAGGTTGTGATGCTTTGAGTTATGCCACAGTTTTTTCCTGGATTCTCTTGGTTAGCATATATGCCGTAAATGAAGATGATGAAGTACAGATGCACCGCAACAACTATGGAGTAACTTTTGCTAAGGAAGCAAACATTGTTTTCAGTAGTGAAAACTGGCTTCACACTTTTGAGATACCTCTTCCACACAAGATATCGTCAGTCCAGTTCCCCAGATGCGATATAGTGCACCAGAATTGTCATATTTTCAATCAAGTTATTTCACAGCTGTCCGAACAGGAGTCACAGCAAATTTAAATAACACTATTTCTATACCTAGATACACATTGTTCAGTATGATCACAATATTCTTTTCAAATCAATTTTGTGAACGGAATAAAGTTACTCAACTTTGAAAAATGCCGTATCCTACATCATCAGAAACCCCTGGTTTTACGACGATATGAACACATTTTCAATATTAATAATATTGTTAAGAATGTTTGTTTAGTTTGGGTTTTACGCCGTTTTCAGCACATTTTGGCTATTTCGCGGCGGCCAGTTTTTATTGGTGGAGGAAACCACCGACTTCGGTAGGAAAATTGGCAATCCTTAGTTAATGAAAAACAGAAAACAGAATTGTATATCCAGTGTCAGCAATCTTTCGCCGTAAAAGAAAATCTCTCAAGTCATTCATAGTTTTTGTCAAGAAAAGATAAAACTGACCAACTCGCAGTAGGTCAAATAGTATGATTAGGTTGAGTATGTATATATATTTTCGTTTGGACTTTAAGCAATAAAATGGTTCAATACACGTTGTATTATCTCATTTGATTTCAAATTGTTCTGTTTTGCTCTACGATTTCTTTCTTTCTGCAATCATGTCACTCGGTAGATGAATATATCTTGAACGATCATCTTTAACATTTTAATCAACAACAATTTCCTTTCTTTATTAATTGTTGGCCTTAGATATTCATTCAGCTTTGAGTGTTCCTGATCATTTCATTTTCATTTTTTATCGTTTGCATGACGATCGTATATTGCCTTGTATCAATGATTTCAGTTCTAAGTATTGGTACGGTAGGAAATCTGAATTCATGATGTCCCAATGAACGTTGTGCTAGTCTGGAATGTGGAAGGTTTTCGATCTCTTTTTACGCCGAAATTAAGAGCAAGACCGATTATTGGTAGCCTGGAGTTCTAATAAGGTATCTACATAAACTCTTCATGGATAGTTACCCGGGTGTAAATTTTGTATTTGCGCCTGACGCGCGTTTCGTCTTCAAAAGACTTATCAAAGACGCTCGAATCAAATTAAGTTTAAAAAAAAGCCAATAAAGTCAAATTAAATTAAAAAGGCAAAAAAAAAAAAAAATAAGAAACATTAACATCCAACTTATCGTTCTGGTTTTGTAAAAGCTGAACACATTCATCATATTTATTATAAACGTATACCATAAACATTGTTTCCAGCCTTCATATTTATGTAAAAGTTGCCGCTGTACATTATTCCCCCATCTATCCATTTGTAGGCGTCGACATTTTGAAAATAAAATTAAAAAATTTGAATAGTTTATATCAGCGATAAATGGTAATCTTATTTGGGAATCTGATATATAAATATTGTCACTAAGGTAAAACTTTTTTAATTTTAATTGGGTACTTCCACGAGGGGCTTCAATAATGGTACATAAAAATATTCTGAACCCCAGTTTGATGGGGAAAAAATCTGTGCAAGCGGAACACAAAACAAATATCTGAATCCAGATTTCCCGCATACCTTAAAAAGTGTTAAAGTTTGAACCAAAAAATTTGATCAATAGCGATAAAAAAAAACTTAATAAATTAAATTTTAAGCGCTTAGCGCGATTTTTTTCCCACTTCAATAAAACAACCATATCCCCACTTTTGAAGTTAAATAGTTGCTCCCTTAGACAACGTTTGGACTGATGCTTGTAAAAAGTATATGCATTTACCATATACGTACATGTGTAGCTCCATTAGGGACTATAAATCAACCTCTGTTTTTAAATAGCAAATAAAAGGAAAAGTTTTTTTTTTTCATGTATCATTTTTCCGTATTTGTTATTTCCTCAGTATGCATTTTTAAGTTATCGTACGATAATCAACTTTGAGCAAAGTTTCGATCGTCCATATAGTATCAGACCCAGGTGACAGTGATATAGTTCCATGGTACATCACATGACATCTTACAAGTTCCTCTTCCTGTGCGATATCTTCAGCAAGATCAACATTATTAGTAAGGCACTGCAACATAAATAGCTATATTACAGCACAGTCCGACTACGAGTTGACAGGTTCCTGACTGCCTTATCATCAGAGCACCTCACTGACCAACCATATTTTGCGCCACTTCTGTCTTTTATCACTAAAAATCTACTCCAGCTCTTACTATCCATTTCAGAACCCTCTGTCCTATAGGCTCTGGAACCAATCACATGACCCTCTTGCCTGCAGACAAGATAATTCATTTCAGGACCGTCAGGGCTTCAGACTAAAGAATCCATTTCAGGACTCCCAGGGCATGAAACTGGATAATCTATTCTAGGACCAAGGGATTTTGAAGTTGAGCCTAAAGCAAATGAGTTTAATTTAGAAGGTTTTTTATAATAATTGTGACCCGAGGGATAGTCAAAATTGGCAGAGAGAACAGAGAGCACATGCAGGAAATAGTTGAGTTAGAAAACTTTTAGAAATTTAAACCATTCTGGAGAATGATGCATGACAGATTAGCATGGAGCAGTCATCAGTATCTCATGAAGAAATGCATACTTTTGAATAGGGATAGGGTTGATGAAACTTGTTATCGTTAGAAGCGAAGTTATCCTCGATTGTGTGTTGAACCTTGTCAGGGAATTGTATCCAAACTCTAACTATAAACCTTACATCCTTTCATGGGCATAAATGCCTGTACCAAGTCAGGAATATGACAGTTGTTATCCATTCGTTTGATGTGTTTGGACTTTTGATTTTGCCTTTTGATTTTTGAATTTTCCTCGGAGTTCATTATTTTTGTGTTTTTACTTTTTTTTTTCTAGTTCATTGTATACTCTTTTTTCCAACCGTAGTGACAAATATTATTGACCTTTTTTATTACTTTGCACTCAAATTTTATATACAATTTAATTATTGGATTAATTTACAAAATGTTGCAAATTATCAATTTAGCAAAAATCTGAATGAATATCCAAATAGTAGTAAAGTTTACTGAAAAAATGTTACTGAAAAAATGTTGCAATTTATAAATAAAGCTTTTGGTTAGTAAAACTTCACTTTTAATACAATTGTCAATACAAATTAGTAAATAATCTTGATCAATTGAACGATTTAAGGTAACATCAAATAAATTATCAAAAAAATTGACAAATTTACAATAAAATGTTGAACAATAATCAAAATAGCTAAACTCTGGATAAATATCCAAAAAGTAGCAAAGTTTTCTGAAAAAAAAATGTTACTGATAAAATATTGAAATTTTTAAATAAAGTGGTGGTTGTTTCAATTTTACTTCTAATACATTTGTCAATACAAATTTATGACCGATTTAAGGTAACATCATGTACAATTATCAAAAAAGTTGTAAAATGGACAGTAAAATGTTTAAAAATTATCAATAGAGGTAAAATCTGAATAAATATCCAAATAGTAGTAAAATTTACTGAAAAAAATTTATTACTGAAAAATGTAATTTTTAATTAAAGCTTTGGTTAGTTAAAGTTTACTTAATATACAATTGTCAATACAAATTAGAAAACTATCTGGATCACATAACCGATTTAAGGTAACATCAAATAAATTATCAAATCAAATGACAAATTTACAGTAAAATGTTCAAAAATTTTTCAAAATAGCTTAAATCGGAATGAATATCCAAATAGTAGTAAAGTTTACTGAAAAAATGTTGCAATTTAAAAATAAAGCTTTGTGGTTAGATAAAGTTTACTTTTACTACATTTGTCAATAAAAATTAAAAAAATGTCTTGATCAAATAAACGATTTAAGGTAACATCAAATAAATTATCCAAAAAATTGACAAATTTACAGGAAAATATTGAAAAATTATCAATATGGTAAAATCTCACTGAATATCCAAAAAGTAGTAAAATTTACTGACAAGAAATATGACTGAAAAGATGTTGCAATTTTTAAATAAAGCTTTCATTAGTTCAAATTTACCTTTAATACAATTGTCAATACAAATTTGAAAAGTATCTTGATCAAATAAACGATTTAAGGCAACATTAAACAAATTATCAAAAAAATTGACAAATTTACAGTAAAATGTACATCCACAAGGATCTCGTCAACCACCGACACGGGTAGCAACCCACGACAAACGGGTTGGAGAGCCTATTTTATTTAAAACATCGGGGCATCTCACGATGTTTGGATCACTTTAGTCTGGTCTCTATCCTCCGACCTGTCCAGCATGGGTAACCCTACCAGGAGACGTAGCTCCAGCTTGCATATCTCTTCGGGTGACTGAGACCCACGCAGCCCCCCCCCCCCCCCCCCCCCCCCCCGACCACGGCAAGGATAGCGATCCACCGGAGGGCAAATCATTTAGAGCTAAACTGACAGTGGTAAAAATTATTCATCAGGTCAAGATCTATCTGCCCTGAAATTTTCAGATGAATCAGACAACCTGTTGTCGGGTTGCTGCCCCTGAACTGGTAATTTTAAGGAAATTTTGCTGTTTTCGGTTATAATCTTGAATATTATTATAGATAGAGATAAACTTTAAAATACAATAAATGTTGGCAAAGTAAGATCTATAAATAAGTCAACCTGACCGAAATTGTCAGTTGACCCCTTTATGAGTTATTGCCCTTTATAGTCAAGTTTTAACCATTTTTTCGTAAATCTTAGTAATCTTTTTCAAAAATCTTCTCTGAAACTACTGGGCCAAGTTAATTATAGATAGAGATAATTGTAAGCAGCTAGAATATTCAGTAAAGTAAGATGAACAAACACATCACCATCACCAAAACACAATTTTGTCATGAATCCATCTACGTCCTTTGTTTAATATTCACAAAAACCAAGATGAGCGACACAGGCTCTTTAGAGCCTTTAGTTCTGTTTTACACAAATACATGTACAACAAATGTATCCAAATTATGTTGTCCCATAAAATCTGCATTACTATATAGCCAGTACTTTCTTTAACTAGAAAAAGTAAACTCTAGACAGTCAATATATATATTCTGCATAACTTTCACACATATATATTTCTGCTTACTTTGTATAACTCCTAGATTTTTATGGTTTTACACAAATACATGTATCTGAATAATGTTGTCCCATAAAATCTACATTACTAGTACTTTTTGGAACAGGACATGTAAACTCTACGCAGTGATCGCTTTCTACCTGTTTCTATGCCTTGTTCCAATAACATTGATATTTCTAGACAATGTATGGTTATTCTATGTATATATGTAGGACTCAAATCTATTGCGGGTTCCAAATCTATGGCAGATTCCTAATCTATGGCAAATGTAACGTTACAAACGTCAAACAAGCCAAATCTATGGTAAATTATTGTTTTCTCCAAATCTATGGCCGATTTTTTTCATAACGTCACAATTGAATAACGCATTATTACATGTACATCGTCGCCACCGATTATAATGGCGGAACCCATATATTTACACAATTTTAGATAAACACGATAAAGGCATTTCCCTCAACAACTATTTTCGGATAGTTTAAAGGAAGATGTGACCTTTTATCCGAAAGAGGGAGACACTGTGCTGTATCGGCCGAAGCTCGCGATGGATAAGGACACCGCTGTTTACAGTAACGTATATTTTAGAAAAGGGTTCATAATAAATATGTTATTGCTGCCAAAGTTTATAAAGTGAAAGATCAAATAACCAATTTGACTTAAATTTTTATCAAGTAAACACACAAGTATTAACAATGAAATGACATTATGTGAAAATTCAAACTGTTCTTTTTAATTTCTTTTTTATATAAATACTTGTCTTTTTGTTTGATAACGGACTTACTGGTTTGTATAATGAAGGTGATTAACAGGTACCAGACACAGATTAGAAAAAAAAGTATTTTTACCGAGCGCATTATTTTAATCTTTAAGTCTGTTTTAAATTCTATGAATTCATCATTTACGAAATGTTATGGTTGAACATTATGGAAATTTATTTCACAAATGTTTATAGACAGGCTCCCGTTATTGCATATTTCCTATTGTTTACGACAAGTCATTGGTCGTATAAGTATGTATATATATATTGCATTGTTTTCCATTTGCACAAAATTTGCCAATAAATTAACAACAACAAACCGCCATAGATTATGAAATTACAAAACTTGCCATAGATTAGGACAGCAAAAACTCTGCCATAGATTTTGGATGACATGACGTAACATTTACCATAGATACGGAATCTGCCATAGATTTGAGTACTACATATATATTGGGAAACTTAACATTTTATTAACGGTACATCATTTTTATAGATACAAAATGTAGTTTCATTTTAAATTGTGCAATTCCTAAACGGTAAACCATGTTGATCAAAACACCATGATCCATTGTTGAAGATCTCTTAAGTGTATGCTGTCTGATAGCTACTTCCCTAATTCTCCAGCTCTGCTCTATAAAACAAAATATGCATGTGAAATTTCAAAAGTGACAGTCATATTCAATCAAAAAGCAATTTAATATTGTGAAACAACTGATAAATTTATTATAATTATTAAATAAGTATTTATGCGGTAATTAAATTTTCATACGTTTGCACATATAATGCATATACATGGTAGAAATATATTTAAATTGCAGACTACAGTATAAAAGTATTTATAAATTTATAAGTACAATATGTAAATTCCTCTTTCAGATGGGGCGACATAACCTTAAATACCGCTTCTGATGGTATGAGGTACCATTAACAGAATGAACGTCAAACAAAAACACGTACTGGGGAGAATGTCGACGACATTAGGGACGTAAGCCCAAAAATTTACGAGTATGAAGGAGAGAGGGACCCTTTGGCACTATATGAGAAAAATACTTCAAAGAGGCCATCTGGGATGTCAAATGAAATTGACCCCTTCTACATTGCTAAGCGCACTATACCACTAACAGGAACTGAAAATGAACTGTGGTTCATAAGACAGCGATTAGGGTCCAAATCTCTTGCAAGTGTCATGAAAGTTATGAAAAAAAGGGCAATAAGCGCCTGACTAACCACAGTGCGCGAAAATACTTGGTCCAAGAACTGAAGGACAATAATGTACAAGATACCGACATAAGGTAGATATCGCGCCATAAAAATGTGCAATCAATCAGAAATTACAGCTCTTTAAATGAGGAAAAGCACAAGGAGATATGTAATGTCCTCAGCAACACTACTGGTGAACCCCTCAGCCCCTTGTTCCAGTTGCAAAACTTACCTCTAACTTCTAGAACAACTGTCAGTGACGATTTCTCCGTTGGTTCTGACAATTCAACCATTTGTTCTCAGACTAACACTTCTAACAGGATAGACTCCATGTTTTACGGTGCCAAATTACAAATTCAAACCATGAATGTGTACATGTGTGACCGCTCAAATGAATTGTTTACATCGCGAAGCGTGGAACGATTCAAGCTTATTTCTTATACAATTGTTGAAAATACGTATTTATGTGGTTAATATTGTTTGTTTAAAACTTATAAATCATTATGTTTTATGCTTATTGTTGATATTTTAGTCCATACTGAAACGAATTCTTTTACCATTGTTCAAAACCGGATTGGGTTTTGATATTACTCCGCAATGAGGTTTGATTGATTGATTGTTGGTTGCTTAACGTCCAGTGGCAAATATTTCATGCATATTCAGGAATAGAACAAGTTCACAATAAATACTATAGGTAGGTTAATACGATAGAGGCCATCTGGGATGGTGGTCGGGGAAATTTTGACTGCCACTGGAAAATGAGGGTATCTTGGATAGGGACAGAAATTTCGCCTTGCAACAGGCCACCTACGGACCCCTCAAAAGAGTTGTTGCAAGAGTTCTTAACGTGCAAAGAGCGTGGCACTCTCTTTACACGAGGCATCAGATTTAACGTCCCCCTTCTGACCGGACGTGACTGCAAACTTGATACATCCAAACGGATGCCCCACTTCGACAAGCGTTTTACTGCCGGTCGGGAGAAGACCAAGTGACCATATTTCTATACCCCAGTCACCCTTGGGGTGCTCCGCAATTAGGTTTTTTGAGGATATTTTTCCCCAATAAATAACAAAAAACACATTAAACAACAATTCGGAATATTTTTTAGTTTTCTAGATTGGAGTATAAAGACAATAATAGTGTATTGACTTGACATATTAACGATATAAGGATTTGGCCCGAAACGAGGAAATGCTCGGCACAGGCTCGCGTTTCCCCGTTTCTAAGCCTCATCCTTATATCGTTGATATGTCAAGTCAATACACTATTATTGTCTATTTCACAACTCTAAATTTCTAAAGTGCTTCGATCCAAAACAATTGCCGTAATTGTTCTATTAGAAGCTTCGATGAGTAATTTTTTTAATTTGTTAGAAAATGCCCCTATTTTTGACATTTTTTTTCACACATCGTTCACAATGTAATGGAATTTGATGCGACTGTCATACAAGTGAGAGGTTTACCTATCTATTAATCCAGGTTCAATCCACAATGTTCTTCATGAGAAAATGCCTGTACCAAGTCAAGAATATGAGTTGTTATCCATTCGTTTGATGTGTTTTAGCTTTTGATTTTGCCAATTGAATATGACTGATCTAGAAATTGACTATGAGGGTCGGTTGAAAACAAACATTTACGACAAAAGAGATGATTTCAGCTTCCCAAATGTGAATTTTCATTTTTAAACCAAGAGTTCAAATGGTGCAGTTGAAATCACTTGGTAAATTTTACGGACGCCATCACGAGTTGTTTGACCGTAATGTAATATCCGTGTCATAGATGATATGGGATATGTTCCTTATGTCGTGACTACAATACCGTTCACGTTTCACGAATGTGACCTACCGAATTGGACTATTTAACCCTATTTGTGACATGTTTACCTTGTTTTTTTTTGTTTTGTTCACACAACGTTGTCAATATAATGGAATTTGATGAGACTGTCATACAAGTTATAGGTTTAGGACGTTAAGTTTTAATTTTTACTTCTTTTTGGCTCAACTGGCCAAGTGTTCTCATTAGTTTGCGTCGGGCGTCCATCGTCCTTAAATTTTTCAAATATCTCCTCTGGAACTACTAGGCCAGATTTAACCAAACTTGACCACAATCATTATTGGGGTGTCTAGTTAGAAAAATAGAACACAGGGTAAAATACAGTTTTTTTGGCTTATAACTCTAACTCAAAAACCAAAGCATTTAGTGCAAATCTGACATGGGATAAAAAAAAATTCGGGTCAAGATCTATCTGCCCTCAAATTTTCAGATGGATCGAACAACCGGATGTTGGGTTGCTGCCCCTGAATTTGAAATTTTGAGGAAATTTTGCCGTTTTCTGTTATTATCTTGAATATAGTTATAGATAGAGATAACTGTAAACAGCAATAATGTACAGGAAAGTAAGACATAACAATAAGTCAACATGAACAAAATAGTCATGGTCATGTTTTAACAAATCCGGCAAATAGGGAAATGGGTACGACGAAAGGAACATAACCGATACAATATATATAAATCCAGTCGATAAATTACATTATCTTTTCGAAAAGATAATAACCATATATTTCTGTTTCTTGTACCTTATACAGAAAGCACAGATTACAGCTAACTGCCTAATGCATGTAGAGCAAGGCTTTGGTTACCTTGCTTGCTTTGTTTGTATATTGTACAATTATAATTTAAATAACATCCAATTGAATTTAATTATAATATTTACAGGTTTAAGTTTACCTATATTTATTGTTTGAAGATGACAAAGTACTTTAAGCTTGGGTAAATGTTTATACAAACAAAACAAGCAAGCCAACCAAAGTTTTACTCTACAAACTTTAGGAAATTAGCTGTAAAAGAAAATATTATGCAGTTTTAGAATGTTTTAGTCTTATAAACTAAATACAAATTTAAGTTACAGAGATAATGGTACATATATACATAACATAGAATAAATACATATTCTTGGGTTTTAAGTATGCTTGAATGAGACACAGAATGTTCATTGAATGTGTACATCATGGTGTAAGGGAATGTGTGAAAAAATGTTGTAGGTTTTAAAAAATAATTAAATTTCCATTAGCTCTTGGACTATCATATTTGGTATAAATTGATTTAATAGTCCCATACTTACTGACCATCATAAGGTTTTTTTATATGAAATCAACATTTTTTTTTCTTAAACTATGTTTTCTATCAGTATGTGTTAAATAAATTTATTGAGAGAAAAAATAAGCAGAACATTGAATATATATTCCAATCTGTCATTTATATATATGGTGTGATTGCCACTGTGACCAACGACTGAATGATGTACAGTATATGGGTCTGTATGACATATATATTGAGAGAGGTAACCAAGCAGCTGCGCAAAATCTGCTCTGCCGAAAATTACGCTAATTAGTATTAAAACTACTAAACGAAGATTCAGTAAAGAGGCAGAAGCAATTTAGAGTAAGCATTTATCAATTGGATAGTTTTTTGTGACATTTTTCCCTATCTTTATCGAGTTAAATTAAAAGTATTTTTTGAGCCGACAACGTCGCCATTGAACGCCCCCATTTTCTTATTGTTCAATCAAGTTTTCTTAGCAACGTAAGACAATCTGCTTTAATTTTGCAAAAATCCCGCAATATTTAGTGTTATAACGTCAAAACAAAATGATGAAGTCCAATGCTAGTAATCAGAATATAGAAGAAGAAATTGTTGAACTACTTACTAGAATTGATCACCGATTAAGTGTTATACAAGGAAGGCCGGATAAAATAGAAAGCATTGATAGAAAACTTGGCGAGCTTACGAGTAAAGTAACAAGCATTGAAAAAGAAGTTGATTTAAAAAAGCGAACAAATACATTCGAGAAAGATGCAGGGGAATTTAAAAAAAAACTAACTGAAGCTAAGAGAGATACTAATGAAATGAAAGATGCATGTAACGCGGCTAACAAAGTAAATGTGTCAGATCTGCGGGAGAAAATTTTAGACTTGCAATGCAGGTCAATGCAAAATAACCTTGTTTTTAGCGGAATTGAGGAGAAACCCGAGGAAGATACCAAAATCGTAATTCAGAACTTCATTTCGAATGAACTTTCAATCAAAAAAGATTTACAGTTTGGAAATATCCATAGGTTTGGTAGGGCAGACAAAAATAAGGGCAAACCAAGGCTTATTGTAGTGAAATTCGCATATTTTGCTGACCTACGAAAAGTTTTAAAAGCAGGGCCAAAGTTAAAAGAAAAACCTCAGTTTGAGATGAACTTACAATTTCCTATTGAAATAGAAGAACGGAGACGAAAATTATATCCTTTCATGAAAGACGCGAAAAGAAATGGGAACAGAGCTAGTCTGATACGGGACAAATTAATTATCGAACTGAAGGTAAGTTTATAATTCTAAAAACAATATAGAGGAAAGCCAGACCTCCTCAAAGGAAAATAATGATACTGTAAGTAGGCCGAACAAGAGATTTAGAACTGGCTCATCGTCATAGAAAATCGCAGAAGGTACAAACGTAACTACAAGAACTTTGAATCATAAACAGTGTACGCTAAACTGCCGTGAATATGAAATTAGAAAAGAAAAAAATATTATGCTTAATATATGCGCAATTAAGACAAGCATGAAATAACTTTATTGACCTTATAACCAAATACGATATATATATTATGTTTCCAAGAAACCAAACCCCACAACTGCGACCAACTATCCCTGCCTGGCTATACTTTCGAAATGAAAAACAGATTCAACTTATGATTCAAATAGACGATCGGGCGGCCTAATAATTTGGTAAAAAGATGAGACTTTGAAATATGTCCGGCTTATAGAAAATGAAATCAATTGTGTCATATGGATTAATATTTAATCTCAACACACAAAAAACGGAAATCGAATAAATCATGGTTTGACAACGAATGTAGGAAAAAGAAAAAGACAAGGCGCACTCAAAGATTATTCAGACTTTGTAAATTATAATTTTTTACTTTTAAAATATCTTACTGTATTTGTTTACCTTAACTATTGTACATGTATTTATAGCATATGTTTCTCTGTAAACTTGTATTTAGTTTTTAGAGAATAAAGTATCCATCTATCTATTTATGAAGAATGAGCAAGATTCAAGATTTTATTGTTCACTCTGACAGTTTACACTGACTGCTACAAGAGGCAAAACCCAAACATGAGAGGCACCTCATCTGACAAAATAGAAAACACAATTCAAAGAGCTATCTGATTGATTGAATGGTGTTTAACAACAATTTTCACACTGTTGTGCGAATACACGGAGGTCATGTTTTATTGGTAGATAAAGCTACAGTGTGCGTAGAAACATTCAATACATTTTTTTCCCCCAAAAATACATAACAGAAAGAAAAGCCAAAAGGGGCTTCATACCCCAAGCCGATATGTAATTATAATCATTCTGATCTGTTCTCCGAGTAAAATATATATTTAAATAGTGTGTTTCTTTTATTAAATACATTGGTTATGGAGAAGATGCAACAAAAAGCGTTACATTCAAATAAATTAAAGATCAGCAACAATTTCCCGATGACGGAAATTTGTATTTCTTATTACAGAATTACTTCCCTCTGACAGTCACTTGTGCGTTTGTAAACAATGACGGACCCGAAAACTTGTGAAACAAGTTAACTTTGACTCAAAAGTGCTAGCGTGTAGAAATGATGAAATTTCGATTCAAATTAACGTACAGAAAGCTGAATATTAATATTTTACGAAAACTGCTACTCGGTTCATGTTGTTTTTACCGTTTAAGTGTTAGACGATGTAATACCTGAAGGTCATAGTATTTTTGGCGCAAATCAGTCCAAAATCTCCGTTAATTTAATTATTCTTTTTATTCAAAGGAATCGAGTAGCACTTTTCTAATACTTTGGTATATAAGCTATCCACAGATAACAATACTTAGAAAAACAACAGTGTCTACACGCTAGCACTTTTGAGTTTACTGTTTTGACGTTTATAAATAGATTTTGAGTGTCGTGATAAGTTGAAAATATTATTTTTGAAAACGAAAATTTAAATTGTCAACATACTAGCAAAACTAAAAAATATAACAAATTACACTATTAATGAGTCAAAAAGTCTTTTTATTAAAAGTTTTAAGTATCATTTTTTTATTTTTTTTAAAATACAGCATTAACATACCCGCGCATGCCTAGCTGTAGGTGCGTTCTAAAAGTCATGAGATAATTATATAATTGTCCCGATTAAACAGCTGTCATGAATCCAAAGAGCTATTGGAGAAACAATTATTTTAATAAAAATATAAATCTTTGTAACATCTTGTTCAAATGTTTATAGTTTTTCACTTGCTTTCCATCACGATATAATTTTCGAGACGTTTTTTCAAACACAACCAAATCACCTACCATGACAGCATTTTGTCCAATCACAAGGGATTTTCGAGCATGCGTATTCTGTTGCCATGGTTAAGCGTCCTTAAGTTCAAAGTGCACAAACCGAAACTATACCGACTACGTCGGAAAAAAATTATATTACTTTCATTGTCATTACGACATAGAAAACACCTATGAAATTGACCAATAAAACCAAAACTACATATGTTTAGAACATAATATTTTACGAAAACAACTCTAATATAACAAATTATCTATATTGTTATGGTTTTAGCTCTTAAATATCAAAGACACTATTTCTTAAGATCAACTAATTTGGTAGTCTTTTTCAATAAACTCTTATTTCCAAGAGTTTCAAGACGGACACCTTCCTATTCTTTCTTTACCAAAAAAAAAAAAAAAAAAAAAAGCTTATGTGACTTTGAAAAATACGAAAGATGTATTTTTTTTATTTTGATAATTCCTGTTCCTAATTTAAAATTAAAGAGTTAAAAACGCCGCATCATCATACCTTCTCCTTTCCAAAAACTAAACATAATATCAAAGTCAGAATATGACATCTCATCACATTCAAAACACAAACTGAAACCAGGCGAGAAAAAAAAATGATCGAACATTTTTCTGAATATCAAAAGATCAAAAAATCTATCAAAATTTGGTTCATATGCTAGCACCATGACAAAACTTCACATCTTCCCAGGAAAAATAATGCACTCATTCAGATTAAGGCTATAATATAAAAAAAAATCATTCTCATCCTGTTTTAGCCAAGTTTATAGTAAAACATTGATAAGTTTTAAGATCAATTTCATTTTCAGAATGAATCACGCCTGGAAATAAACAAAATAAAAAAACCAATAACTTTAAATATCTCTTTAAAATATAAGCAAAAAAAAGGATTTTTTTCATTATAGCCTCAATTAGTTCTAAGATTATTAAATAAACATGATACATATAGTAAGACATTTATAAAACATGTGAAAAGACACTAGTAACAAGTAACCACTTTGTGATCAGTTCTGTAATTATAAGACTGTCAATTACTTCAACTTGACCTAAAAATGACCTTGACCTAAAGGACAGACTTCCCAACCCAGAATCCACCACACGAAGAGCCTCAGGAAAAGTTGCACTACGTTTTGAAAAGAGATTTTAATTTCTTAATTTCCTAATATAATTTTTAATAAGTTATAATGAATAATTAATAAAATATTTGTCAAAATATAAAATAATTTTTAAATTTCAGTCAGAATTATGAGTCTCAAATTGACCTCAACAAGTCTGTCATATTTTGACTTTGAAAAGTCAGTATTGTAAACATATTTTTTTTCATAATACATTGAATTATGAGAAAAATGTGTTAAAAATATGGACTTGTCAGAGTCAGAAAATTTTGGCATCTTTTGTAATTTATTAATTTTACCTTCATTTCTTCTGTCTTGTTTTCTTGTCTTTTTTTCTTCTATCTTGTTTTCTTCTGTCTTGTTTTCTTCTCAGCTAAAGGTCAAAAGACCCTCTGAATTATTAACCTGAAACAAAGGAAGAAGTAAAAAAAAATAACACTCAAAAGCTATCATTGTATACACTTTACAAGAAATAATTTGAACTTTGCTGATTATGCTGGTAGGATAATTGAATTTTTTTATAAGATTGTCATTTCAACTCCATTGGACATTTGTCTCATTGGCAATGGCTCCAACATTTCTTTTTCATATATTTAAAGAGGAAAAATATTCAATTGCATCTCCATTTTTATTAAAATTAATTTCAACACAAAAGTTTCATGGGCCTTACCTGGAGAAGTAAAACATCTTGTATCATTGGATCTGCCATCTCTTCTAAGAGTTGCTCTGTTTGAGAGACAGATAACAGGCCAAAAAAAATATATAATTGTTTAGTAGTTATCTCCTGCCAATTTCACGTTAAGTATAAACTACATATAAGTATATCTATACAAGTTTTCAAAAATCATCTGATAGTCACTTGCTGAACCCCCATAAGCATCACTTACTTATGACACTGTGCCTCTTGGTGTGCAACCTATCATGGTTTTAACTGTTTTTATGTTGGTAGCTGGACCATGTCACACTTTGTGCATCAACATGTGATGGCTTCTGTATAGGGGTTTCAGTAGCATCTAATATCAACCGGGTAGTTGCAAATTTGTACTTAAAATCATCCGGCCTTTAATCAGTCATAATATCTCTAGATGGCCAAATTATTATAAATTAAGGAATGTATCTCCCTCATGCAAAGCTCTGATTCCTTTCACGAATTTGACTATATTTTTTGGACCGTTTGGATTATAGCTCTTCATCTTTATATAAGCTTTGGATTTCAAATATTTTGGCCACGAGCATCACTGAAGAGACATGTTTTGTCGAAATGCGCATCTGGTGCAACAAAATTGGTACCGTTGATTTTATTACTACCACTGGGTCGATGCCTCTGCTGGTGGACTATTAGTCCCCGAGGGTATCACCAGCCCAGTAGCCAGTACTTCGGTACTGGCATGAAAATACGGATTTGTTTTGTGTTATTAAAATTTACTGTTACAAAATATTAGAAATTATTATAAATTAAGGAATGTATCTTCCTCATGCAAAGCTCTGATTCCTTTCACGAATTTGACTATATTTTTTGGACCATTTGGATTACAGCTCTTCATCTTTTATATAAGCTTTGGATTTCAAATATTTTGGCCACGAGCATCACCGAAGAGACATGTTTTGTCGAAATGCGCATCTGGTGCAACAAAATTGGTACCGTTGATTTTATTAATTGAAAGTACACGAAATTTATCCAAGCTATTACAATATATGGTACAGTTGATTCAGACACTTCAAATAAAAAACTGTATTCTAATTCTTCTTCGTTCTAACTTCATTTACCAGTTGATCTTTTGGTGTAAAAGACAGACATTGGTAATTTAATTTCTTTACCGCTGGGCCTAAACAATTGAAAAACAGCAGATCGTAGTCCCTGAATGAGGTTATACTATTGGATACGTTTTAGATCATTCTCTAAATTCTCAATACTAAATACTCTAAGTAAGGCATAGTGCACTCCCATTACTGTTGCATAGGTTCAATGCCATCTAAGTCATCAAATTCTTCTTTGACCTCAGCCTCGTTACCAACCTCAACCTGTATATTATTGACCATCTCGTTTATTGTATTTTGATGATCTGGATGTAGAACTTTCCCTAAACAAAAACAATGAAGGGACAGCATCTTGAAGTATCCGCTTACTTGACCCTAAAAAAAAGGCAATTGTAAAGATGTTTTGAATTTTTGTTACTTCAATCAAAATGAAAGAAAAACGTTTAACAGGCCATAACAATAAATGGCCATATAATTATATTTACTCTCTTACTATGTCACAAATTTCCCCCCAAGCTTGACTAGGGAATAGAAATATGGTCACTTGGTCTTTTCCGACCGGCAGTAAAACGCTTGCCGAAGTGGGGCGTCCGTTTGGCTGTGCGGGATGTTTCAAGTTCACAGTCACGCCTGGTCAGATTGGGGACGTTAAATCCGATATCTCGTGTAAAGAGAGTGCCACGCTATGTGCACGTGAAGAACCATTGCAAAAATCTTTGAGGGCCCGTAAATGGCTTTGGGAAATGAATACTAACTCTGATTTCTGCTAGATCGGCACGCTGTGTCGGATTTTCAGCATTTAAGGATGTTTGCTCCTCTATTTTTTGAATTTTTGCCAGATTTTCGGAATCCTCAGTTTTTATTAATGTATTGCCATTCAAAAATTTGCGCATTAACCCCTTCTTTTCTATTCATAATTTTGTTACATAAAGTTCAAAGAGTCATATTTCAAAATCTTATAAAATCCTTGTTATTTTTCATATTCAAATATTTATTGCTATATAAACTTTAAACATTAAGTTTGTGACATAAAATAATAAACAGTATAAAAAAAGTTATTTCTTAGTTCCATATTTAATTTACAATCTAATATAAAATGTTTTTCGTTTTCTAAAGTTTTACATTAAGGCATAATCTCTGCTCTCTAGGAATATTAGTATGTCTGCCTTTTTCTATAGTTTTTGAACCAAAAAAGTGTCAATGCTAAATATGAAAAATCTAGATAAATTATTTCCCTCCAAATGTTCTATGGCTTATATCTCGAAAACAAGCACACTGACCCTCCATTTTGTTCTATTTTAATTTTTTCTTTATTTATATACTAGCAATTCAAAAAAGTTTAAAAACGCCAACAACAAAAGAGTCAAAAGCTTAATCATTTTACAACCTATAATAAAAAATGAATCAACTGACAGTAAAGTATAACATTTACATTTTAAATTAAATCAATAAAATAAACAAGAACTATCTTTAAAAAAGATATCCGACGTATTTAAATTTGAGTATATGTTTAAAACTTTCATTTCGATAACCTTCAGATGCACAATGACTTAATGATGCAGGACCACTTTAATAAAATCTCCATCTGAATGTAACTACAAGAAATTCTTAACTAAGTCTGGTTATAGTAAGGGCTTAGGTAATAATATATAAGAATATTGTGATGACACCTAAAAAATTTATTTGTAAAAAAATCTAGTGCAAATAAAAAGAAAAAAAATATTTATTTACTACTGTTTACATTAAACTTAATTCATGGTTAACAAAGCTAGAAACTATTGGTAGTATAAGTAGTATCTTTCTGTTTACATTCACCAAAACCCCGCGGAAATCTCACATGCGTAGGTGCGGTCTAAACGTCGTGTACGTTCGTACAACAAAGTTTACATTACAAATTATATGATTGTCCCGAATAAACAGCTGTCATGGATGCAAAAAGCTATTGGAGAAACAATTATTTTAATAAAGATATAAATGTTTGTAAGATCTAGTTGAACTATTTATAGTTTTTCACTTGCTTTCCATCACGATAAAATTTTCGAGACGTTTTTTCAAACACAACCAAATCGTTTTGATTTACAATTATCCTATAAATATGGTCAATTGAAGGTAACATCTGAATGAATTATCCAAAAAGTGGTAAATTTTACTAAAAAAGTATTATTATTCTATAATGAAGGTTTGGTTCGTTCAAATTGACTTTAAATGCATTTGTCAATACATGTTAAAAAGTATTTCGGTCAAATGACCGATTTAAGGTAACATCAAATACAATTATCAATACATATTAAAAAGTTGTCTCGGTAAAATGACCGATTTAAGGTAACATCAATGACAATTTTCAAAAAAATGGTCAAATTTACAGTAAAATGTCGAAAAGTTATCAATATACCAACAACAGGTTTGCTGTTGTATTATTTACAATTATCCTATAAACATGGTCAATTGAAGGTAACATTTGAATGAATTATCCAAAAAGTGGTAAAATTTACTAAAAAAAGTGTTATAATTCTATCATGAAGGTTTGGTTAGTCCAAATTGACTTCAAATACATTTGTCAAAACATATTAGAAAGTATCTCGGTCAAATGGCCGATTTAAGGTAACATGAAATTTAATTATCAATACATATTAGAAAGATGTCTTGGTCAAATGACCGATTAAAGGTGACATTAAAAACAATTATCAATACATAAGAAAATTGTCCAAAAAGTGGTAAAATTTATTAGAATTTTTTTTAAATTTTATAGTTAAGTTTTAATTGGTTCAAGTTGACTCCTGATATCATTATTAATACATATAAGAAAGTTGTCTTGGTCAAATGACCGATTTAAGGTAACATCAAATACAATTATCAATCCATATTAGAAAGTTGTCTTGGTCAAATCACCCATTTAAGATAACATCAATTACAATTATCAAAAAAAAAATCAAATTTACAGTAAAATGTCGAAAAGTTATCAATATTACAACAACAGGTTTGCTGTTGTAATATTTACAATTATCCTATAAATATGATCAATTGAAGGTAACATCTGAAGGTATTATCCAAAAAGTGGTAAAATTTACTGAAAAAAGTATTATAATTCTATAATGAAGGTTTGGTTTGTTCAAATTGACTTCAAATGCATTTGTCAATACATGTCAGAAAGTATTTCGGTCAAATGATCGATTTAAGGTAACATCAAATACAATTATCAATACATATTAGAAAGTTGTCTTAGTCAAATGACCGATTTAAGGTAACATCAAATACAAAAAACAATACATATTAGAAAGTTGTCTTGGTCAAATGACCGATTTAAGGTAACATCAAATACAATTATCAATACTTATATGAAAGATGTCTTGGTCAAATGACCGATATAAGGTAACATCAAATACAATTATCAATACATATTTGAAAGTTGTTTTGGTCAAATGACCGACTTTAGGTAACATCAATTACAATTATAAAAAAAAAATCAAATTTCCAGTAAAATGTCGAAAAGTTATCAATATACCAACAACAAGTTTGCTGTTGTATTATTTACAATTATCCTATAAATATGGTCAATTGAAGGTAACATCTGAATGAATTATCCCAAAAGTGGTAAAATATATTGAAAAAAGTATTATAATTCTATAATGAGGGTTTGCTTTGTTCAAATTGACTTCAAATGCATTTGTCAATACATGTTAAGTATTTCGGTCAAATGACCGATTTAAGGTAACATCAAATACAATTATCAATACATATTAGAAAGTTGTCTTGGTCAAATGACCGATTTAAGGTAACATCAAATACAATTATCAATACATATTAGAAAGTTGTCTTGGTCAAATGACCGATTTAAGGTAACATCAAATACAATTATCAATACATATTAGAAAGTTGTCTTGTTCAAATGACCGATTTAAGGTAACATCAAATACAATTATCAATACATATTAGAAAGTTGTCTTGGTCAAATGACCGATTTAAGGTAACATCAAATACAATTATCAATACATATTAGAAAGTTGTCTTGGTTAAATGACCGATTTAAGGTAATATCAGTTACAATTATAAAAAAAATGGTCAAATTTACAGTAAAATGTCAAAAAGTTATCAATATACCTACAACAGGTTTGCTATTGTATTATTTACAATTATCCAATAAATCTGTTCAATTAAAGGTTACATCTGAATGAATTATCCAAAAAGTGGTAAAATTTACTAAAAAAGTATTATAGTTCTATAATGAAGGTTTCGTTGGTCCAAATTGACTTCAAATACATTTGTCAATACATATTAGAAAATATCTCGGTCAAAAGACCGATTTAAGGTAACATCAAATACAACTATAAATACATATATAAACTTCCGGTAATGGCGGCACCCAGCGCTTTTCGTTGGTAAAGCAAAAAATGACTTGTTTTCTTCCTGTAAGCTAAATATACGCCATACAAAATATTAAATCAAGATATTCTCATTCACAATGTCAACAACAGACCTATTTACGTTTTCAAACTACCTTAATAACAGTGAAATATACAAAACATACCCAGCAGCATGCGTTCCTGATAAACTGAAAACGCCAGCGGCTAAAAAGGCAAAATTACTAAAGTTTGAAGAGATAGATGTAGATTATTATGAGCCAGAGGCCAGAATGGTTGGCTTCCGGACAACTCAAGATAAGAGTCCGACATTGGATTAAGGCATTAAATGTATATTTTTTTGAGTATCTTGGTGACCACCCTGAAAATAAAGACAAATATCAAATTGACTGGACCCATGATCCTGTAAAATGGACACCTTCAAATCTTAAATCAATTGCCATTGATGTTACCACCAAAGAGGACAAACATAATCCACTTATGTACAAATTGGCACTGTTTCTTAAAACTGGAACATTACAAGTCCAAGGGCACTATTATAAAACATTTGCCTCTCAGCATTTCTCAGTTTTAAGAGATATAGTTCACCACATAGTATCACAACAGTTACAAGATAATCATGATACTATGCAAAAAGTCTCGACAGATATCTGTGCTTCTGACAATATTGATACAATTACTATAAATCATGAAAGTGATGATGAAACAGATCCTAAAACACTACTTGGGCACAATAATATAGATGTCAACTCTAATATAATTGATCTTAAACAGATAATACATCAAGCTAAGCCAGAATCTAAAGAAAATACAAATATCGTGGTTCAGTCAGCAATTAATACAAATGATACAAACATGATGAATGTGGCAAAACTTGACTCAAATTCTAAAACCTATCCACAGGGGAAAAACGTAAAAGAATCACATGAATACTCTTGTGAAAGCTTTGAATCCATGTTGAAGACCGCAGCTAATGATCTCGAAAATCAAGTAACTATTGCAATAGAAAAGTTATATATACAGCACGCTCATTCTTTGAATGAACATTTAACAGCAGTTAATGACACAATGAGAACTCAAAATGATACATATGTACAGATTAAAGATCTTCTTTTGAAATCTGATGCCTCATTAACTCAACAATTTTTTTCCAAAAGCCAGGATTTAAGTGGTAAATTAATTATAACAGAAAAAAGAAAATGCAGAATTGAAATTCACACTACAGCAACTTAGATATTAAAGTTTGACTGAAATTGAAAGTTTAAAATCTGTTATCAACGTTTTGAAAGGTAGCATGATTGATATTGAAAATTCAAGCTCTATTGTAGTGGAAAGCTTACGTAAATCCAATGAGAGTATGGTCAGTAGAATACAAGCGAGAGATCAACAAATTGAAGCACTCGAGGCTGATGTACGAAAACTCAAAACTGATCTCGACAAGAAAGATGAAATTATATACTCATTCAAACAACACAACAATCATGAAATCCACAATAACAAAGATGAAAATTGGACACAAGTTCAACCTAAAAATTCCAACTCCACTCCTGAAACAAAGGCTTCTCTGAACAAACCTCAAGTCCTACTTATAGGCACCTCTAACACAAAAGGTATCCAGCCTGAAAAATTCTCCAACTCTTACACTCTGCAAAAAAGAGAGGCTATGACATTGGCTGATACTGAAAAAACAATAAGCCAGATTAAAGATCCACCAAATGTGCTGGTGCTGCATTCACTAACCAATGACCTAAAGGAATCTGCACCAGTATGTGTAAGCCATATGAAAAACTTAATTTCTCATATGCATGAGTCAATGCCCAGCACTTCAGTTGTAGTTTCATTAGCTACTCCAAGGGCAGATAACAATATCAAACTAAAGTTGAACTTGTCAATGCAATGCTAAAATGTGAATATATGGAGGATGATACTGTTACCCTCTGTGATAATGGTAACTTGTCACGTTTAGGGAAACCAGTTCCCAAGTTCTTAGCAAGGGATCAGTATCACTTATCTAAAGGTGGCATTGCTGTCCTAGCCAGTAATCTTAGATGGACCATTGACTCGTTATTGGACATTAAGCAATCAAGGCGTAGTAGTTTTTATAAACATGATAATGGATGAGAACAAGGGAATTCCAACAATAGAGACCGTCCACCCTACAGACGACCAAGAAAATAAACATATTTACTAAATAACATTTATTGACATATTGTTATTTTGTAAATTCTTGTAGTTATCCACTTGACTTTATTAATTTGCTACTTTATTTGTTTTTTTGTTGTTTTTTTTCATTTAAATATTAGAATAAAAAAATAATAGTAACATTTCTATATGTTCCAATGACTAAAGTACAGAATAAAAGTACTAACATTATTAAAGGTATTACAAATAGAACATTTATATCTAACATAACATTTTGTACATGGAATATCGGTGGCCTCATCTCAGCAAATCTGAATAAATTAACAGATTCTAATTTCTTAAATAATATAACAGCTTATGATATAGTACTGTTAACTGAGACACATATTGGCAAAGGTGTAAATATAGTCCTTCCAGGATATAAGTATGTTCCTGTTTGCAGACAAAAATCAGCAAACAATAGATATTTTGGTGGTCTTGGCATTTTTGTTAAAAATACCATTTTACCTGGTGTTGAGATATTAAAAAATACAAGCTTAGACTATCAATGGGTCAAATTGGATAAAAAAATTCTTTAATTTCGCCAAAAATATTTTCTTGTGTTTGGCATACATTATCCCAGCATCATTTAGTTATATATTTTAGTCAGATGATGACCCATTAGAAACTATAGAAAAAGATATAACAAATTATTATGCTGAGAGGGGTCACATAGTTCTATGTGGAGACTTAAATGCAAGGACTGGGTCAGAATTAGATTTTATAGAAAATGATACAAATGATCTATTTGCAATGGACGATGAAGAATATGAATATGATATTGGGTTACAGAAAAGGAATAGTTGTGATAATAAAGTTGATGCTAGAGGCAAGCAATTACTTCAACTATGTATTACTTTAAAACTCCGAATACTGAATGGCCGTATGTTGGGTGATTCAAATGGTAATTTTACTTGTTTTAAACCTAATGGCACAAGTGTGGTAGATTATATTATTATGTCAGAAGATTTGATTCAACATACTTTGAATTGTAAAGTATCAAATTGTATTCCCTGTTTTTCAGATTGCCATTGTAAGGTATCATGTATGCTGCTTGCCTCATATTGTCCTGTTTTTATAAATAAGAATGAAAGTATTCAAAATTTTCCAGATAAATTTAAATGGACCGACTGCTCAAAGGAAAAATTTCAGGATGCTCTATGTCACCCATCTTGTAAACTTGATATTAATGCTTTTCTAACTAACAATTATCAAGATAAATCAAACATAAACTCTGCTGCTACTGACCTGCAGAATATTATTATTAAAGCAGCAAAAATGTCACTCAAATTCAAATCTAATATATATAAAAAGAAAACTATTAATAAGAAAAAATGGTATGATCAAGATCTTTACAATAAAAGGAGAGAATTAAACATTAAGGCTAAGCATATGTCTGAAAATCCATATAATATTAATATTAGAAATAACTATTTTAAACATTATAGAGAATTCCAAAAGATAAAAAAAATATAAAAGAAAGGAGTTTAAATCAAAAATTGTTAAACAGCTTGATAATCTGCTAACTAAGAATCCAAAGGAATACTGGAACCTTGTAAATAAACTAAAGGGGGAAACAAAAGAAACTAGGGACACCCCAGAAACTTCTATAAATAACTCCACATGGACAAAATACTTCCAAGATTTAAATTCTCTATCTGAAGAGAACATGTCAAATGTATTAGACTATAAAGTGACTAATCAAGAAATATTTAAAGCAATTACCAACTTAAAACCTGGAAAGGCATGTGGTCTGGACCTGATACTAAACGACATGCTTAAAGCAGGCCAAACAGCCCTTATAGGCTGCATTAATAAACATTTTAATTTAATATTTGCTTCATAGTACATATCCAAAGCTATGGTGTGAAGGATACTGTATACCTATACATAAATCAGGAGATATAAATAACCCTGAAAATTACAGAGGTATAGCTATAAATTCTTGTATTGGAAAGTTATTTAATGTTGACTTTCTAAACATTTAGTTGAGAGAAATATTTTGACTGATTGCCAAGCTGGCTTCAGAAATAAATCAAGGACAACAGATCACATGTTTATCCTCAAATGCTTAATTGATAAATATACTAACTGTAAGGGAAGTAAATTTTATGCTTGTTTTATTGACTTTAAAAGAGCTTTTGATACTGTGATACACCCAGGTATCCTTATCAAAATGCTCAAGTCAGACATTGGGGGAAAATTTTACCAGTTAATTAAACACATGTATACACTTAATAATTTAAGAGTAAAAGTTGATAACAAACTAGGTCCATGTTTTAACTCTTATATTGGGGTTAGACAAGGGGATGTTTTAAGCCCTGCCCTTTTTAATCTATTCATAAATGATCTACCTAACTGTTTACTAAATTGTCTTGATAGTGTAAAACTCAGCACTAGTCGCATAGACTGTCTTATGTATGCAGATGATGTCATTGTATTTTCTGATTCTGCAGATGGACTTCAAAATTGGAATCATACTGTGATACCTGGTGCCTTAATGTAAACTTAAAAAAAACTAAAGTCTGAATCTTTAATAAAAATGGACGCCACATAGAAGAACCATTTTATTTTAAAAATGAATTAATTGAAACTGTTTTCAAATATAAATACCTTGGAGTTATATTCCAGTCAAGTGGCCTATTTAATTATGCAAAAGAAGACTTATTTAATAAATCTTTAAAAAAAGCTTCATATTAACTTAATAGATGTTTATCTGGCTCAGATGCTAGTATTAAAACAAATTTACATCTATTTGACCATACCATTAAACCTATTATTTTGTATGGCTCAGAGATATGGGGAATATTTAAAACCAACTCTGCTTCCTGTAAAAAAGATGTTACAAATGTGCTTGAAAAAATATACCAGAATAATGTTGCTGATAAAATGAACTTAAAGTTCTGTAAGCATATTCTAGGCTTAAATAATAAAAGTACAAATGTTGCTGTACAATCAGAATTAGTATTAGTGGTATTCCTCTGTTAAATTTATTTTACAAAAGCTTGAATTGAAAGAAACATATTGTATTGATTATTCAATTAATAGATTAAAACAACTTATTATGAAAAAGTTAAAGACATTATTTTTAAAAGCATGGTTCAATGATAAAGATAATGTTAATGGAAAGCTAGATACATATTTTTCTCATAAAAGTAATTTCCAAATGGAAAAATATCTTGATATTCAAAGTTTTCAATCAAGACAAATTTTATGTAAATTTCGCATAAGTGCTCACCAATTAAGAGTAGAAAAAGAGCGACATAAGAACAAACCTATAGAAAGGTCACAGAGGACTTGTAATTTTTGTTCTCATAATGATAATGAAGATGAGTTTCATTTTTAATTAACTGTCCATTGTATAATTAATGTAGGGAATCACTGTTTGCACAAGCTCATGAACACTGTCAAAATTTCAATAACTTAGGCTGCAAATCAAAATTTTTATGGTTAATGACCACTGAAGATCAACATATACTGAAAAAGTTAAGCATTTTTCTTATCCAGAATTTTGAATTGAGATCCACAAATTCTGTTAACGGCTAAATCTCTTTTTTTCTATATTTTAATTTAAGTGCACATTTCTCTATGTGTATGCATATTTTTTCTATTAATATGTAAATGCTTATAAACAAACTGCAGTAGAACTCTAAGGTGCTTATCATATTCTTGCAATTGTCAAAAAATATAAGTATATACATAAATATCTAGTAATTGGTTGCTGTGTGTACATGGGAGAAAAATACCCTTATATCTAATCAGTTGGGGCTGCATATCATTTGTATGCAACTCAAAACACCATATCTGTTTAAAGGGGAATAATCCTTACAGAAATTGATTGTCTCCCATATTACTTTCTATTCCATGTGCATGCAATAACTGTTCAGTGTTCTATTGTCATGTATTTGATTTTATTATTTCATTGGTATAACAAATCATTGTAATCATTGTATGAAATTTAAAACCCGCAAGGGTCCATAATTGGATTAATAAAGTATTCTTATTCTTATTCTTATAATAAAATTGTCCAAAAAGTTATTGAAATTTTTTATAGTTAAGTTTTGATTGGTTCAAGTTGACTCCTGATACAATTATCAATACATATTAGAAAATTGTCTTGGTCAAATGACCGATTTAAGGTAACATCAATTACAATTATCAAAAAAATGGTCAAATTTACAGTAAAATGTCGAAAAGTTATCAATTTACCAACAACAGGTTTGCTGTTGTATTATTTACAATTATCCTATAAATATGGTCAATTGAAGGTAACATCTGAATGAATTATCCCAAAATTGGTAAAATTGTCTAAAAAAGTATAATAATTCTGTAATGAAGGTTTGCTTTGTTCAAATTGACTTCAAATGCATTTGTCAATACATGTTAGAAAGTATTTCGGTCAAATGACCGATTTAAGGTCACATCAAATACAATTATCAATACATATTAAAAAGTTGTCTTGGTCAAGTGACCGATTTAAGGTTACATCAAATACAATTATCAATACATATTAGAAAGTTGTCTGGGTCAAATGACCGATTTAAAGTATCATCAAATACAATTATCAATACATACAAGAAAATTGTCCAAAAAGTGGTAAAATTTATTGAAATTTTTTAAACATTTTATAGTTAAGTTTTGATTGGTTCAAGTTGCCTCCTGATACAATTATCAATACATATTAGAAAGTTGACTTGGTCAAATGACCGACTTAAGATAACATCAATTACAATTATCAAAAAAATGGTAAAAATTTTCAGTAAAATGTCGAAAAGTTATCAATATACCTACAACAGGTTTGCTGTTGTATTATTTACAATTATCCTATCAATATGGTCAATTGAATGTAACATTTGAATGAATTATCCAAAAAGTGGTAAAATTTACTAAAAAAAAGTGTTATAATTCTATCATGAAGGTTTGGTTGGTCCAAATTGACTTCAAATACATTTGTCAAAACATATTAGAAAGTATTTCGGTCAAATGACCGATTTAAGGTCACATCAAATACAATTATCAATACATATTAAAAAGTTGTCTTGGTCAAGTGACCGATTTAAGGTTACATCAAATACAATTATCAATACATATTAGAAAGTTGTCTCGGTCAAATGACCGATTTAAAGTATCATCAAATACAATTATCAATACATACAAGAAAATTGTCCAAAAAGTGGTAAAATTTATTGAAATTTTTTAAACATTTTATAGTTAAGTTTTGATTGGTTCAAGTTGACTCCTGATACAATTATCAATACATATTAGAAAGTTGACTTGGTCAAATGACCGACTTAAGATAACATCAATTACAATTATCAAAAAAATGGTAAAAATTTTCAGTAAAATGTCGAAAAGTTATCAATATACCTACAAAAGGTTTGCTGTTGTATTATTTACAATTATCCTATCAATATGGTCAATTGAATGTAACATTTGAATGAATTATCCAAAAAGTGGTAAAATTTACTAAAAAAAAGTGTTATAATTCTATCATGAAGGTTTGGTTGGTCCAAATTGACTTCAAATACATTTGTCAAAACATATTAGAAAGTATCTCGGTCAAATGGCCGATTTAAGGTAACATCAAATACAATTATTAATACATATTAGAAAGTTGTTTTAGTCAAATGACCGACTTAAGGTAACATCAAATACAATTATCAATACATATTAGAAAGTTGTCTTGGTCAAATAACCGATTTAAGGTAACATCAGTTACAATTATCAAAAAAATGGTCAAATTTACAGTAAAATGTCAAAGAGTTATCAATATACCTACAACAGGTTTGCTATTGTTTTATTTACAATTATCCAATAAATCTGGTCAATTAAAGGTTACATCTGAATGAATTATCCAAAAAGTGGTAAAATTTACTAAAAAAGTATTATAGTTCTACAATGAAGGTTTCGTTGGTCTGACTTCAAAGACATTTGTCACTACATATTAGAAAATATCTCGGTCAAAAGACCGATTTAAGGTAACATCAAATACAATTATAAATACATATAAGAAAATTGTCCAAAAAGTTGTAAAATTTATTGAAATTTTTAAAAAAAATTATAGTTAAGTTTTGTTATCAATATACCTACAACAGGTTTGCTATTGTATTATTTACAATTATCCAATAAATCTGGTCAATTAAAGGTTACATCTGAATGAATTATCCAAAAAGTGGTAAAATTTACTAAAAAAGTATTATAGTTCTATAATGAAGGTTTCGTTGGTCCAAATTGACTTCAAATATATTTGTCAATACATATTAGAAAATATCTCGGTCAAAAGACCGATTTAAGGTAACATCAAATACAATTATAAATACATATAAGAAAATTGTCCAGAAAGTTGTAAAATTTATTGAAATTAAAAAAAAATTTATAGTTAAGTTTTGATTGGTTCCAAGTTGACTCCTGATACAATTATCAATACATATTAGAAAATTGTCTTGGTCAAATGACCGATTTAAGGTAACATCAATTACAATTATCGAAAAAAAATTCAAATTTACAGTTAAACGCGAAAAGTTATCATTATACCAACAACAGGTTTGCTGTTGTATTTTTTACAATTATCCTACAAATATGGTCAATTGAAGGTAACATCTGAATGAGTTTTCCCAAAAGTGGTAAAATTTACTAAAAAGAATTATAATTCTATAATGAAGGTTTGGTTTGTTCAAATTGACTTCGAATGCATTTGTCAATACATGTTAGAAAGTATTTCGGTCAAATGATCGATTTAAGGTAACATCAAATACAATAATCAATACATATTAGAAAGTTGTCTTGGTCAAATGACCGATTTAAGGTAACATCAATTAAAATTATCAAAAGAAAATCAAATTTACAGTAAAATGTCGAAAAGTTATCAATATACCAATAATAGGTTTGCTGTTGTATTATTTACAATTATCCTATAAATATGGTCAATTGAAGGTAACATCTAAATGAATTATCCAAAAAGTGGTAAAATTTACTAAAAAAAGTATTATTATTCTATAATGAAGGTTTGGTTCGTTCAAATTGACTTTAAATGCATTTGTCAATACATGTTAAAAAGTATTTCGGTCAAATGACCGATTTAAGGTAACATCAATTACAATTATCAAAAAAATGGTCAACTTTACAGTAAAATGTCGAAAAGTTATCAATATACCAACAACAGGTTTGCTGTTGTATTATTTACAATTATCCTATAAACATGGTCAATTGAAGGTAACATCTGAATGAATTATCCCAAAAGTGGTAAAATTTACTAAAAATAGTAATATAATTCTATAATGAAGGTGTGATTTGTGCAAATTGACTGCAAATGCATTTGTCAATACATGTTAGAAAGTATTTCGGTCAAATGACTGATTTAAGGTAACATAAAATACAATTATCAATACATATTAGAAAGTTGTCTTGGTCAAATGACCGATTTAAGGTAGCATCAATTACAATTATCAAAAACAAATTCAAATTTACAGTAAAATGTCGAAAAGTTATCAATATACCAACAACAGGTTTGCTGTTGTATTATTTACAATTATCATATAAACATGGTCAATTGAAGGTAACATCTGAGTGAATTTTCCCAAAAGTGGTAAAATTTACTAAAAATAGTATTATAATTCTATAATGAAGGTTTGATTTGTGCAGATTGACTGCAAATGCATTTGTCAATACATGTCAGAAAGTATTTTGGTCAAATGACCGATTTAAGGTTACATCAAATACAATTATCAATACATGTTAAAAAGTTGTCTTGGTCAAATGACCGATTTAAGGTTACATCAAATACAATTATCAATACATATTAGAAGGTTGTCTTGGTCAAATGACCGATTTAAAGTATCATCAAATACAATTATCAATACATACAAGAAAATTGTCCAAAAAGTGGTAAAATTTATTGAAATTTTTCAAACATTTTATAGTTAAGTTTTGATTGGTTCAAGTTGACTCCTGATACAATTATCAATACATATAAGAAAATTCTCCAAAAAGTGGTAAAATTTATTGACATTTTTTTTAAATATTATAGTTAAGTTTAGATTGATTCAAGTTGACTCCTGATACAATTACCAATACATATTAGAAAGTTGTCTTGGTCAAATGACTGATTTCAGGTAACTTCAATTATAATTATCAAAAAAAAATCCACATTCACAGTAAAATATCGAAAAGTTATCAATAAACCAACAACAGGTTTGCTGTTGTATTATTTACAATTATCCTATAAATATGGTCAATTGAAGGTAACATTTGAATGAATTATCCAAAAAGTGGTAAAATTTACTAAAAAAAAGTGTTATAATTCTATCATGAAGGTTTGGTTGGTCCAAATTGACTTCAAATACATTTGTCAAAACATATTAGAAAGTATCTCGGTCAAATGGCCGATTTAAGGTAACACGAAATACAATTATCAATACATATTAGAAAGTTGTCTTAGTCAAATGACCGATTTAAGGTAACATCAAATACAAAAAACAATACATATTAGAAAGTTGTCTTGGTCAAATGACCGATTTAAAGTAACATCAAATACAATTATCAATACATATATGAAAGTTGTCTTAGTCAAATGACCGATTTAAGGTTACATCAAATACAAAAAACAATACATATTAGAAAGTTGTCTCTGTCAAATGACCGATTTAAGTCACATCAAATACCAATTATCAATACATATTAGAAAGTTGTCTTGGTCAAATGACCGATTTCAGGTAACTTCAATTATAATTATCAAAAAAAAATTCAAATTTACAGTAAAATATCGAAAAGTTATCAATATACCAACAACAGGTTTGCTGTTGTATTATTTACAATTATCCTATTCATATGGTCAATTGAAGGTAACATCTGAATGAATTATCCAAAGAGTGGTAAAATTTACTAAAAAAAGTATTATAATTCTATATTGAAGGTTTGGTTTGTTCAAATTGACTTCAAATACATTTGTCAATACATATTAGAAAGTATCTCTGTCAAATGACCGATTTAAGTCACATCAAATACAATTATCAATACATATTAGGAAGTTGTCTTGGTCAAATGACCGATTTAAAGTAGCATCAAATACAAATATCAATACATGTAAGAAAATTGTCCAAAAAGTGGTAAAATTGTTTGATTTTTTTTAAATTTTATAGTTAAGTTTGATTGGTTCAAGTTGAATCCTGATACAATTATCAATACATATTAGAAAGTTGTCTTGGTCCAATGACCGATTTAAGGTAACATCAAGTACAATTATCATTACATATTTGAAAGTTGTCTTGGTCAAATGACCGATTTAAGGTAAACATCAATTACAATTATAAAAAAAAATCCAATTTACAGTAAAATGTCAAAAAGTTATCATTATACCAACAACAGGTTTGCTGTTGTATATTTTAAAATTATCCTATAAATATGGTCAATTGAAGGTAACGTCTGAATGAATTATCCGAAAAGTGGTAAAATTTACTTAAAAAGTATCATAATTCTAGAATGAAGATTTGGTTTGTTCAAAATGACTTCAATTGCATTTGTCAATACATGTTAGAAAGTATTTCGGTCAAATGACCAATTCAAGGTAACATCAAATACAATTATCAATACATATTAGAAAGTTGTCTTGGTCAAATGATCGATTTCAGGTAACATCAAATACAATTATCAATACATATAAGAAATTCTCCAAAGTGGTAAATTTATTGACAATTTTTAAAATATTATAGTTAAGTTTTGATTGATTCAAGTTGACTCCTGATACAATTACCAATACATATTAGAAAGTTGTCTTGGTCAAATGACCGATTTCAGGTAACTTCAATTAAAATTATCAAAAAAAAATTCAAATTTACAGTAAAATATCGAAAAGTTATCAATATACCAACAACAGGTTTGCTGTTGTATTATTTACAATTATCCTATTCATATGGTCAATTGAAGGTAACATCTGAATGAATTATCCAAAAGAGTGGTAAAATTTACTAAAAAAGTATTATAATTCTATATTGAAGGTTTGGTTTGTTCAAATTGACTTCAAATACATTTGTCAATACATATTAGAAAGTATCTCTGTCAAATGACCGATTTAAGTCACATCAAATACAATTATCAATACATATTAGAAAGTTGTCTTGGTCAAATGACCGATTTAAAGTAGCATCAAATACAAATATCAATGCATGTAAAAAAATTGTCCAAAAAGTAGTAAAATTTTTTGATTTTTTTTAAAATTTATAGTTAAGTTCTGATTGGTTCAAGTTGACTCTTGATACAATTATCAATACATATTAGAAAGTTGTCTTGGTCAAATGACCGATTTAAGGTAACATCAAATACAATTATCATTACATATTTGAAAGTTGTCTTGGTCAAATGACCGATTTAAGGAAACATCAATTACAATTATAAAAAAAAAATCAAATTTACAGTAAAATGTCAAAAAGTTATCATATTATACCAACAACAGGTTTGCTGTTGTATTATTTTAAAATTATCCTATAAATATGGTCAATTGAAGGTAACATCTGAATGAATTATACGAAAAGTGGTAAAATTTACTTAAAAAGTATCATAATTCTAGAATGAAGGTTTGGTTTGTTCAAAATGACTTCAAATGCATTTGTCAATACATGTTAGAAAGTATCTCTGTCAAATGACCGATTTAAGTCACATCAAATACAATTATCAATACATATTAGAAAGTTGTCTTGGACAAATGACCGATTTAAGGTAACATCAAATACAATTATCAATACATATAAGAAAGTTGTCTGGTCAAACAATTTAAGTAACATCAAATACAATTATCAATACATATTAGAAATTTGTCTTGGTCAAATGACGATTTAAGGTAATATCAATTACAATTAAAAAAAAATCAAATTACAGTTAAATTCGAAAGTTATCATTATACCAACAACAGTTTGCTGTTGTATTATTTAAAATTATCCTATAAATATGGTCAATTGAAGGTAACATCTGAATGAATTATCCGAAAAGTGGTTAAATTTACTTAAAAAGTATCATAATTCTAGAATGAAGATTTGGTTTGTTCAAATGACTTCAAATGCATTTGTCAATACATGTTAGAAAGTATTTCGGACAAATTACCGATTTAAGGTAACATGAAATACAATTATCAATAATATAGAAAGTTGTCTTAGTCAAATGACCGATTCAAGGTAACATCAAAAACAATTATCAATACATATTAGAAAGTTGTCTTGGTCAAATGATCGATTTCAGGTAACATCAAATACAATTATCAATACGTATTAGAAAGTTGTCTTGGTCAAATGACCGATTTAAGATAACATCAATAACAATTATAAAAAAAATGGTCAAATTTACAAAAAATGTCGAAAAGTTATCAATATACCTACAACAGGTTTGCTGTTGTATTATTTACAATTATCCTATAAATATGATCAATTGAAGGAAACATCTGAATGCATTATCTAAAAAGTGGTAAAATTTAACAAAAAAGTATTATAATTCTATAATGAAGGTTTGGTTGGTCCAAATTGACTTCAAATACATTTTTCAATACATATTAGAGAGTATCTCGGTCAAATGACCGATTTAAGGTAACATCAAATACAATTATCAATACATAAGAAAATTGTCCAAAAAGTGGTAAAATTTATTGGAATTTTTTAAAAATTTATAGTTAAGTTTTGATTGGTTCAAGTTGACTTCTTATACAATTATCAATACATATTAGAAGGTTGTCTTAGTCAAATGACCGATTTAAGGTAACATCAATAACAATTATCAAATTTTTTTTCGAATTTACAGTAAGATTTCGAAAAGTTATCAATATACCTACAAAAGGTTTGCTGTTGTATTATTTACAATTATCCTATAAATATGGTCAATTGAAGGTAACATCTGAATGAATAATCCCAAAAGTGGTAAAATTTACTAAAAAAGTATTTTAATTCTTTAATGAAGGTTTGGTTTGTTCAAATTGACTTCAAATGCATTTGTCAATACATGTTAGAAAGTATTTCGGTCAAATGACCGATTTAAGGTGACATCAAATACAGTTATCAATACATATTAAAAAGTTGTCTTGGTCAAATGACCGATTTAAGGTAACATCAATTACAATTATCAAAAAAAATTCAAATTTACAGTAAAATGTCGAAAAGTTATCAATATACCAACAACAGGTTTGCTGTTGTATTATTTACAATTATCGTATAAATATGGTCAATTAAAGGTAACATTTGAATGAATTATCTAAAAAGTGGTAAAATTTACAAAAAAGGATTATAATTCTATAATGAAGGTTTGGTTGGTGCAAATTGACTTCAAATACATTTGTCAATACATAGAAAGTATATCGGTCAAATGACCTTTTTAAGGTAACATCAAATACAATTATCAATACATATTAGAAAGTTGTCTTGGTCAAATGACCGATTTAAGGTAACATCAAATACAATTATCAATACATATAAGAAAAATGTCCAAAAGATTGTTAAATTTATTGATTTTTTTTTCAAATTTTATAGTTAAGTTTTGATTGGTTCAAATTGACTCCTAAAACAATTAGCAAAACATATTAGAAAGTTGTCTTGGTCAAATGTCCGATTTGAGGTAACATCAATTACAATTATCAAAAAAAAATTCAAATTTTCAGTAAAATGTCGAAAAGTTATCAATATTCTGACATCAGGTTTGCGGTTGTATTATTTACAATAATCCTATAAAGATGGTCAATTGAAGGTAACATCTGAATGAATTATCCAAAAAGTTGTAAAATTTACTAAAAAAAGTATTATAATTCTATAATGAAGGTTTGGTTGGTCCAAATTGACTTCAAATGCATTTGTCAATACATGTTAGAAAGTATTTCAGTCAAATGACCGATTTAAGGTAACATCAAATACAATTATTAAATTTTATATTTAAGTTTTGATTGGTTTAAGTTGACTCCTGATACAATTATTAATAAGTTTTTGATGAAGATGAAGTCCAATCAACTTGAAACATAGTACACTTGATGCTTATGATATGATCTTTCTAATTTTTAAGCCAAATTAGACTTTTGACCCCAATTTCACGGTCAACTTAACATATAAAATGAAAATGGGATTTCAGGTTAAAGTTTTTGGTCAAGGTAGTTTTTGATGAAGCTGAAGTCCAATCAACTTGAAACTTAGTACACTTGATGCTTATGATATGATATTTCTAATTTTAAAGTCAAATTAGACTTTTGACCCCAATGTCACGGTCCATGGAACATGGAAAATGATAGTGCAAGTGGGGCATCCGCGTACTGTGGACGCATTCTTGTTTTGAGTTTAAACAGAACCTTAAAATTCCATATATTTTAGCTGAATTAGGTTCACTTCTGCGTACTATGAAAAGAATAGAATAGAAGATTGTAATTTACCTAATTAGATCCCCATGAATATCTATCATAAACAATGACTAACTAACTAACTAATTTTATTCAGTATACAATCCAGTACAAAAGGATCATCGCTGAAACACATAAACACATATAAAAAACATATACAAAACATGACAAAAATAAAACATAACAACCAACAATTTAGACACTTTTAACAAGCAAGAGACAAACTCACACTTCAAAATTATGCAATTGTTCCGACTGATGAATGTCTAATCAAAATACATTTGTCTATATAAATAAGAAATCTGGTGAGAACATCAGTCTCCGAACAGTTCATTAAATAATTAAATTTATCAAAATTATCTAAATTGCAAAAACATGGTTTAATAATATGAACAATGTCATCATAAAACGTTTCCCTCTCCTCGTGATAGAGGTTGCATTCACATATAAAATGAAACTCATCTTCAATTTTGTTATCAATACAATGTTTACATATTGTTTGATTCAAAGGCGTTTTATTGTATCTGCCTTTTTCAACATGTAAATTGTGGTTAGAAATTCTAAATTTACATAATTGTTTGGGATATTTATCTTTGTATAAGTCTCAGGTTTATATTCCCCTTTTTACTTGTAATATGTGCGTAGTTTGTTTTGCTTTTCACCTGACAAACTTGAGAAAAAATAATTTCCATATCTTTCTTGTAATATCTTTTTCACTGCAGATATGAGTTTTCCTTCTGAAATAGGTCCTTTATTATTCCAAATATGGTCAAAATGAATTAAATTAAAAAACTTAAAATGTGTTTATTGAAGGAACATTGAAGGATCTGTTCAGAGTTATGGTAAGACAATCTCTTAATTTTCATTTCATAAATTAAACACCTACCTGACATATGTCCGTTAGTATTCCTTTTCTCGTTGGTATTTCACTCGCTCCCCACCGGAAGTTAACAACTAGTACTCAGGTGAACTGTTATGACTTCCGGTCCAGGTTAACGAGATCAATTTTCTTTCTCGGCGCTTGAAAGACGGTCGTGTTTTTCAGCGTGGTATATAAAACTTCTATATACTGTAGCTATAATGAATAGCAACGGTACTAGAGAGCATGTGGACGAACCACGAGATGAGAGCAGTGCTCATGGCGCGGGAACCGCCATTGGCATTAGAAAAACCCGTTCTTCAAGTTCAAAGACGAAGAAGAAACGGAGAAGTAGATATTACATACTAGAAGATAAAATGAACAGTAAGTTGGACAATGTTAATGATAAATTTGACTTTAATCACATTGTTTCAAGCCAGGAATTGTGCCGAAAATGGAGGCAAAAGGTTCGTCACAAAGACAACCTGAAGGTCGTGAGCAAGCACAAAGTTTGCGCCGGGAATTGTCAGAAAACGAAAATTCTGATGACAATGTTTCAATAAGACCATGGGACGATGAAATATTAGGTGAAAGCGACAATGAACGGGACACAAAGTCCTCTGATGAAGTACACTTGTCTGTAAGGACAAGAAAGTGTTTGTTTTCATCTTTTTGGAGATGATGCCTTGACAAAAAAGTCTGAAAAGAAAGTGGGCATTGAAATTGACGAGGCACAAAAACAGGTATTGTTAAATAGTTGGAGAGTTGAACATCCTAATTTAGTATCTGCTTTTGCTGAAGAAAGCAAAGATGATTTTCCAGTACATGAAGATACTAATTCTTTTTTACTGATTCCTACTATTGAAGATTTGATAAGTAGATGTTTGATTAAAAAACATGGCAAGAAACCTTCGGTTACAAAAGGTGGTAAATGTTTATTCAGTCAACCAAGTAAAATGATTGAAAAAGTAGCTTACAGAGGTCAGCAAGCTTCCTACATGGGTATTGTTATGCATATGTACATGCAACAAGGTTTGGGTGCGCTAATGCAAACCTTACAGTCAGACAATGTCGATTCCGGTAAAGCCCCAGAAATGGCAAATGTAAAACAATTCAAACAAGAAAACTAAAGGCCTTCTTTATGCACCATAAAATGAACGAAAAACAAAGATCATAAAAAGCAGCAAATGACAAAAACTGAATAACAGGATCCTGACTTGTGTATACTTTTAATAAAATTTGCCCAAAAGTATTTGGAACCAATGAAGTCATACATTGCGAATAAAAGGCATTATTTACTGGTATTTCTAAGACCCAACAAGGCTCCATCATCAAATTTGTTATTTGGCAGTAAGAGTTTAAATGAAATCCTAACTGCTTAATAGATGTATTAGAATTTATTTTATTAAAGAATATGGAAAACTACAATCTTGTGACATCAAAGCAAATTTTGTTTTCATTATGATTCTTATTGCAGAGCTTGCAGAGGAATATTATTCAGCAGAGGATTCAGTGTTTTCTGAAGATAGTTGAAGAAACATCAACTAGAGGTAAACTGAACAATTCTTTAAACTTTTATAGGTTGTTCAGGTTTCAGACAAGGAATATAAAGCCTATGTCACCACGTCTGAAATCTGAAGTAACCTAGATGAGATTACTCTTTCTAAATATATTTTCCAGTACTAGGTTTGTGTTGAACATTTACCATGCATGCATTTATATAGATATTCAATATAAGCTTCAGTATGTTATGTATTTTAATTAAATGTGTTGTTTTCATTTTGACAAATAGTTTTTTTAATTTTAATATAAAAATGAAGATGTGGTATGATTGCCAATGAAATAACTACCAACAAAGAGCAAAAACACAAATATTAACAACTATAGGTCACCGTAAGGCCTTCAAAAATGAGCAAACCCCATACCGTTTAGTCAGCTATAAAAGGCCCCGATGAGACCATGTAAAACAATTCAAACGAGAAAACTAACGCCCTTAATTATGTAAAATAATGAACGAAAACAAATATGTAACACATAAACAAACGACAACCACTGAATTACAGGCCCCTGACTTGGGATAGGCACATACATTAGCAAATTTACCTGACCATATCGGGAAATAGGTATTTAGTCGGATCTTAACACGTACTTGTGATTTGTTTAAAACCGGTTTTCGATAAAAATATACGAAGAAATGTCGAAATGTTCAGGACTTAATTAAATCCGTATTTCGGTAAGATTGTGCAAGCATACGATTTTCATTGCGTCTTACACTTTAAGAAGCGATTAATCTGTAACTACTTTATTCAAATATTGTGTAAAACATTAATGTTGAGCTATGAAAGTCAAGTGGCTTGAGAATTTTTCTGAGTTAGTTTTAAAAAATTGCAAAGAAATATTTTTACAGTGGGTTAGCTTTCATTAGTCTTCACCATCAACAGATTAACAACTTTTGGTTATATTTATAATTAAGAATCATCATTGAAGGTGGAGCACGATTGCGCAGTTAATTAATTATATTGATGTGCCATTTGTATGCAAGAGTGACATTCCGTGGTATTATGTGCCAATTCGAAAAAGTTATGCGAGTATTGTCTTCCCTTAACAGGTTCATTTTTTTATAATTATGTTTAGGTTTCTGATATAATTTTGAATAATTACAAAATGAATCAATGCAATACATTTCAGTTTTTGTTATTAATGTATCAAAACTATTGATGTACGAATATAATTTCATAAATTTTAAACGTTTAAAATTATTACATACCAATATAAAGAACTGTTTATCCTTTTTGAAAAAGACTATCAATGAAAATATATTTAATTATCTTCCCTTGATGATAGATTGATTGGGAAATGAGCCAGCTATAAATGTTACTTTATTCAAATATAAGGACTTTGTTAGCTAAATCTACAAATTTTATTAGATATTATAATTTTTTATTGCAATATATTAATATGCTACATATATAAATAATGTGGCGGGGTTAAACATGTTAGCGGGATCCCAACCCTCATAACCTGGGACAGTGGTATACCAATACAACATAAGAACGAAGTATAAAAATCAGTTAAATATGTTTTTTCAATAAAGTAATAATAGTTATACATGTAACCAAATCACAACTGATTTAAAGCAATTTAAATGATGAGGATAGATGTTTTTTTAAATTTTGAGTATCTTTTCCAAAAAAGAAGTGCATTAAACTACATGTCATGCTAATTTCAGAGATAATTTTTGATCTTTTTGTATGTTACAGGTAAAAGAGGCGGGCCAGTTGGATCATCTAAACCTAATAAAAATTTACACCCTGGAGATGAAACGGATGAAGTTTCAAGGAAGAAAAGTATGAGTGAAATAACATTACTATTGTGGTTATTATGGGTGACAAATTAGCTATTCTATAAAAATTCAAGTTTTTGAGGTTTTTAATTGTAAAGTATGATTATAGTTAGTAAGTAGCCTGCATGACCAAAGGTATCTAAATCAGCCAAATTTCAAACACACTTAACTGTTGGTTTACTTTATCCAATCTGGCTTAAAAAATGTTTTTGTATACATCCCTAAGTTCAATAAAGAACAAATTAATTCTGTTCATATTTACTTAAACCTTTTGATTCAGAGAAATCAAATCTTGTAACCATGTGTAATCTTACATACATAATCTGCTGCACAATGTTATGTCTTTCGGGTAAAGACTACATGACCTTAGAAACTCCCAGGAACAACTATCATAGTCTAAGTCAAACAGAGAAAGGTCAGTTTCTTTTAGACTGGCTCAACAGTCATTCAAGGTACTATATTATAAGATCACTGTTGGTAAGAAGTATGCTTGTCCTTTTTTTTGGCTAAATCTGCAATTAACATGAAACTTGATCAGACTGCTGCAAGCAGTTGTCACGGAATCACTCATTCCTTAACTTCAGAGATAATGATAAAATAAGAAGATGTGGTCTGATCGCAGTTGAGACAACTGTCCACAAGAACCAAATGACACAGAAAATGAACAACTGCAACAACTGAGGTCCCAAAAAATGAACGAAAACCATTGGAAATAAAAAAATTAAAGTCATTATTTACTGGTATTTCTAAGACCAAATAAGGCTCCATCAATGTAAAAAAAAATATTCAAATCTCTGTAAAAGCCTTTAAAATTGATTGATTGATTGTTGGTTGCTTAACGTCCAGTGGCAAATATTTCATGCATATTCAGGACGAGAAGAAGTTCACAATAAATACAATAGGTAGGTTGTTGTAATAGAGGCCATCTAGGATGATGGTCGGGGAAATTTGGACTGCCACTGGAAAATGGGGGTATATTGGATAGGGACAGAAATTTTGCCTTGCAACAGGCCACCTACGGACCCCTCAAAGAGTTGTTGCAAGGGTTCTTAACGTGCAAAGAGCGTGGCACTCTCTTTACACGAGGCATCGGATTTAACGTCCCCTTCTGACGGACGTGACTGCGAACTTGATACATCCCGCACAGCCAAACGGACGCCCCACTTCAGCAAGCGTTTTACTGCCGGTCGGGAGAAGACCAAGTGACCATATTTCTATACCCCAGTCACCCTTGGGGTGAAAAGCCTTTTAAAGAAGATATCATACACATATAAATAAATTTGTGTATTTACTGTCTTCTGATTGGTTAAAATAATTAGTTTTATTTTCAATGTTGTCAATTTTGATTGCGACACGCCCACTCTGACATTGTGTATTCATACGCCAACATGTGTGTACGTTGTTATTGTCAAGATAGATAAAATAAAAAGTTCTTTGAGCCTTATTGATGATAGAAATTTATTTTAAATGAATGGCAATAATTTATTTTGATTTTATTGAACCATATAACTAGTTTTTGACGCTTCACATATTACATAATCCGCGAATTATTCAATGTGAAGAGTCAAAAATTAGTTTTATGGTTTAATAAATTAAAACAAAATTCATTCAGATGAAGAGCAAAACAGTTTACAATACCAAATTTCAAGTTTTCACTTTGCCTTAACCAACAATCATACTCAACAGCTTATCACAATTGAGGCAAGCACTCTTGGTGTAATATAACTAAATCATAGTATGTCACATTAGGTTGCATACAAAAAAGGGTAAAAAAAAGTATTTCCTTGAATTTGACAAGTTGTCAGTCTTTATTTGAAACAAAGATAAATTTTCTACAATTTCTTGAAAAGTGCAAATTTAACAAAGACAAATAGGGGGAAGTTTATAATGGTATTGCACCTCTTTTCACAAAGCCAATCAGGCTTTAATTATATTAATATTTTTAATTATTTTTAATTCCTTAATTTCATTTAAATTTGACAATTTTAAGTCACAGAATTAAGTTACCTTTTTTAACAGATTTTCCTCCTGGTTGGGACGTAAAGCTATTCTCACTCTTCCAAAGTTAATGGCTGGTTTTGAATGCACAACACCGTCACCAACTTCAGTGAGGACCTCACATGTATGGGATGTGGCCGAATGAAAAGGAAAACCCTTAAATAAGATCAGCAACCATTCTTATCCACATGTCTTTAAAGTAGAAAAGAGAGATGGACAGACCAAATTATTCTATAAAAAGATAAAAAGTGGTCAACAGATCAGGTAAATTCTTTAACGCAATCTATGTAACAATTGTGTGCATTGTCTTAAGATTTAATTTACTTTTTAAAACTGCAGTTGCAACTGTTCAATCCATCAAATGATAGCTACAACTCTTCCATAATAGTACTGATGTCCCTTAAATATACATTCAGTATATAAGCAAACTCTTGAGTATATTAGGTTGGCTATTAAGACGATCCAGAAATTACTATGTTAGGGATGACATCGAGAGTCCCTACCTCCCTCTTAACTTAATTTGGGAAAAATTTATAATACAAAACTTGCCCCCCCCCCCCCCCCAAAAAAAAAACTATTTGAATTACGTTTTTAACCCTTATTGATTTTTTGACGCCGTCCCTTATTCCAGCCATTCATTACATCTTCCTTTTTATACACTAGACAAATGGACAGCCTTTGAGATGTTCCCTTGGTATTTTCTACCCCTTGTTTAGCACATAAGTGTTTTATCTTGGTTTAATATATAATTTTAAGGTTTAAATATCTTACTGATTTTAATCAATATTTTTTTTTCAAGGTATGGCTTGAAACAACAGAAAAACTTTTAGTGAATATACCTACAGATGCACCACAGCCTGTTGTTCCAATTTTGACCTATTCGACATAAAAAAAATGGCTGATTATATATAGGGAAACACTGAAATATGACTGCAGCAGGTCCCCTCTTAGACAGTCAGTGGGCCCCCTCCTGAAAATTTCTGGATCCACCACTAATCTCAACCTGATGTTTTGCATGAACAAATGTTGAACTTTATCAATACATGTATTATACATTAATGTAAGCTAATGATTATCATCATAGATACATACCCCTATTATTATAAATGCCAAAACAATAAAAGTGTCAGATGAACTATTTTCAAATCTTCATTTTCATTTGAGTGACTCAATACATTACTGTGACCCCATTACTGACATGTCATTATAAACAAGAAATATTGCATCAATAAACGAGTTGTGTTGGTCAGACCTATTGTACATATGCTATTTTATTAAGGAGTAAAATAAAAATTATATGGCATGCAATTACGGTTGAAAAAATTTCTGAAACTATTTAATCCAATACACTGCTTTAATTTCATTTAAGTGCCATTAGCTGGAGTTTTAACAGTATGAAAAGGCTTGTTAAGAAATGATGTACAGGACTATCTGAAAGCAGTGATAGCTTGGTCTACAAGACAGCATCCATGTAGTGAGAGAAAGGTACACGTATATTTATCACACATTTTTTATAAATGAAATATTCGCTGATTCTTTTATTGTCAATTCTATGAAAAGTATTGGTTACCGTAGTAATTATTAGATCTGGATTCTGATATCTGATATTCTCAAAATGTTGTGACAGATTATGTTAATCTTACTCTTGACTGCAAAAACAGATGTTCCTTAAAAGATGAGGATGACATAATCATTATGTTGTTTTAATATTTTATAGGAATATTATAAGATCACTGTTGGTAAGAAGTATTCTTGTCCTTTTTTGGCTAATTCTGCAATTAACATAAAACTTGATTAGACTGCTGCAAACAGTTGTCACTCAACTGGCTGGTTTTGAATGCTGCACAACACCGTCACCAACTTCAGTGAGGACCTCACATGTATGGGATGTGGCGGGTTGGATAGGAAAATCCTTAAATAAGATCAGCAACCATTCTTATCCACATGTCTTTAAAGTAGAAAAGAGAGATGGACAGACCAAATTATTCTATAAAAAGTGGTCAACAAATAAGGTAAATTCTTAAACGCAATCTCTATGTAACAATTGTGTGCATTGTCTTACGATTTAATTTACTTTTTAAAACTGCAGTTGCAACTGTCCAATCCATCAAATGATAGCTACAACTCTTCCATAATAGTACTGATGTCCCTTAAATATACATTCAGTATATAAGCAAACTCTTGAGTATATTAGCTTGGCTATTAATACAATCCAGAATTTACTATGTTAGGGATGACATCAAAAGTTCAATGAAGGATACAAAACTAAATTTACATAGTTTTTGCGTTTACCCCCTACCTCCCTCTTAACTTAATTTGGGAAAAATTGATTGACCAATAAGGATATATGAAAAATCAATGTCAATTCATACAAAACTTGCAGCAATTTGCCCCCCCCCCCCCAAACTATTTAAATTAAGTTGTTAACCTTTATTGATTTCTTAATGCCGTCCCTTACTCCAGCCATTCATTACATCTTCCTATTTATATACTAGACAAATGGACAGCCTTTGAGATGTTCCCTTGGTATTTTCTACCCCTTGTTTAGCACATAAGTATTTTATCTTGGTTTAATATATAATTTTAAGGTCTATATATCAGACTGATTGTAATCCATAGCCAGAAATTAGTAGTGGTTTTGCTAATTAATATTCATAATATGTAAATGAGAATTGTACCACGTGATAGTACTTTGAACTGGACTGGCTTGATATCAATAAAATCTTTAAAACACGGATATTATAAGTTGCACGTCACAGAGTCCTTATTTACAATCACTTTGATATTTCCGTAAAGTTGTCAGGCGGTCAAAATCAAAACAATGAACGCGAATTTAGTGAATTTTTCGTGCCTTCGTGAGTTTATTCTTCTTAAAATAGTGACATTTTAATTTTACGTGGGAACCTAGAGTTCAACGACTACCCATACAAGGTTTGGACTTGCTTATTCTTTGGAAATTCAAGTTTCATATTTCACCCCGGCAACCTGTTTTTGTAATGACCTTGTAAGCCAATTTTCAACACGAAGTTTGCAAATATGACGTTTCAGCCATGTTTAGCCTGTATTTTACACTGCAATAATAAAAGCCTCTTGCTTCGATTTTTAAAATAGCTCAGGAACCTTTATTTTTGCAACAACAGTCATTATGTTTCGTTTAAATGGTGTATATTGTTGTGTATATTCATTTTCTGCCCCGGCAACCTGTTTATCACTTAAATTAAAATTAAAACAGACATTTTTTCAAAATTCCCTATCAATTTAAAGTAATTTCCGTGACCCGTATCCGATTTCTTTAGTATAATATTCAAATAAGCAAAGTGGCGTTGATTTCTGGATATGCAATATTTTTTTTCAAGGTATGGTTTGAAACAACAGAAAAACTTTTAATGAATATACCTACAGATGCACCACAGCCTGTTGTTCCAATTTTGACCTATTCGACATAAAAAAATGGTTGATTATATATAGGGAAACACTGAAAAATGACTGCAGCAGGTCCTCTCTTAGACAGTCAGTGGGCCCCCTCCAGAAAATTTCTGGATCCACCACTGATCTCAACCTGATGTTTTGCATGAACAAATGTTGAACTTTATCAATACATGTATTATACATTAATGTAAGCTAATGATTATCATCATAGATACATACCCCTATTATTATAAATGCCAAAACAATAAAAGTGTCAGATGAACTATTTTCAAATCTTCATTTTCATTTGAGTGACTCAACACATTACTGTGACCCCATTACTGACATGTCATTATAAACAAGAAATATTGCATCAATAAACGAGTTGTGTTGGTCAGACCTATTGTACATATGCTATTTTATTAAGGAGTAAAATAAAAATTATATGGCATGCAATTACGGTTGAAAAAATTTCTGAAACTATTTAATCCAATACACTGCTTCAATTTCATTTAAGTGCCATTAGCTGGAGTTTTAACAGTATGAAAAGGCTTGTTAAGAAATGATGTACAGGACTATCTGAAAGCAGTGATAGCTTGGTCTACAAGACAGCATCCATGTAGTGAAAGAAAGGTACACGTATATTTATCACACATTTTTTTATAAATGAAATATTCGCTGATTCTTTTATTGTCAATTCTATGAAAAGTATTGGTTACCGTAGTAATTATTAGATCTGGATTCTGATATCTGATACTCTCAAAATGTTGTGCCAGATTATGTTAATCTTACTCTTGACTGCAAAAACAGATGTTCCTTAAAAGATGAGGATGACATAATCATTATGTTGTTTTAATATTTTATATGAATATTATAAGATCACTGTTGGTAAGAAGTATTCTTGACCTTTTTTTGGCTAATTCTGCAATTAACATAAAACTTGATTAGACTGCTGCAAGCAGTTGTCACTCAACTGGCTGGTTTTGAATGCTGCACAACACCGTCACCAACTTCAGTGAGGACCTCACATGTATGGGATGTGGCGGGTTGGATAGGAAAATCCTTAAATAAGATCAGCAACCATTCTTATCCACATGTCTTTAAAGTAGAAAATAGAGATGGACAGACCAAATTATTCTATAAAAAGTGGTCAACAGATAAGGTAAATTCTTAAACGCAATCTCTATGCAACAATTGTGTGCATTGTCTTACGATTTAATTTACTTTTTAAAACTGCAGTTGCAACTGTCCACATTTTATACATTCAGTATATAAGCAAACTCTTGAGTATATTAGCTTGGCTATTAATACAATCCAGAATTTACTATTTTAGGGATGACATCAAAAGTTCAATGAAGGATAAAAAACTAAATTTACATAGTTTTTGCGTTTACCCCCTACCTCCCTCTTAACTTAATTTGGGAAAAATTGATTGACCAATAAGGATATATGAAAAATCAATGTCAATTCATACAAAACTTGCAGCAATTTGCCCTCCACCCCCAACTATTTAAATTAAGTTGTTAACCTTTATTGATTTCTTAATGCAGTCCCTTACTCCAGCCATTCATTACATCTTCCTATTTATATACTAGACAAATGGACAGCCTTTGAGATGCTCCCTTGGTATTTTCTACCCCTTGTTTAGCACATAAGTATTTTATCTTGGTTTAATATATAATTTTAATGTCTATATATCAGACTGATTTTAATCAATATTTGTTTTCAAGGTATGGCTTGAAACAACAGAACAACTTTTAATGAATATACCTACAGATGCACCACAGCCTGTTGTTCCAATTTTGACCTATTCGACATAAAAAAAAATGGTTGATTAAATATAGGGAAACACTGAAACATGACTGGAGCAGGTCCCCTCTTAGACAGTCAGTGGGACCCCTCCAGAAAATTTCTGGATCCGCCACTGATCTCAACCTGATGTTTTGCATGAACAAATGTTGAACTTTATCAATACACAGATATTACAGTCATCATTCACAGTATATGCTTTTTTGCCGAACAAGAATTATCACGACCCAGGCAATTTAAAAATGAACACAAATCTATTGAATGCATGAATAATGTAGATTTTGATATGGTAAAGTTTCCCTTTGAGAACCTTTCGGTAATTTGTGGCGTTTTCATTTGCACTAATCGCATTGTGACGTTTTTAATTTATAAAGGTTCTGGTTTTATGGTATCATTTATATGACGTAATAACCGATTCATATAAGTACTAATTTCCTTTCTTAAAAGTCAACACCTTACTTAGTCTGACACCATTTCCTGATTTCAGTAAAATATGGAGGTTTTACGTTCAAATCGCAGTGTTGATTGAGTATTCCTCATTTCATTCTTATTTTCAAATATCACATTCAACTCTGATTTCATTGGTGGAATCCGTTCCTTGTGACTGATATTGAAGGTGTGAACATTATGTCTGCTTCATTTGAATTCTAACATTATTATATACATCATATTTAGAACAACTTAAAACAGTGTAGCACAACTGTTGGTGTCAACTAACACATGTGTTGTTAACCAGCATAATTGACATCAAATAATAATTATAGATAGAAACTGTGTATATGATATATTACTTGTACCAAATATTATAATATTCTATTATGCTTCACAATAACACTTGTTTCATTGAGTTAACTTGTGGATGGGAAGGGATTGGGGTTATTACGATATTCACTACCCAAAAGGGCCTTACACAGTCGGTCGGCTGGCTACTCAAATGTAATTAAATAATATTAAAAAAGGATGAAAGGTCTTTATATTGGCATATGTATGCTAATTTTATACGTTTAAAAAAAAACCAAAGAAAATTTAAGAATATACATGAATGCCTTATTAACAAATAATATAAAGTAAAATCTATTGAATTTATAAATTTTGTAACAATTTGAAATTAAATCCAATAGCTATAACATACGTAAATATGAAATTATGAGCCTGTTCAAGGGAGACAATACACGAATAGATTCAATTCACTTTTTTTCTCGATTTGAACATACATTTAGTACAAAGAGATGCCACTCTTGCATACACATGACACATCAAAAGAATTATTTAACACGACATTCCTGCTCCACCTTCAATAAAGATTTTAATTTATAAAAGTAGCCATTATTGGTTGATCTATAGGATATTGACTTCTAACGAATATTAACCCACATCAAATGTATTTGTTTTAATTTTTTTTAAACCTACTCAGAAAAATTGACGAACTACTTGATTTTCAATTAACTGTTTACAAAATTTTGAAATGCTAAGGTTTGTCTAACTCAGGAATAGATCACCTTAGCTGTATTCGGTTTGTAGGAATTTGTGGTCCTTAATACGCTTCATCTTTGTACTTGATTTGCTATTTTTCACCTTTTGTTCCTAAGAAGAGATGCGCATCTGGCGCAAATACAAAATTTCAATCCTGGTATCTATGTCGAAGGTTCGTTTGTTATAATATTAAAATTGAAAAAAAAAAAGTTGAAAGTAACCGATATCTAATTCTTTCTAGTTTGAAGCCTACACAAACCCTAGATCATTCTAATATCTTTCTCAATATGTATCCCTGAATTTTAAGATCATCATCTTTATCATCGCAAGAGGGTACCATTATTTTACTAAAATATCTAGACTTTTATTGACGTTTAATTAAATATGGTTACAAAACAGAATATTAAAGTGATTAATTTCAGTCATTGGTTGTAAATTTTAAAGGCAGCAACCTACAGTTGAATGTGCAGACTAATGTAACTGACTTTGAAAATGTCGCCATATCAACTACCAGATGTGATTCTATCATCTTACCCAGGCAACATAGAGAAAGATACAGAGCCTTGGCTTGGTTCCCAAATACGAGATCAGTGATGACTTGTGCTTGTTCTGTGGTGTCATGGATTGCTTAGCCTCTCCTGTCGTCGCGGATTTATCAAATGGTGTCCACCTTCTAAGAACCTTGTTTCCAGATTACCCACCAGAAGCAAGCCTTGATTATTTTGACGCGACGCAGCTTCAGGTCAATGTCTTTGTATACTAATGCGCCAGACTTCAGCAATGTTTCCACCAACTATATGGAACGTTCATGATGCGACAGTCAACGGTGATTGAAGAACCAACAATGTATGTAAAGGTTGGAACAACAAATTTTCAACTTCGCAGGTTATGCCCCCAATCAATATAGAGTAGTAGAATAGTGCCGGAAAGAAGAAGCTACAGTGAGAAACCTGATACAAGACTATGTATGCAACCCAGCGGTTTAAATGGTCCAACAACGTTATGTCCAACTTCAAAAACACTTCAAAACTTGGTCCGAGACCTGACATCAGGCAACAAGACCAGTAGTCTTAACCATTAGTTTTCATCATTGCTAAATCAAGTGAACTTGAAGTAAAACTATGTTCATCTCATTAATTATTTATTGTGATGCTGTTATTAATTTATATTATTATGATGATTGAATACATAAAATGTACATGTGCAAATTTTGCTTAATTAATTTTCTTAACACTATTTTGATATGTCAAATAAAATATGAAACAAAAATAATTACATTAAAACATTAAAGCACTACATTGTAAAGGTTTTCTATAGTGCTTTTAGCATCAGTTCCCTAGCTGTATTTTTCAATAATTAATTTGTCATTTTACTCATTAACATGAATATATTTTGTTTCAGGTATATTTGGAAAAGCTAAAGAGACAGAATAAGTACCAAGTACCTTATAGTATCCATCCTATGTTTAAAGTCGGTGCCAAAATGTTAAGGGATATTTATTTTGTGTATGATCATGATGACATGTGTAGCAAACCTCATTCACAGTAGAGTTAACCTAAGTACCACTCGATATACATGAAGTCATACGTCCACTCACATTTCACAATTTGTATTTTTGGTGAATTGCATATTTTATATGAAGTTTGCAATTTTCTCACCACAGTTCCAATTAATCCAGTTGTGCCTCAAAATTATTCTCCTTAGAACACAAAATAAACACATATATCTTTTGTCAATTCTGTACACATATATGCAAAAGACACACTTTGCACACCAGATTGAGTGATTTTATAAATTTTCATTTGACAAGACTGCAGTTTTTTAATCAAACTATTACTCCCAGTATTACTACTTGCAATGTATGATAGCCATGTTACTGTGACTTTAATCATTTATCGAGAGAAGACCAAGTGACCATATTTTAGAGCTCTTTATTTTTGTTAGATAAATTCCTCATTATATCAGCTGAAGTAATCAATTAAGATTGTAAAACTAAATAACATTGGTATTAACCTGTAAATTTGGATTCTTTTTTTAAGTTTATCATCATTTGCATATGCATAATTGGGGGCAAAATAAAATTGCAACTTATTGAAAATGCTCAAAGGACTTTTTAACTCCATGAAAGTAATTGTGAATTGTTGTTATATCATAAAGTTGACATGGATAACATCAAAAAGGTCCTAAACAACAGTGGCCAAAGCAGGACAGTCAGGGACCTGTTAATTGAGGAGGCTAAAAACCTGTTAACAGATGACAAAATGGTTATCTTACTTTACAAGAATATGATTTGTTTATTTTTCTTCAAAAATATTTTAATATGTCAAAGGAAACGTATAGTATATATCTGATCCAAAACATAGCACATTTGTATTTTTTGAAAATAAAGTGAGACTATTTATGATTTCTACATTTTTATATGTTCTGCATACACATGTTGAGCGGTTCACACAAATTTTGCAAAGATGGAGTTGAAGTCTCTGGGGTCATAGAATAAAGTACTAACATATATTTATTATTATGGTTAGGGGAAAGGACAACAAAAGGCTGCAGTCTATATATGTAATAAAATGTTTGTCAGTAAGTCAATTGATTTTCATTCCTAAATAGGAATTACTTGTGCTCCTTGCAGTTGTCTCCAACATTTGCACAAGTCATTATTTTAAGAAATTATTGTTTCATTATAGGTCCTGCAGCATTAATGATTACTGCAGGATACCTAATGAAAGAGCTGGTGATATACCACGAAGAGGGGGTTAATGACTACTTGTGTGCCTGTCCTTGTGCTGAAGGGGAAGAAGTGCAGCACATCTACCATGATAAAGGAGACAACTTCTACCCCTTATCCCATAAGGATCTATGTAGAGGTATGTTATTTCTGTATTTTTCCTATATTATTAAACAGGTATAGACAAAATGCATTTTTTTAACTAAACATTACATTCTTCATTCTGTGTTTTTGCCATTTTTCATCTTTTCATCGATTTCAGGAGAATTTAACAAAAATTAACATGAAGAGATCAGTTATAAATGCTGTACATATATTTTGGCTGTTGTTTAATCCTGGTAATGGAAGTAGTATTTTGACTAGCTGGAGTGGAACATGAAAGTCTTCATCTGATTTCCAATGGGAGACAACTCTTGTACTATTTTACTTATTAACAATTTCCTTTATCTTAGTTAATCCTATGGTGGTGGAAATATGACTTTCAACTAACAACTAACAGGTACAAAAAAGTCTTCATCGGAAGGAGAATACATTTATTGTAGGTTGGTTCAATTCCAATGGGAGACAACTCTTGTACTATTTTACTTATTAACATTTATTGCATTTCTTTTAATCTTTATTTATTAGAGTTTAAATTGTTTTTGTAGAAGGTGGATTCTTAGGCTTTCATTAGAAGACAAGTATTTCTCCATATTAACATTGCTGTAGACTTTTCTTTATTTTGTTTACATTATACACGAAATGATTATCTGCCAGATTGATAAACAACTTGTTTATGTATATTCCACAGCTGATAGCCCAAGTACCCGTTGCAAAATCATAGACAATTACCAGACATTGGAAGAGGATAATAAAGGGTACTTAACTGTGCATCTTTTTATTTATTGAATCTTTATTAGGCTGTAAATCACTTACTTCAAATAAAATATAACCAACCATCCTGTCAGTTGAAATCAATCAATCTTATTTAAAAGACTATGAAAGGCTCCCGTGGTAAAGTTATTGCATCTTTTAGGAAGGTAAATATATATATAAATGCCCATCTGATGCCAGGAGCCAGGAATTAATTTATTAATTTATTTTTGACACAATATAGGTTATAAATGTCTTAAGACATTAGGAAATGAGCAACTTTTTTTCAAATATTTTTCACACCCCTTGGAAAAATAAAATCAGACGAAAACAGGGGACATTGGAAATCTCTTTATTAGCATATTCAAACTTGTATCTATAAACATGCATGTCTTTTTATTAATGTAAATATTTCTTAGCTTTCAGAATCACATCCTTCTCTTTTAGCATCTCAGTTGGAGGAGCAAATATTTCCTGTGGACCAAATTCCAAAGTACCAGATAATGTTCTGTCATGTAAGAGATCTATCATCTCACATCTTTCATACTTCCACATTAACCAAAACGCAGTTGAAAATGAGAGAGAGCTGATAAAGCTACGGGGAGGGCTTTTCTTGGGAGGACATTTCAACCCTGACTGTATGTCCTAACCACAGACAAAAGATGGTACTAGGTTGGAGCTGTGGAAAACAGTGTACATTGTCTTACTGTCCTGGTTACAAAATTTTGACAAAGTTACAAGATTTTGACAAAAGGAACTATCACCAAAGATCAGTCAAGTTATCTGTTCCTTAAGGAAAACAGATATATAGGAAATATCTCAGGTAAGGCCACAATAAGGAAAAATATTTTCTAAAGCCATGTACTGACCCGTTTTAAGTCTATAGGTTAAATCAAATTTCTTGAATTTTTATTGAGTTTTTCAAAAAAGAATACAAATTATATACAGTCCAAATCCTGCAGGTTTATTCATAGTTTTTATATAAATAAATATACCCCTATGTTCTATTTTTAGCCATGGCGACCATCTTGGTTGTTTGGCCGGGTCACGCTACACAATTTTTAAACTAGATACCCCAATGATGATTGTGGCCAAGTTTGGTTTAAGTTGGCCCAGTAGTTTCTGAGGAGAAGATTTTTGTAAAAGTTTACGAACGACGGACTCCAAGTGATGAGAATAGCTCACAGGTGAGCTGAAAAGGTTACGACTATATATCTTGATTTTCATATTTCAGATTGTGAATATCTTTTGTAACAATAACAAAACTACAAAGTTACATTTTAATTGACTTAGTTTAGGCCGTCGGGACCCTTCTTCCTTTAATAGCAGAAGAGTCCTTCATGTTTTACAAACAACATTTGCAATCTGTTGTTTTAGGAACATGCTTAACTTGACAGGAAGGTGAACAACACAACTAGTAGCAGTAACTTAAAATTTCATTGCGGCTAGAAGCATTACTCCTTCGCACCAAACGCATATAAACAAGTGAAAGCCAATTCAATAAAACTCAAATTAACTGATTGTGTGAAAGTCTAATGATATATGTTTAACTTAATACAACGTATGCCGAGATCATTCAGAAGCTAACTTGTAAATATATTAGCCTTGTGGCAAAGCAAGAAAGAACCTTTACAAAAAATTACTCTGGAGATTGGAAAGTTTCATTTAAGCCGTTAATCGAGAAAAAAAATCAGCTTTAGGCCACAACAATTTAATTTCTTGGTCTACGGATTTTGGGCGAGCGAGCGATATGAAAATTTTAATAAAAAAATATCTAATTTGCAAATTTTTGAGGCGAAGCTTGAAAAGTAAAGGCGAGCGATTGTAATTTTTTTGGCAAACATAAATTAGTAGGTTTGGACAATATTGAAACTTGATTTATCACTTGTACTTTGACATTTCTTTAATTTCTGAAATATTTTTTCCTGTTCACCAAGAAATAAAAAGTAAAAACACAAAAATACTGAACTCCGAGGAAAATTCAAAAAGGGAAATCAAAAATCAAAAATCAAAATCAAATGTCCAAAATAATTAAATCTGGTCTATGTATGTGTGACTGACAATGAGACAATTCTCCATCCAAGTCATAATCAGTTTGGGGGCAACCCCTTAATGTTATAAATATCCCTTTTACATGTATTATGAGGGATCAATATAAGTTATAATATATTTGTTTGTACAAAAGGGCTCATATTTTCTCAAAGAACTATAAATATATCTGGTATTAAATGGTCAAAACATTTTGTAATATTCCTGAACTTTAACCATGTTTAACACATTTACTTTTAACAGTTTAATAGTATTCAAAATAAGTGGACCCCTCTTTTAGAAAAAGTTGTTTAAAATATGATGTAACTCTCCTCTGTTTGAGTAAATAATTCTAAGTTTTCAAAGGTTTTGAATAGAAGAACTATACAAATCTTTGGTATTTCTTTTTTCTTTTCTACATCAGTAAAATGATCCCTTGTCTGAGGGAGGGTTGTTCTCAACCTGATAATATCAAACACGGGTCAAAGTACGGCATTTTACATAGGGCTTTGATACAGACCAAACAGCAAGCTATAAAAAAAAACCAAAATTATAAGCGTACACAATTCGAACAGGAAAACCAACGATCTAATTTATATATCCAAACGGGAAAATACCAATTAACAACACCAACAAACGGTAACTGCTGAACGACAGGCCCCTGAATCAATCAGGACAGGTGCTTAAACATGAAGCGGCTATGGATAGTTTTGTTTCGCCAGCATACAATATAATTGCAGTTGAAGGCAAATCCATTTAGAAGTTCTTTGTACTAACTTTATTCTAACAACGATCATTTTTTGAAAGGGAATATAAGTAAAGGGGAAAGAAACCAATTTTGTGTTCCTTACAGGTATTTCCACTGTTTTAAGTCTTATAAATTTATTCGGAGCACTCCCACTTTGGATAAATAGGTTTAATGCTGAAACAAATATTCTCATAGATATTTACACAGTGTGGTGGGGTGCTTTAATATTTAAACTCGTTCTATACAGGCAAGACTGTGATTTTAAAAACAAATGTTGATATCTTTTTATAATATTTACAAACTGAAAACGGTGCGGGAAATGGACATAATTACATTTCCGGATGCGGGAAGGGGGAATATAAAAAAATCTGTTTTGAAAAAAATAGGTAGGGCGGGTCCGTCGAACAAGGAATCAAATTGGTGTGGCGTTACAATGTTTTACAACGACAGAAAACATTTACCTTTTGTCTAGAAAAAGGTGTGTATCTATTACCTCTGTTTAAAAAAGTTTATAAATTTAATCATGTCTTAAGATAGTTAATCAATAAGTAACCGTTATTTCTGCTGCACAAAGGTTTATTACAGGTTTATTAGAGGCAAGTAACACTTAAAAAATTACTTAAATTTTAAAGTGGCAAAGGGGTAATTTTAAATATTTAAATATCGATTAAATATGGAAGACATGCTGCTTTTCGGCAACCTTGCTGGTAATATAAGGCCACTATTGGCACATAGAAAGTATAGAGAAAGGCTACTTACCCTAAATGATCTGACAGACAAGCAGCTTCGTTCCAGATATAGATTTGGGAGACAATCTATCCAAAGGATAACTGATATTGTTCGTGATGATATTACACACCCTACCCAGAGAAGACACGCACTAAGAGGAGCAGAAATGCAGGTACAAATGTAGATTAAAAAAATTCTTGTAAACATGGTTTAAAAAACAGGCACATTATCCAATGTTTGTTTCTATTTTTGTGTGTTTTAAGAACATAACCACCATTTGCGACATCTTTTTTCTTAAAATAAAAACAGCTACACAAGATCACCTGCACAGTTAGTATTAAATTCTTACATAAATGCCGAAATCCAAAATATGTGTCAAACATTTCCCACAATCAACTTTGTTTAAGTTTTTTCAAAGGGACGTAATACATTTTCCTTTAAAATTAAACTTTTTGTAAAGTCATTTGGAGAGGGCAGGGAAACGGGTTATTATATCTATGGAACTCCTTACAATTTATGTGACATTAATAGTGATCTCAAAGGGACATGCTGTTAAAAAACAATATTTTTTCTTTAACACTTAACTTCACAATTATCCTTTTCAGCGAATTATTTTGAATAGATATGGAAATTGGGTCTTTGTCAAGTTTGTAAATCAGTGGCAATTGATTATTTTTTATGAGTAACGCCCCTTGTAAACATTGACTATATGGATAATTGCATTGTTGTTGCTTTCGTGTATACAAATTTTGCCTATATCAGCAATGGATTTGATGATTTGGAAATCTGTGCTGAAATTATTTTTTTTAAAAGAGTTATGCCTCTTGGAAATAATAAATATATGAATACTCTTATGTACACAATTCGTGCCAGATTTTTCTGAAATTCATATTATAGGTTTATATGGGCAATAAGTTCTATAAAACAATTTTTGGAATGAGTTATGACCCAAGTAAATATTAATAAAGAACTTTTGAATGTTCCCATATGAGAGGTTCAATCATACATTGACATAACCAACACCCAGAAGTCAGTGCTGTGGAAAAAATGAAGGTATGTTTGGGTTGTAACCCAATTTCTTTTTAATTGAATGTGAAGTGTGTAGCCAGCGTTATATAAGTTAAACGAAGTACAGCAGAATCGTATACAGGGCTATGAAAAGAGCAATGCACTGATACATAGTAGACAAGAACACATTTGTATAATTGATAAGTTATATATTTTGCTAAATGGCATTCAAATTTAAAATAAAACAATTAATTTCAATTGATATAGCAACCTCTTAAAAAAGGACTTAAAGTACAGAATGATTTTTAAGTCGAAGAGGAACTACAAATGTAATGTGTACCTGATTTGATGTTAGATCGGTGGTTTTGTTTGAGTCCATTATTTTCGTATCTACTTAAGAAAATTATCAAAAAACTTGTCAAATTTACAGTAAAATGTTGAAAAATTATCATTATCTGAATGAATATCAAATAAGTTGTTAAATTTACTGAGAAAATGTTGCAATTTCTAAATAAGGCTGTGGTTGTCTTAAGTTTACTTTTAATACAATTGTCAATACATACTAGAACATTACCTCGATCAAATGACCGTTTTGGGCTACATCATATACAATTTTTAAAAAAAATTGTCAAAATTACAGTTAAATGTGAAAATTTATCTATAAATGTAAAATCTGAATGAATATCAAAAAAGATGTCAAATCTACTGAAAAAATGTTGCAATTTTTAAATAAAGCTGTGGTTGTCTAAAGTTTACTTCTAATACAATTATCAATTCATATTAGAAAATTTTCTCGATCAAATGACCGATTTAAGGTAACATCATATACAATTATCAAAAAAAAAAATGTCAAAATTACAGTAAAATGTGAAAATTTATCAATAAATGTAAAATCTGAATGAATATAAAACCAGGTGCTCCGCAGGGCGCAGCTTTATACGACCGCAGAGGTCAAACCCTGAACAGTTGGAGCAAGTATGGACAAAACATTCAAGCGTGATACAGCTCTGAATTTGGATTGTGATCAAATTTTTGACATTACATGTTTTTTTTTCACAAAACAAATGTCAAGATTTTACAAATCAATTAAAGATTTCTTCTTCAAACTTTTTAAATCTAAAATTAAATAGTTGACACAGCATAGGTTTCTGACACAGAATGAATGTGGTCTAATGAACTTAAAAGTTTTTTTTTTGCCTTTGAGCAATTCACTATGCTGTTGAATATTAATCCTCTCAAAAAAATGTTTGAAGAAATTTTCTTTTTATTTATGAAATCTGAAATGAGAAAAATTTAACCCCCCCCTTTTTTTTCACATCCCCGTTTCTCTTTTTCCATAACTGATTTCAATTCAAATTTCTAATGGAGTTTGCAACAATAACTACTCTTTTAAATACATCATAAAATATTAAAATGTAAAATAAAGTGCTTGTTATCACTGAATGGTAAAGATTGGTTGGTAGTAAAAGTGAATATACATTGTTTATTGTATGAAACAATAAAAAAAACTTCATCAGCAACATTTAATATTGGCAAATTTTCAATGAAGTTATTTACATAAAGTTATTTGCAAATAAAAATAGAAAATGACATCATAGTCATGTCTGGCAAATGTCCAACATACATTATCTAAAAACATTTTAGATAAGATAAGGAAAAAAAGCTTCATCAGCAACATTTTATATTGGCAAATTTCCAATGAAGTTATTTACATAAAGTTATTGGCAAATAAAAATAGAAAATGACATCATAGTCATGTCTGGCAAATTTCCAACATATATTATCAACTACTATTCTATACAAAGAAAGATAACTCCAATTGAAAATTAATTGCTATTGCACAATATTGTGCAATTAAGATATTTCTTGCTATTGTGCAATACTGTGGAATTGAAAATTTCTTGCTATTGCACAAGACTTGATATGGAATCCTGATTTGGACCAACTTGAAAACTGGGCCCATAATCAAAAATCAAAGTATATATTTAGATAAAGCATATCAAATAAGCCCAAGAATTTAATTTTTATTAAAATCAAACTGAGTTTGATTTTAGACCCTTTGGACCTTACTGTACACCAATTTGAAAACTGGACCAAAAATTAAGAATCTACATACACAGTTAGATTTGGCATATCAAAGAACCCATTTATTCAATTTTTGATGAAATCAAACAAAGTTTAATTTTGGACCCCCATTTGGACCAACTTGAAAAGTAGGCCAATAATTAAAAATCTAAGTACATTTTTAAATTCAGCATATCAAAGAACCCCAAGGATTCAATTTTGTTAAAATTAAACTAAGTTTAATTTTGGACCCTTTGGACCTTAATGTAGACCAATTTGAAAACGGGACCAAAAATTAAGAATCTACATACATAGTTAGATTCGGCATATCAAAGAACCCCAATTATTCAATTTTTGATGAAATCACACAAAGTTCAATTTTGGACCCTTTGGGCCCCTTATTCCTAAACTGTTAGGACCAAAACTCCCAAAATCAAACCCAACCTTCCTTTTATGGTCAAATACCTTGTGTTTAAATTTCATAGATTTCTATTTTCTTATACTAAAGTTATGGTGCAAAAACCAAAAATAATGCTTATTTAGGCCCCTTTTTGGCCCTAATTCATAAACTGTTGTTACCTCAACTCCAAAAATCAATCCCAACCTTCCTTTAGTGGTCATAAACCTTGTGTTAAAATTTCATTGATTTCTATTTAATTATACTAAAGTTATTGTGCGAAAACCAAGAATAATGCTTATTTGGGCCCTTTTTTGGCCCTTAATTCCTAAACTGTTGGAACCAAAACTCTTAAAATCAATCCCAACCTTCCTTTTGTGGTCATAAACCTTGTGTCAAAATTTCATATATTTCTATTCACTTAAACTAAAGTTATAGTGCGAAAACCAAGAAAATGCTTATTTGGGCCCTTTTTGGCCCCTAATTCCTAAAATGTTGGGACCAAAACTCCCAAAATCAATCCCAACCTTCCTTTTGTGGTCGTAAACCTTGTGTTAAAATTTCATTGATTTCTATTCACTTTTACTAAAGTTAGAGTGCGAAAACTAAAAGTATTTTGACGACGACGAAGACGACGACGACGACGCAGACGACGACGCCAACGTGATAGCAATATACGACCAAAAAATTTAAATTTTTGCGGTCGTATAAAAAGTTGTCAAATCTACTGAAATAATGTTACTGAGAAAATGTTGCAATTTCTAAATAAAGCTGTGGTTGTCTTAAGTTTACTTTAATACAATTGTCAATACATATTAGAAAATGTTCTCGATCAGATGACCGATTTAAGGTAACATCACATACAATTGTCAAAAAAATGTCAAAATTACAGTAAAATGTGAAAATTTATCAATAAAGGTAAAATCTGAATGATTATCAAAAAAGTTGTCAAATCTACTGAAAAAATGTTATTCAGAAAATGTTTCAATTTTTTAAATAAAGTTGTGGTTGTCTCTAAAGTTTACTTCTAATACAATTGTCAAGGGATTATCTGAATGACTATCAAAAAAGTTATTAAATTTATTGAAAAAATAATACAGAGAAAATGTTGAAATTTTTAAATAAAGCTTTGGTTAGGTCAAGTTTACTTTCTATTCAATTGTCAATACATACTAGAAAATTTTCTTGACCAAATGACCGATTTTAGGTAACATCATATACATATATCAAAAAAGTTGTCAAATTTACTGAAAAAATGTTGCTGAGAAAATGTTGCAATTTCTAAATAAAGCTGTGGTTGTCTTAAGTTTACTTTAAATACAATTATCAATACATATTAGAAAATTTTACTCGATCAAATGACCCGTTTTAGTCTACATCATATACAATTATCAAAAAAAAAAAATGCCAAAATTACAGTAAAATGTGAAAATTTATCAATAAATGTAAAATCTGAATAAATATAAAAAAAATTGTCAAATTTACTGAGAAAATGTTACTAAGAATATGTTGCAATTTTTAAATAAAGCTGTGGTTGTCTAAAGTTTACTTCTAATACAAATGTCAATTCATATTAGAAAATTTCTCTCGATCAAATGACCGATTTAAGGTAACATCATATAGATTATCAAAAAAGTTTTCAAATTTACAGTAAAATGTTGAAAAATTATCATTAAAGGTTAAATCTAAATGAATATAAAAAAAGTTATTAAATTTATTGAAAAAATAATACAAAGAAAATGTTGAAATTTTTAAATAAAGCTTTGGTTAGGTCAAGTTTACTTTCTATTCAATTGTCAATACATACTAGAAAATTCTCTTGAGCAAATGACAAATTATAGGTAACATCATATACAATTATCAAAAAAGTTGTCAAATGTTCAGTAAAATGTTGAAAAATCATCAATATGGGTAAAATCTGAATGAATATCAAAAAAGTTGTCAAATTTACTGAAAAAATGTTACTGTGAAAATGTTGCAATTTCTAAATAAAGCTGTGGTTGTCTTAAGTTTACTTTTAATACAATTATCAATACATATTAGAAAATTTTACTCGATCAAATGACCGTTTTAGGCTACATCATATACAATTATCAAAAAAATAAATGCCAAAATTACAGTAAAATGTGAAAATTTATCAATAAATGTAAAATCTGAATAAATATAAAAAAAATTGTCAAATTTACTGAGAAAATGTTACTAAGAATATGTTGCAATTTTTAAATAAAGCTGTGGTTGTCTAAAGTTTACTTCTAATACAAATGTCAATTTATATTAGAAAATTTTCTCGATCAAATGACCGATTTAAGGTTACATCATATACAAATAAATAAATTTGGTGTTTTTACTGTCTTCTGATTGGTTAAAATTATTAGTTTTATTTTCAATGTTATCAATTTTGATGGCGACACGCCCACTCTGACGTTGTGTATTCATACGCCAACATGTGTGTACGTTGTTTTTGTTAATATAAATAATATAAAACGTTCTTTGGGCCTTATTTTTGATAGAAATTTATTGATAATGAATGGCAATAATTTATTTTGATTTTATTGAACCATAAAACTAATTTTTGACTCTTCACATTGAATAATCCGCGTTCAATAAAATCAAAATAGATAATAGCCATTCATTAATTATCAAAAAACTAATCAAATTTACAGTAAAATGTTGAAAAAATATCATTAAAGGTAAAATCTGAATGAATATCAAAAAAAGTTGTTAAATTTACTGAGAAAACATTGCTATTTCCAAATAAAGCTGTGGTTGTCTTAAGTTTACTTTTAATACAATTGTCAGTACATATTAGAAAATTTCCTCGATCAAATGACCGTTTTAGGCTACATCATATACAATTATCCAAAAAAAATGTCAAAATTACAGTAAAATGTGAAAATTTATCTATAAATGTAAACTGAAAGAATATCAAAAAAGTTGTCAAATCTACTGAAAAAATGTTACTGAGAAAATGTTGCAGTTTTTAAATAAAGCTGTGGTTGTCTCAAGTTTACTTCTAATACAATTGTCAATTCATATTAGAAAATTTTCTCGATCAAATGACCGATTTGAGGTAACTTCATATACAATTATCCAAAAAGTTGTCAAATGTTCAGTAAAATGTTGAAAAATCATCAATATGGGTAAAATCTGAATGAATATCAAAAAAGTTGTCAAATTTACTGAAAAAATATCACTGAGAAAATGATGAAATTTCTAAATAAAGCTGTGGTTGTCTTAAGTTTACTTTAAATACAATTGTCAATACATTTTAGAAAATTTTCTCGATCAAATGACCGTTTTAAGCTACATCATATACAATTATTAAAAAAATGTCAAATTTACAGTAAAATGTTGAAAAATAATCAATATGGGTAAAATCTGAATGAATATCAAAAAAATTGTCAAATTTACTGAGAAAAGGTTACTAAGAATATGTTGCAATTTTTAAATAAAGCTGTGGTTGTCTTAAGTTTACTTTAAATACAATTGTCAATACATATTAGAAAATTTTCTCGATCAAATGACCGATTTAAGGTAACATCATATACAATTATCAAAAAAGTTGTCAAATTTACAGTAAAATGTTGAAAAATTATTATTAAATGTAAAATCTGATCAATATCAAAAAAGTTGTTAAATTTACTGAAAAAAAAAATGCAGAGAAAATTTTTTAAATAAAGCTGTGGTTAGGTCAAGTTTACTTTTCATTCAATTGTCAATACATACTAGAAAACTGTCTTGAGCAAATGACCGATTTAGGGTAACATCATATACAATTATCAAAAAAATTGTCAAATGTTCAGTAAAATGTTGAAAAATCATCAGTATGGGGAAAATTTGAATGAATATCAAAAAAGTTGTCAAATTTACTGAAAAAAATGTTACTGAGAAAATGTTGCAATTTCTAAATAAGGCTGTGGTTGAAACTGGACAAAGATAAATATGACAAATTAGCCATGGATCATTTGAATGACCCAATTCACTATGAACAGGTGGATAAATCAGACTTTGAAGAACCTATAAAGATTTTCAATGAAAAAATAAACAATCTGTACCGGAAATCTTATATTGACGATACTACTCTAAAATATCTATCAATTCCAAAAAATACAAGACTTGGAAGACTGTATTTCCTACCAAAAATTCACAAAGTGAATGACCAAGACAGAAATCAACTAAAAGTTAACAAAGAGTGGCTAGACAATATTAATATTACGGGTAGACCTATTGTATCATTATGCAAAAGTCCACTTGAAAAAGTAGGGACGTTCCTCGATTATTTCATTAACCCGGTGGTAACACAACAATGGACCTACACTAAAGACACCACTGACTTTATTAATAAACTAGAAAAAATCAAACTTCCTCAGGAAATAATTATGTGTTCATTTGATATTTTTTCTATGTACACAAATATGCGTCATTAAGAAATTATTGAGGCGGTGGATCGTGCTTGGCCTAAACTAAATAAATGTGTATATGAAATCCAACTTCCACCTAAAACAGAATTTTTGGAACTACTAAAAATAGTTCTTCAAAATAATATTTTTGAATTTCACGGAAATATTTTTCGGCAGAGAGTGGGTGTCCCAATGGGACTATCAGCCGCACCATGCCTAACAGATCTAAGAATGTTTGAAATAATATCAGACATACTAAATCGATTCCAATATTGGGAGGACATCCTAATGATCTCAATTTACAGGGACGATGGGTTTATAATTTTTAATAAATCTGAAAGACATTTCATGGAATTTATAAAAATTGCTAATAGCATTCATCCATTAATTAAGTTCACACACACCATTTCAAATACTGAAATACAGTTCCTAGACGTAACAATATATAAGGGGAAGAAATTTTTGGAAGACAACATTTTGGATGTTAAACTATACCGGAAACCTACAGATAACTTCCAATACCTAGACAAAACCTCCTCTCATCCTAATGTAGTCTTCAAAGGATTCATTATTGGGGAAACAATAAGAATAATAAGATCGTCTAACAATGAAATCGACAGAAAACAGGAAATAGATCTTTTCAAAAATAAATTAATACAAAGAGAATATAAAGAAAGCCAAATTGAACCGATTATAAATGAAACATTAAAAAGATCTAGACATGGTACATTGATTTATAAAAAGAAGAAAAAACGTATAGCGCCACCTCTAGTTTTGGCAACTAGATACAATCCTTTGTTTAAACAACTTGGCAGACTGATAAGAAAACACTGGCACATCATTGAGAAAAATAAAACTGCAAAACAACTATTCCCAGCACCACCTATAATTGCATATAAACGACATAAAAATCTAAAGGAATATCTTACATCATCAAAACTATAATTTGAATGTAATTAAGGACACACAAGAAAAGATAGTATATATAGAATAAAAGATCCGCCAGGTATCGTGCTCTTTAAGATAATCGCATCCGATATAAAATGCAAGCATATTAATAGATCAAATAGATAATTTAAATATTGGCCAGAGCACCTGATGAGGATGAACGGCCTTGGTCCGAGTATGACCTAAATTGATATCCGAAACACCATGCGGAATGAAAACAATAAAACATTTAATCCAACACAATAGAAAGAATACTTAAATAATTACATGACACCAATACACTACGAGTGTCAAAATCAAACCCTCATGACAAATTATAATAAACAGAAAACTGCAAAATGTCTTCCAAAAAACGAAGACATTATAGAAATGCTTGATTACTCCTTGGATTGGTTTAGACACGTGTAATAATTTAATTATTAATACAATTGTCAATACATATTAGAAAATTTTCTCGATCAAATGACCAATTTAAGGTTACATCATATACAATTATCAAAAAACTTGTCAAATTTACAGTAAAATGTTGAAAAATTATCATTAAAGGTATTATCTGAATGAATATCAAAAAAGTTGTTAAATTTACTGAGAAAATGTTGCAATTTCTAAATAAGGCTGTGGTTGTCTTAAGTTTACTTTTAATACAATTGTCAATACATACTAGAACATTACCTCGATCAAATGACCGTTTTGGGCTACATCATATACAATTTTTTAAAAAAATTGTCAAAATTACAGTTAAATGTGAAAATTTATCTATAAATGTAAAATCTGAATGAATATCAAAAAAGATGTCAAATCTACTGAAAAAATGTTGCAATTTTTAAATAAAGCTGTGGTTGTCTAAAGTTTACTTCTAATACAATTATCAATTCATATTAGAAAATTTTCTCGATCAAATGACCGATTTAAGGTAACATCATATACAATTATCAAAAAAAAAAAATGTCAAAATTACAGTAAAATGTGAAAATTTATCAATAAAGGTAAAATCTGAATGAATATAAAACCAGGTGCTCCGCAGGGCGCAGCTTTATACGACCGCAGAGGTCAAACCCTGAACAGTTGGAGCAAGTATGGACAAAACATTCAAGCGTGATACAGCTCTGAATTTGGATTGTGATCAAATTTTTGACATTACATGGTTTTTTTTTACACAAAACAAATGTCAAGATTTTACAAATCATTTAAAGATTTCTTCTTCAAATTTTTTAAATCTAAAATTGAATAGTTGACACAGCATAGGTTTCTGACACAGAATGAATGTGGTCTAATGAACTTAAAAGTTTTTTTTTGCCTTTGAGCAATTCACTATGCTGTTGAATATTAATCCTCTCCAAAAAATGTTTGAAGAAATTTTCTTTTTATTTATGAAATCTGAAATGAGAAAAATTTAACCCCCCCCCCCTTTTTTTCACATCCCCGCTTCTCTTTTTCCATAACTGATTTCAATTCAAATTTCTAATGGAGTTTGCAACAATAACTACTCTTTTAAATACATCATAAAATATTAAAATGTAAAATAAAGTGCTTGTTATCACTGAATGGTAAAGATTGGTTGGTAGTAAAAGTGAATATACATTGTTTATTGTATGAAACAATAAAAAAAACTTCATCAGCAACATTTAATATTGGCAAATTTTCAATGAAGTTATTTACATAAAGTTATTGGCAAATAAAAATAGAAAATGACATCATAGTCATGTCTGGCAAATGTCCAACATACATTATCTAAAAACATTTTAGATAAGATAAGGAAAAAAAGCTTCATCAGCAACATTTTATATTGGCAAATTTCCAATGAAGTTATTTACATAAAGTTATTGGCAAATAAAAATAGAAAATGACATCATAGTCATGTCTGGCAAATTTCCAACATATATTATCAACTACTATTCTATACAAAGAAAGATAACTCCAATTGAAAATTAATTGCTATTGCACAATATTGTGCAATTAAGATATTTCTTGCTATTGTGCAATACTGTGGAATAGAAAATTTCTTGCTATTGCACAAGACTTGATATGGAATCCTGATTTGGACCAACTTGAAAACTGGGCCCATAATCAAAAATCAAAGTATATATTTAGATAAAGCATATCAAATAAGCCCAAGAATTTAATTTTTGTTAAAATCAAACTTAGTTTGATTTTGGACCCTTTGGACCTTACTGTAGACCAATTTGAAAACTGGACCAAAAATTAAGAATCTACATACACAGTTAGATTTGGCATATCAAAGAACCCATTTATTCAATTTTTGATGAAATCAAACAAAGTTTAATTTTGGACCCCCATTTGGACCAACTTGAAAACTAGGCCAATAATTAAAAATCTAAGTACATTTTTAAATTCAGCATATCAAAGAACCCCAAGGATTCAATTTTTGTTAAAATTAAACTAAGTTTAATTTTGGACCCTTTGGACCTTAATGTAGACCAATTTGAAAACGGGACCAAAAATTAAGAATCTACATACATAGTTAGATTCGGCATATCAAAGAACCCCAATTATTCAATTTTTGATGAAATCACACAAAGTTCAATTTTGGACCCTTTGGGCCCCTTATTCCTAAACTGTTAGGACCAAAACTCCAAAAAATCAAACCCAACCTTCCTTTTATGGTCAAATACCTTGTGTTTAAATTTCATAGATTTCTATTTTCTTATACTAAAGTTATGGTGCAAAAACCAAAAATAATGCTTATTTAGGCCCCTTTTTGGCCCCTAACTCATAAACTGTTGTGACCTCAACTCCAAAAATCAATCCCAACCTTCCTTTAGTGGTCAAAAACCTTGTGTTAAAATTTCATTGATTTCTATTTACTTATACTAAAGTTATTGTGCGAAAACCAAGAATAATGCTTATTTGGGCCCTTTTTTGGCCCTTAATTCCTAAACTGTTGGAACCAAAACTCTTAAAATCAATCCCAACCTTCCTTTTGTGGTCATAAACCTTGTGTCAAAATTTCATAGATTTCTATTCACTTTTACTAAAGTTAGAGTTCGAAAACTAAAAGTATTTGGACGACGACGAAGACGACGACGACGACGACGACGCAGACGACGACGCCAACGTGATAGCAATATACGACCAAAAAATTTAAATTTTTGCGGTCGTATAAAAAGTTGTCAAATCTACTGAAATAATGTTACTGAGAAAATGTTGCAATTTCTAAATAAAGCTTTGGTTGTCTTAAGTTTACTTTTAATACAATTGTCAATACATATTAGAAAATGTTCTCGATCAAATGACCGATTTAAGGTAACATCACATACAATTGTCAAAAAAATGTCAAAATTACAGTAAAATGTGAAAATTTATCAATAAAGGTAAAATCTGAATGAATATCAAAAAAGTTGTCAAATCTACTGAAAAAATGTTATTCAGAAAATGTTTCAATTTTTAAATAAAGTTGTGGTTGTCTCTAAAGTTTACTTCTAATACAATTGTCAAGGGATTATCTGAATGACTATCAAAAAAGTTATTAAATTTATTGAAAAAAATAATACAGAGAAAATGTTGAAATTTTTAAATAAAGCTTTGGTTAGGTCAAGTTTACTTTCTATTCAATTGTCAATACATACTAGAAAATTTTCTTGACCAAATGACCGATTTTAGGTAACATCATATACATATATCAAAAAAGTTGTCAAATTTACTGAAAAAATGTTGCTGAGAAAATGTTGCAATTTCTAAATAAAGCTGTGGTTGTCTTAAGTTTACTTTTAATACAATTATCAATACATATTAGAAAATTTTACTCGATCAAATGACCCGTTTTAGTCTACATCATATACAATTATCAAAAAAAAAAATGCCAAAATTACAGTAAAATGTGAAAATTTATCAATAAATGTAAAATCTGAATAAATATCAAAAAAATTGTCAAATTTACTGAGAAAATGTTACTAAGAATATGTTGCAATTTTTAAATAAAGCTGTGGTTGTCTAAAGTTTACTTCTAATACAAATGTCAATTCATATTAGAAAATTTTCTCGATCAAATGACCGATTTAAGGTAACATCATATAGATTATCAATAAAGTTGTCAAATTTACAGTAAAATGTTGAAAAATTATCATTAAAGGTAAAATCTGAATGAATATAAAAAAAGTTATTAAATTTTTTGAAAAAATAATACAAAGAAAATGTTGAAATTTTTAAATAAAGCTTTGGTTACGTCAAGTTTACTTTCTATTCAATTGTCAATACATACTAGAAAATTCTCTTGAGCAAATGACCGTTTTTAGGTAACATCATATACAATTATTAAAAAAGTTGTCAAAAGTTGAGTAAAATGTTGAAAAATCATCAATATGAGTAAAATCTGAATGAATATCAAAAAAGTTGTCAAATTTACTGAAAAAATGTTACTGAGAAAATGTTGCAATTTCTAAATAAAGCTGTGGTTGTCTTAAATTTACTTTTAATACAATTGTCAATACATATTAGAAAATTTTACTCGATCAAATGACCGTTTTAGGCTACATCATATACAGTTATCAAAAAAAAATGCCAAAATTACAGTAAAATGTGAAAATTTATCAATAAATGTAAAATCTGAATGAATATCAAAAGAATTCTCAAATTTTCTGAGAAAATGTTACTAAGAATATGTTGCAATTTTTAAATAAAGCTGTGGTTGTCTTAAATTTACTTTTAATACAATTGTCAATACATAATAGAAAATTTTACTCGATCAAATGACCGTTTTAGGCTACATCATATACAATTATCAAAAAAAAAAATGCCAAAATTACAGTGAAATGTTGAAAAATCATCAATATGGGTAAAATCTGAATGAATATTAAAAAAATTGTCAAATTTACTGAGAAAATGTTCCTAAGAATATGTTGCAATTTTTAAATAAAGCTGTGGTTGTCTAAAGTTTACTTCTAATACAAATGTCAATTCATATTAAAAAAATTTCTCGATCAAATGACCGATTTAAGGTAACATCATATAGATTATCAAAAAAGTTGTCAAATGTTCAGTAAAATGTTGAAAAATCATCAATATGGGTAAAATCTGAATGAATATCAAAAAAGTTGTCAAATTTACTGAAAAAATGTAACTGAGAAAATGTTGCAATTTCTAAATAAAGCTGTGGTTGTCTTAAGTTTACTTTTAATACAATTGTCAATACATATTAGAAAATTTTACTCGATCAAATGACCGTTTTAGGCTACATCATATACAATTATCAAAAAAAAAATGCCAAAATTACAGTGAAATGTTGAAAAATCATCAATATGGGTAAAATCTGAATATTAAAAAAATTGTCAAATTTCCTGAGAAAATGTTCCTAAGAATATGTTGCAATTTTTAAATAAAGCTGTGGTTGTCTAAAGTTTACTTCTAATACAAATGTCAATTCATATTAAAAAAATTTCTCGATCAAATGACCGATTTAAGGTAACATCATATAGATTATCAAAAAAGTTGTCAAATTTACAGTAAAATGTTGAAAAATTATCATTAAAGGTAAAATTTGAATGAATATAAAAAAAGTTGTCAAATTTACTGAAAAAATGTTACTGAGAAAATGTTGCAATTTCTAAATAAAGCTGTGGTTGTCTTAAGTTTACTTTTAATACAATTGTCAATACATATTAGAAAATTTTACTCGATCAAATGACCGTTTTAGGCTACATCATATACAATTATAAAAAAAAAAATGCCAAAATTACAGTAAAATGTGAAAATTAATCAATAAATGTAAAATCTGAATGAATATCAAAAAAATTGTCAAATTTACTGAGAAAATTTTACTAAGAATATGTTGCAATTTTTAAATAAAGCTGTGGTTGTCTAAAGTTTACTTCTAATACAAATGTCAATTCATATTAAAAAATTTTCTCGATCAAATGACCGATTTAAGGTAACATCATATAGATTATCAAAAAAGTTGTCAAATGTTCAGTAAAATGTTGAAAAATCATCAATATGGGTAAAATCTGAATGAATATCAAAAAAGTTGTCAAATTTACTGAAAAAATGTAACTGAGAAAATGTTGCAATTTCTAAATAAAGCTGTGGTTGTCTTAAGTTTACTTTTAATACAATTGTCAATACATATAAGAAAATTTTACTCGATCAAATGACCGTTTTTAGGCTACATCATATACAATTATCAAAAAAAAAATGCCAAAATTACAGTGAAATGTTGAAAAATCATCAATATGGGTAAAATCTGAATATTAAAAAAATTGTCAAATTTACTGAGAAAATGTTCCTAAGAATATGTTGCAATTTTTAAATAAAGCTGTGGTTGTCTAAAGTTTACTTCTAATACAAATGTCAATTCATATTAAAAAATTTTCTCGATCAAATGACCGATTTAAGGTAACATCATATAGATTATAAAAAAAGTTGTCAAATTTACAGTAAAATGTTGAAAAATTATCATTAAAGGTAAAATTTGAATGAATATAAAAAAAGTTGTCAAATTTACTGAAAAAATGTTACTGAGAAAATGTTGCAATTTCTAAATAAAGCTGTGGTTGTCTTAAGTTTACTTTTAATACAATTGTCAATACATATTAGAAAATTTTACTCGATCAAATGACCGTTTTAGGCTACATCATATACAATTATAAAAAAAAAAAATGCCAAAATTACAGTAAAATGTGAAAATTAATCAATAAATGTAAAATCTGAATGAATATCAAAAAAATTGTCAAATTTACTGAGAAAATTTTACTAAGAATATGTTGCAATTTTTAAATAAAGCTGTGGTTATCTAAAGTTTACTTCTAATACAATTGTCAATTCATATTAGAAAATTTTCTCGATCAAATGACCGATTTAAGGTAACATCATATAGATTATCAATAAAGTTGTCAAATTTACAGTAAAATGTTGAAAAATTATCATTAAAGGTAAAATTTGAATGAATATAAAAAAAGTTATTAAATTTATTGAAAAAATAATACAAAGAAAATGTTGAAATTTTTAAATAAAGCTTTGGTTACGTCAAGTTTACTTTCTATTCAATTGTCAATACATACTAGAAAATTATCTTGAGCAAATGACCGTTTTTAGGTAACATCATATACAATTATTAAAAAAGTTGTCAAAAGTTGAGTAAAATGTTGAAAAATCATCAATATGAGTAAAATCTGAATGAATATCAAAAAAGTTGTCAAATTTACTGAAAAAAATGTTACTGAGAAAATGTTGCAATTTCTAAATAAAGCTGTGGTTGTCTTAAGTTTACTTTTAATACAATTGTCAATACATATTAGAAAATTTTACTCGATCAAATGACCGTTTTAGGCTACATCATATACAGTTATCAAAAAAAAATGCCAAAATTACAGTAAAATGTGAAAATTTATCAATAAATGTAAAATCTGAATGAATATCAAAAGAATTCTCAAATTTTCTGAGAAAATGTTACTAAGAATATGTTGCAATTTTTAAATAAAGCTGTGGTTGTCTTAAGTTTACTTTTAATACAATTGTCAATACATAATAGAAAATTTTACTCGATCAAATGACCGTTTTAGGCTACATCATATACAATTATAAAAAAAAAAAAATGCCAAAATTACAGTGAAATGTTGAAAAATCATCAATATGGGTAAAATCTGAATGAATATTAAAAAAATTGTCAAATTTACTGAGAAAATGTTCCTAAGAATATGTTGCAATTTTTAAATAAAGCTGTGGTTGTCTAAAGTTTACTTCTAATACAAATGTCAATTCATATTAAAAAAATTTCTCGATCAAATGACCGATTTAAGGTAACATCATATAGATTATCAAAAAAGTTGTCAAATTTACAGTAAAATGTTGAAAAATTATCATTAAAGGTAAAATCTGAATGAATATAAAAAAAGTTATTAAATTTATTGAAAAAATAATACAAAGAAAATGTGAAATTTTTTAAATAAAGCTTTGGTTAGGTCAAGTTTACTTTCTATTCAATTGTCAATACATACTAGAAAACTTTCTTGAGCAAATGACCGATTTTAGGTAACATCATATACAATTATCAAAAAAGTTGTCAAATGTTCAGTAAAATGTTGAAAAATCATCAATATGGGTAAAATCTGAATGAATATCAAAAAAGTTGTCAAATTTACTGAAAAAATGTTACTGAGAAAATGTTGCAATTTCTAAATAAAGCTGTGGTTGTCTTAAGTTTACTTTTAATACAATTGTCAATACATATTAGAAAATTTTACTCAATCAAATGACCGTTTTAGGCTACATCATATACAATTATCCAAAAAAAAATGCCAAAATTACAGTAAAATGTGAAAATTTATCAATAAATGTAAAATCTGAATGAATATCAAAAAAATTGTCAATTTACTGAGAAAATGTTACTAAGAATATGTTGCAATTTTTAAATAAAGCTGTGGTTATCTAAAGTTTTCTTCTAATACAATTGTCAATTCATACTAGAAAATTTTCTCGATCAAATGACCGATTTAAGGTAACATCATATAGATTATCAATAAAGTTGTCAAATTTACAGTAAAATGTTGAAAAATTATCATTAAAGGTAAAATCTGAATGAATATAAAAAAAGTTATTAAATTTATTGAAAAAATAATACAGAGAAAATGTTGAAATTTTTAAATAAAGCTTTGGTTAGGTCAAGTTTACTTTCTATTCAATTGTCAATACATACTAGAAAATTCTCTTGAGCAAATGACCGATTTTAGGTAACATCATATACAATTATCAAAAAAGTTGTCAAATGTTCAGTAAAATGTTGAAAAATCATCAATATGGGTAAAATCTGAATGAATATCAAAAAAGTTGTCAAATTTACTGAAAAAATGTGAAAAAATGTGAAAAAATGTTCACACTACACGTGCTTGTTCACACTATACGGACTTCATATACAGGAGTGTGCTCCTTACGCAGAAACTGCTCCAACAAAGTTATGAGGAGGACAGATTAAAATTGACACTCCGTAAATGTTATGGACACCATCACGAATTGGTGGATCCATATGATGTCTCTTTAACCAAACTAGCTAAGGACATTTTTACCACATGGTAGATTGTGGTTTGTCAATATGTCGTCTTATCTTTTAATTACCAAACGTGACTTATTCCCGATTGTGACTGTTTTGCTGAATGTGAATTCGTATTACTATAAGACGTGTTTCTGTACTTATTTATCCCAAATTCATGTATTTAGTTTACATGTTTAATGTTATATTTGTAATTCTCATTTTGTCAAATGTGTTGACGTCTTTTTATTATATTTAGGTGTTACGGATGGAAAAATTATCACCGCCTTTATTTATTATATTTAATTTTGTACGATTAATTACGTTTGAAGTTGGATTCATAACAAACTGGACATATATATATTACAGTTAATTGCTATTAATAAGTATTGCAATATGCATTTTGTTTTAATAAATTATCAGTATTTAGTTCTAATATAATCTTAAAGCAATCCTAATTCTATCTCACTTTTGAATTATAGTTTTTCATGTGTGACGTCATGCTGTTTCTAAATTTCATAAATGCAAATGTGGCATAACGTTTGCCTTTTCGCCATCGTATGTGACGTCATTTTTTTTATTTTATTTTTAATTGCGTTGACGCCTGGACTGATTCGGGTGTGTCTATGCTGTATTGAACTTGGCATCATGTATTCGGGTTTAGTTTTCTGTAATTAGTTAATACTTCAGTTTCATTATGAATATATCTTTCACATTCATTTGTTAAAATTTACTGTTTGCAATAGCATGAATCGTTCTATATAAAAGTGTTCTTATCCCGGGCATAAAAACAATGCCGTATTTGGCAAAACCTTTTCAACTTTTGATCTTCAGTGCTGTACAACTTTGTACTTTTTTCACTTTCGATCTTTTATATCTGGGCGTTATGTATTCGGGTTTAGTTTTCTGTAATTAGTTAATACTTCAGTTTCATTATGTATATCTCTTTCATATTCATTTGTTAAAATTTACTGTTTGCAATAGCATGAATTGTTCTATATAATAAGAATGTTCTTATCCCGGGCATACAAACAATGCCGTATTTGGCAAAACCTTTTCAACTTTTGATCTTCAGTGCTGTACAACTTTGTACTTTTTTCACTTTCGATCTTTTATATCTGGGCGTCACTAGTGAGTCTTGTGTGGACAAGACGCGTTTTTGGCGTATTGAATTTTAAACCTGATGCTTTTTGTTATCTATTAACCATGCTTTTCTTTGTCTAATATGGTCTCCTTTTTTACTGTATTGTAGTCCTGTAATATTATGTTGTCATTTCAATGTTATATTTAACTTTGCCCTTAAAGTGCGAGGTTTGGCATGCCATAAAACCAGGTTCAACCCACCACCTTTATTGCCCTTTAAAAGTGTCCTGTACCAAGTCAGGAAGATGGCCATTGTTATAATATTGTTCGTTTCTGTGTGTGTTGCATTTTAACGTTGAGTCGTTTGTGTTTTCTCTTATTTTTGAGATAAGACGTGGCACGGTACTTGTCTATCCCAAATTCATGTATTTGGTTTTGATGTTATATTTGTTATTCTCGTGGTGTTTTGTCTGTTGCTTGGTCCGTTTCTGTGTGTGTTGCGTTTCGGTGTTGTGTCGTTGTTCTCTTATATTTAATGCGTTTCCCTCGGTTTTAGTTTGTTACCCCGATTTTGTTTTTTGTCCATGGATTTATGAGTTTTGAACAGCGGTATACTACTGTTGCCTTTATTTACTGAGAAAATGTTGCAATTTCTAAATAAAGCTGTGGTTGTCTTAAGTTTACTTTTAATACAATTGTCAATACATAATAGAAAATTTTACTCGATCAAATGACCGTTTTAGGCTACATCATATACAATTATAAAAAAAAAAAATGCCAAAATTACAGTGAAATGTTGAAAAATCATCAATATGGGTAAAATCTGAATGAATATTAAAAAAATTGTCAAATTTACTGAGAAAATGTTCCTAAGAATATGTTGCAATTTTTAAATAAAGCTGTGGTTGTCTAAAGTTTACTTCTAATACAAATGTCAATTCATATTAAAAAAATTTCTCGATCAAATGACCGATTTAAGGTAACATCATATAGATTATCAAAAAAGTTGTCAAATTTACAGTAAAATGTTGAAAAATTATCATTAAAGGTAAAATCTGAATGAATATAAAAAAAGTTATTAAATTTATTGAAAAAATAATACAAAGAAAATGTGGAAATTTTTAAATAAAGCTTTGGTTAGGTCAAGTTTACTTTCTATTCAATTGTCAATACATACTAGAAAACTTTCTTGAGCAAATGACCGATTTTAGGTAACATCATATACAATTATCAAAAAAGTTGTCAAATGTTCAGTAAAATGTTGAAAAATCATCAATATGGGTAAAATCTGAATGAATATCAAAAAAGTTGTCAAATTTACTGAAAAAATGTTACTGAGAAAATGTTGCAATTTCTAAATAAAGCTGTGGTTGTCTTAAGTTTACTTTTAATACAATTGTCAATACATATTAGAAAATTTTACTCAATCAAATGACCGTTTTAGGCTACATCATATACAATTACCCAAAAAAAAAATGCCAAAATTACAGTAAAATGTGAAAATTTATCAATAAATGTAAAATCTGAATGAATATCAAAAAAATTGTCAAATTTACTGAGAAAATGTTACTAAGAATATGTTGCAATTTTTAAATAAAGCTGTGGTTATCTAAAGTTTTCTTCTAATACAATTGTCAATTCATACTAGAAAATTTTCTCGATCAAATGACCGATTTAAGGTAACATCATATAGATTATCAATAAAGTTGTCAAATTTACAGTAAAATGTTGAAAAATTATCATTAAAGGTAAAATCTGAATGAATATAAAAAAAGTTATTAAATTTATTGAAAAAATAATACAGAGAAAATGTTGAAATTTTTAAATAAAGCTTTGGTTAGGTCAAGTTTACTTTCTATTCAATTGTCAATACATACTAGAAAATTCTCTTGAGCAAATGACCGATTTTAGGTAACATCATATACAATTATCAAAAAAGTTGTCAAATGTTCAGTAAAATGTTGAAAAATCATCAATATGGGTAAAATCTGAATGAATATCAAAAAAGTTGTCAAATTTACTGAAAAAATGTGAAAAAATGTGAAAAAATGTTCACACTACACGTGCTTGTTCACACTATACGGACTTCATATACAGGAGTGTGCTCCTTACGCAGAAACTGCTCCAACAAAGTTATGAGGAGGACAGATTAAAATTGACACTCCGTAAATGTTATGGACACCATCACGAATTGGTGGATCCATATGATGTCTCTTTAACCAAACTAGCTAAGGACATTTTTACCACATGGTAGATTGTGGTTTGTCAATATGTCGTCTTATCTTTTAATTACCAAACGTGACTTATTCCCGATTGTGACTGTTTTGCTGAATGTGAATTCGTATTACTATAAGACGTGTTTCTGTACTTATTTATCCCAAATTCATGTATTTAGTTTACATGTTTAATGTTATATTTGTAATTCTCATTTTGTCAAATGTGTTGACGTCTTTTTATTATATTTAGGTGTTACGGATGGAAAAATTATCACCGCCTTTATTTATTATATTTAATTTTGTACGATTAATTACGTTTGAAGTTGGATTCATAACAAACTGGACATATATATATTACAGTTAATTGCTATTAATAAGTATTGCAATATGCATTTTGTTTTAATAAATTATCAGTATTTAGTTCTAATATAATCTTAAAGCAATCCTAATTCTATCTCACTTTTGAATTATAGTTTTTCATGTGTGACGTCATGCTGTTTCTAAATTTCATAAATGCAAATGTGGCATAACGTTTGCCTTTTCGCCATCGTATGTGACGTCATTTTTTTTATTTTATTTTTAATTGCGTTGACGCCTGGACTGATTCGGGTGTGTCTATGCTGTATTGAACTTGGCATCATGTATTCGGGTTTAGTTTTCTGTAATTAGTTAATACTTCAGTTTCATTATGAATATATCTTTCACATTCATTTGTTAAAATTTACTGTTTGCAATAGCATGAATCGTTCTATATAAAAGTGTTCTTATCCCGGGCATAAAAACAATGCCGTATTTGGCAAAACCTTTTCAACTTTTGATCTTCAGTGCTGTACAACTTTGTACTTTTTTCACTTTCGATCTTTTATATCTGGGCGTTATGTATTCGGGTTTAGTTTTCTGTAATTAGTTAATACTTCAGTTTCATTATGTATATCTCTTTCATATTCATTTGTTAAAATTTACTGTTTGCAATAGCATGAATTGTTCTATATAATAAGAATGTTCTTATCCCGGGCATACAAACAATGCCGTATTTGGCAAAACCTTTTCAACTTTTGATCTTCAGTGCTGTACAACTTTGTACTTTTTTCACTTTCGATCTTTTATATCTGGGCGTCACTAGTGAGTCTTGTGTGGACAAGACGCGTTTTTGGCGTATTGAATTTTAAACCTGATGCTTTTTGTTATCTATTAACCATGCTTTTCTTTGTCTAATATGGTCTCCTTTTTTACTGTATTGTAGTCCTGTAATATTATGTTGTCATTTCAATGTTATATTTAACTTTGCCCTTAAAGTGCGAGGTTTGGCATGCCATAAAACCAGGTTCAACCCACCACCTTTATTGCCCTTTAAAAGTGTCCTGTACCAAGTCAGGAAGATGGCCATTGTTATAATATTGTTCGTTTCTGTGTGTGTTGCATTTTAACGTTGAGTCGTTTGTGTTTTCTCTTATTTTTGAGATAAGACGTGGCACGGTACTTGTCTATCCAAATTCATGTATTTGGTTTTGATGTTATATTTGTTATTCTCGTGGTGTTTTGTCTGTTGCTTGGTCCGTTTCTGTGTGTGTTGCGTTTCGGTGTTGTGTCGTTGTTCTCTTATATTTAATGCGTTTCCCTCGGTTTTAGTTTGTTACCCCGATTTTGTTTTTTGTCCATGGATTTATGAGTTTTGAACAGCGGTATACTACTGTTGCCTTTATTTACTGAGAAAATGTTGCAATTTCTAAATAAAGCTGTGGTTGTCTTAAGTTTACTTTTAATACAATTGTCAATACATAATAGAAAATTTTACTCGATCAAATGACCGTTTTAGGCTACATCATATACAATTATAAAAAAAAAAAATGCCAAAATTACAGTGAAATGTTGAAAAATCATCAATATGGGTAAAATCTGAATGAATATTAAAAAAATTGTCAAATTTACTGAGAAAATGTTCCTAAGAATATGTTGCAATTTTTAAATAAAGCTGTGGTTGTCTAAAGTTTACTTCTAATACAAATGTCAATTCATATTAAAAAAATTTCTCGATCAAATGACCGATTTAAGGTAACATCATATAGATTATCAAAAAAGTTGTCAAATTTACAGTAAAATGTTGAAAAATTATCATTAAAGGTAAAATCTGAATGAATATAAAAAAAGTTATTAAATTTATTGAAAAAATAATACAAAGAAAATGTGAAAATTTTTAAATAAAGCTTTGGTTAGGTCAAGTTTACTTTCTATTCAATTGTCAATACATACTAGAAAACTTTCTTGAGCAAATGACCGATTTTAGGTAACATCATATACAATTATCAAAAAAGTTGTCAAATGTTCAGTAAAATGTTGAAAAATCATCAATATGGGTAAAATCTGAATGAATATCAAAAAAGTTGTCAAATTTACTGAAAAAAATGTTACTGAGAAAATGTTGCAATTTCTAAATAAGCTGTGGTTGTCTTAAGTTTACTTTTAATACAATTGTCAATACATATTAGAAAATTTTACTCAATCAAATGACCGTTTTAGGCTACATCATATACAATTATCAAAAAAAAAAATGCCAAAATTACAGTAAAATGTGAAAATTTATCAATAAATGTAAAATCTGAATGAATATCAAAAAAATTGTCAAATTTACTGAGAAAATGTTACTAAGAATATGTTGCAATTTTTAAATAAAGCTGTGGTTATCTAAAGTTTTCTTCTAATACAATTGTCAATTCATACTAGAAAATTTTCTCGATCAAATGACCGATTTAAGGTAACATCATATAGATTATCAATAAAGTTGTCAAATTTACAGTAAAATGTTGAAAAATTATCATTAAAGGTAAAATCTGAATGAATATAAAAAAAGTTATTAAATTTATTGAAAAAATAATACAGAGAAAATGTTGAAATTTTTAAATAAAGCTTTGGTTAGGTCAAGTTTACTTTCTATTCAATTGTCAATACATACTAGAAAATTCTCTTGAGCAAATGACCGATTTTAGGTAACATCATATACAATTATCAAAAAAGTTGTCAAATGTTCAGTAAAATGTTGAAAAATCATCAATATGGGTAAAATCTGAATGATATCAAAAAAGTTGTCAAATTTACTGAAAAAATGTGAAAAAATGTGAAAAAATGTTCACACTACACGTGCTTGTTCACACTATACGGACTTCATATACAGGAGTGTGCTCCTTACGCAGAAACTGCTCCAACAAAGTTATGAGGAGGACAGATTAAAATTGACACTCCGTAAATGTTATGGACACCATCACGAATTGGTGGATCCATATGATGTCTCTTTAACCAAACTAGCTAAGGACATTTTTACCACATGGTAGATTGTGGTTTGTCAATATGTGTCTTATCTTTTAATTACCAAACGTGACTTATTCCCGATTGTGACTGTTTTGCTGAATGTGAATTCGTATTACTATAAGACGTGTTTCTGTACTTATTTATCCCAAATTCATGTATTTAGTTTACATGTTTAATGTTATATTTGTAATTCTCATTTTGTCAAATGTGTTGACGTCTTTTTATTATATTTAGGTGTTACGGATGGAAAAATTATCACCGCCTTTATTTATTATATTTAATTTTGTACGATTAATTACGTTTGAAGTTGGATTCATAACAAACTGGACATATATATATTACAGTTAATTGCTATTAATAAGTATTGCAATATGCATTTTGTTTTAATAAATTATCAGTATTTAGTTCTAATATAATCTTAAAGCAATCCTAATTCTATCTCACTTTTGAATTATAGTTTTTCATGTGTGACGTCATGCTGTTTCTAAATTTCATAAATGCAAATGTGGCATAACGTTTGCCTTTTCGCCATCGTATGTGACGTCATTTTTTTTATTTTTTTTTTAATTGCGTTGACGCCTGGACTGATTCGGGTGTGTCTATGCTGTATTGAACTTGGCATCATGTATTCGGTTTAGTTTCTGTAATTGTTATACTTCGTTTATTATGAATATACTTTCACATTCATTTGTTAAAATTTACTGTTGCAATGCATGAATCGTTCTATATAAAGTGTTCTTATCCCGGGCATAAAAACAATGCGTATTTGGCAAAACCTTTTCAACTTTGATCTTCAGTGCTGTAAATTTGTACTTTTTTCACTTTCGATCTTTTATATCTGGGCGTTATGTTTCGGTTAGTTTTCTGTAATTAGTTAATACTTCAGTTTCATTATGTATATCTCTTTCATATTCATTTGTTAAAATTTACTGTTTGCAATAGCATGAATTGTTCTATATAATAAGAATGTTCTTATCCCGGGCATAAAAACAATGCCGTATTTGGCAAAACCTTTTCAACTTTTGATCTTCAGTGCTGTACAACTTTGTACTTTTTTCACTTTCGATCTTTTATATCTGGGCGTCACTAGTGAGTCTTGTGTGGACAAGACGCGTTTTTGGCGTATTGAATTTTAAACCTGATGCTTTTTGTTATCTATTAACCATGCTTTTCTTTGTCTAATATGGTCTCCTTTTTTACTGTATTGTAGTCCTGTAATATTATGTTGTCATTTCAATGTTATATTTAACTTTGCCCTTAAAGTGCGAGGTTTGGCATGCCATAAAACCAGGTTCAACCCACCACTTTTATTGCCCTTTAAAAGTGTCATGTACCAAGTCAGGAAGATGGCCATTGTTATAATATTGTTCGTTTCTGTGTGTGTTGCATTTTAACGTTGAGTCGTTTGTGTTTTCTCTTATTTTTGAGATAAGACGTGGCACGGTACTTGTCTATCCCAAATTCATGTATTTGGTTTTGATGTTATATTTGTTATTCTCGTGGTGTTTTGTCTGTTGCTTGGTCCGTTTCTGTGTGTGTTGCGTTTCGGTGTTGTGTCGTTGTTCTCTTATATTTAATGCGTTTCCCTCGGTTTTAGTTTGTTACCCCGATTTTGTTTTTTGTCCATGGATTTATGAGTTTTGAACAGCGGTATACTACTGTTGCCTTTATTTACTGAGAAAATGTTGCAATTTCTAAATAAAGCTGTGGTTGTCTTAAGTTTACTTTTAATACAATTGTCAATACATAATAGAAAATTTTACTCGATCAAATGACCGTTTTAGGCTACATCATATACAATTATAAAAAAAAAAAAATGCCAAAATTACAGTGAAATGTTGAAAAATCATCAATATGGGTAAAATCTGAATGAATATTAAAAAAATTGTCAAATTTACTGAGAAAATGTTCCTAAGAATATGTTGCAATTTTTAAATAAAGCTGTGGTTGTCTAAAGTTTACTTCTAATACAAATGTCAATTCATATTAAAAAAATTTCTCGATCAAATGACCGATTTAAGGTAACATCATATAGATTATCAAAAAAGTTGTCAAATTTACAGTAAAATGTTGAAAAATTATCATTAAAGGTAAAATCTGAATGAATATAAAAAAAGTTATTAAATTTATTGAAAAAATAATACAAAGAAAATGTGAAAATTTTTAAATAAAGCTTTGGTTAGGTCAAGTTTACTTTCTATTCAATTGTCAATACATACTAGAAAACTTTCTTGAGCAAATGACCGATTTTAGGTAACATCATATACAATTATCAAAAAAGTTGTCAAATGTTCAGTAAAATGTTGAAAAATCATCAATATGGGTAAAATCTGAATGAATATCAAAAAAGTTGTCAAATTTACTGAAAAAATGTTACTGAGAAAATGTTGCAATTTCTAAATAAAGCTGTGGTTGTCTTAAGTTTACTTTTAATACAATTGTCAATACATATTAGAAAATTTTACTCAATCAAATGACCGTTTTAGGCTACATCATATACAATTATCAAAAAAAAAAATGCCAAAATTACAGTAAAATGTGAAAATTTATCCATTAATGTAAAATCTGAATGAATATCAAAAAAATTGTCAAATTTACTGAGAAAATGTTACTAAGAATATGTTGCAATTTTTAAATAAAGCTGTGGTTATCTAAAGTTTTCTTCTAATACAATTGTCAATTCATACTAGAAAATTTTCTCGATCAAATGACCGATTTAAGGTAACATCATATAGATTATCAATAAAGTTGTCAAATTTACAGTAAAATGTTGAAAAATTATCATTAAAGGTAAAATCTGAATGAATATAAAAAAAGTTATTAAATTTATTGAAAAAATAATACAGAGAAAATGTTGAAATTTTTAAATAAAGCTTTGGTTAGGTCAAGTTTACTTTCTATTCAATTGTCAATACATACTAGAAAATTCTCTTGAGCAAATGACCGATTTTAGGTAACATCATATACAATTATCAAAAAAGTTGTCAAATGTTCAGTAAAATGTTGAAAAATCATCAATATGGGTAAAATCTGAATGAATATCAAAAAAGTTGTCAAATTTACTGAAAAAATGTGAAAAAATGTGAAAAAATGTTCACACTACACGTGCTTGTTCACACTATACGGACTTCATATACAGGAGTGTGCTCCTTACGCAGAAACTGCTCCAACAAAGTTATGAGGAGGACAGATTAAAATTGACACTCCGTAAATGTTATGGACACCATCACGAATTGGTGGATCCATATGATGTCTCTTTAACCAAACTAGCTAAGGACATTTTTACCACATGGTAGATTGTGGTTTGTCAATATGTGGTCTTATCTTTTAATTACCAAACGTGACTTATTCCCGATTGTGACTGTTTTGCTGAATGTGAATTCGTATTACTATAAGACGTGTTTCTGTACTTATTTATCCCAAATTCATGTATTTAGTTTACATGTTTAATGTTATATTTGTAATTCTCATTTTGTCAAATGTGTTGACGTCTTTTTATTATATTTAGGTGTTACGGATGGAAAAATTATCACCGCCTTTATTTATTATATTTAATTTTGTACGATTAATTACGTTTGAAGTTGGATTCATAACAAACTGGACATATATATATTACAGTTAATTGCTATTAATAAGTATTGCAATATGCATTTTGTTTTAATAAATTATCAGTATTTAGTTCTAATATAATCTTAAAGCAATCCTAATTCTATCTCACTTTTGAATTATAGTTTTTCATGTGTGACGTCATGCTGTTTCTAAATTTCATAAATGCAAATGTGGCATAACGTTTGCCTTTTCGCCATCGTATGTGACGTCATTTTTTTTTAATTTTTTTTTTAATTGCGTTGACGCCTGGACTGATTCGGGTGTGTCTATGCTGTATTGAACTTGGCATCATGTATTCGGGTTTAGTTTTCTGTAATTAGTTAATACTTCAGTTTCATTATGAATATATCTTTCACATTCATTTGTTAAAATTTACTGTTTGCAATAGCATGAATCGTTCTATATAAAAGTGTTCTTATCCCGGGCATAAAAACAATGCCGTATTTGGCAAAACCTTTTCAACTTTTGATCTTCAGTGCTGTACAACTTTGTACTTTTTTCACTTTCGATCTTTTATATCTGGGCGTTATGTATTCGGGTTTAGTTTTCTGTAATTAGTTAATACTTCAGTTTCATTATGTATATCTCTTTCATATTCATTTGTTAAAATTTACTGTTTGCAATAGCATGAATTGTTCTATATAATAAGAATGTTCTTATCCCGGGCATACAAACAATGCCGTATTTGGCAAAACCTTTTCAACTTTTGATCTTCAGTGCTGTACAACTTTGTACTTTTTTCACTTTCGATCTTTTATATCTGGGCGTCACTAGTGAGTCTTGTGTGGACAAGACGCGTTTTTGGCGTATTGAATTTTAAACCTGATGCTTTTTGTTATCTATTAACCATGCTTTTCTTTGTCTAATATGGTCTCCTTTTTTACTGTATTGTAGTCCTGTAATATTATGTTGTCATTTCAATGTTATATTTAACTTTGCCCTTAAAGTGCGAGGTTTGGCATGCCATAAAACCAGGTTCAACCCACCACTTTTATTGCCCTTTAAAAGTGTCCTGTACCAAGTCAGGAAGATGGCCATTGTTATAATATTGTTCGTTTCTGTGTGTGTTGCATTTTAACGTTGAGTCGTTTGTGTTTTCTCTTATTTTTGAGATAAGACGTGGCACGGTACTTGTCTATCCCAAATTCATGTATTTGGTTTTGATGTTATATTTGTTATTCTCGTGGTGTTTTGTCTGTTGCTTGGTCCGTTTCTGTGTGTGTTGCGTTTCGGTGTTGTGTCGTTGTTCTCTTATATTTAATGCGTTTCCCTCGGTTTTAGTTTGTTACCCCGATTTTGTATTTTGTCCATGGATTTATGAGTTTTGAACAGCGGTATACTACTGTTGCCTTTATTTACTGAGAAAATGTTGCAATTTCTAAATAAAGCTGTGGTTGTCTTAAGTTTACTTTTAATACAATTGTCAATACATAATAGAAAATTTTACTCGATCAAATGACCGTTTTAGGCTACATCATATACAATTATAAAAAAAAAAAAATGCCAAAATTACAGTGAAATGTTGAAAAATCATCAATATGGGTAAAATCTGAATGAATATTAAAAAAATTGTCAAATTTACTGAGAAAATGTTCCTAAGAATATGTTGCAATTTTTAAATAAAGCTGTGGTTGTCTAAAGTTTACTTCTAATACAAATGTCAATTCATATTAAAAAATTTTCTCGATCAAATGACCGATTTAAGGTAACATCATATAGATTATCAAAAAAGTTGTCAAATTTACAGTAAAATGTTGAAAAATTATCATTAAAGGTAAAATCTGAATGAATATAAAAAAAGTTATTAAATTTATTGAAAAAATAATACAAAGAAAATGTGAAAATTTTTAAATAAAGCTTTGGTTAGGTCAAGTTTACTTTCTATTCAATTGTCAATACATACTAGAAAACTTTCTTGAGCAAATGACCGATTTTAGGTAACATCATATACAATTATCAAAAAAGTTGTCAAATGTTCAGTAAAATGTTGAAAAATCATCAATATGGGTAAAATCTGAATGAATATCAAAAAAGTTGTCAAATTTACTGAAAAAATGTTACTGAGAAAATGTTGCAATTTCTAAATAAAGCTGTGGTTGTCTTAAGTTTACTTTTAATACAATTGTCAATACATATTAGAAAATTTTACTCAATCAAATGACCGTTTTAGGCTACATCATATACAATTATCAAAAAAAAAAATGCCAAAATTACAGTAAAATGTGAAAATTTATCAATAAATGTAAAATCTGAATGAATATCAAAAAAATTGTCAAATTTACTGAGAAAATGTTACTAAGAATATGTTGCAATTTTTAAATAAAGCTGTGGTTATCTAAAGTTTTCTTCTAATACAATTGTCAATTCATACTAGAAAATTTTCTCGATCAAATGACCGATTTAAGGTAACATCATATAGATTATCAATAAAGTTGTCAAATTTACAGTAAAATGTTGAAAAATTATCATTAAAGGTAAAATCTGAATGAATATAAAAAAAGTTATTAAATTTATTGAAAAAATAATACAGAGAAAATGTTGAAATTTTTAAATAAAGCTTTGGTTAGGTCAAGTTTACTTTCTATTCAATTGTCAATACATACTAGAAAATTCTCTTGAGCAAATGACCGATTTTAGGTAACATCATATACAATTATCAAAAAAGTTGTCAAATGTTCAGTAAAATGTTGAAAAATCATCAATATGGGTAAAATCTGAATGAATATCAAAAAAGTTGTCAAATTTACTGAAAAAATGTGAAAAAATGTGAAAAAATGTTCACACTACACGTGCTTGTTCACACTATACGGACTTCATATACAGGAGTGTGCTCCTTACGCAGAAACTGCTCCAACAAAGTTATGAGGAGGACAGATTAAAATTGACACTCCGTAAATGTTATGGACACCATCACGAATTGGTGGATCCATATGATGTCTCTTTAACCAAACTAGCTAAGGACATTTTTACCACATGGTAGATTGTGGTTTGTCAATATGTCGTCTTATCTTTTAATTACCAAACGTGACTTATTCCCGATTGTGACTGTTTTGCTGAATGTGAATTCGTATTACTATAAGACGTGTTTCTGTACTTATTTATCCCAAATTCATGTATTTAGTTTACATGTTTAATGTTATATTTGTAATTCTCATTTTGTCAAATGTGTTGACGTCTTTTTATTATATTTAGGTGTTACGGATGGAAAAATTATCACCGCCTTTATTTATTATATTTAATTTTGTACGATTAATTACGTTTGAAGTTGGATTCATAACAAACTGGACATATATATATTACAGTTAATTGCTATTAATAAGTATTGCAATATGCATTTTGTTTTAATAAATTATCAGTATTTAGTTCTAATATAATCTTAAAGCAATCCTAATTCTATCTCACTTTTGAATTATAGTTTTTCATGTGTGACGTCATGCTGTTTCTAAATTTCATAAATGCAAATGTGGCATAACGTTTGCCTTTTCGCCATCGTATGTGACGTCATTTTTTTTATTTTTTTTTTAATTGCGTTGACGCCTGGACTGATTCGGGTGTGTCTATGCTGTATTGAACTTGGCATCATGTATTCGGGTTTAGTTTTCTGTAATTAGTTAATACTTCAGTTTCATTATGAATATATCTTTCACATTCATTTGTTAAAATTTACTGTTTGCAATAGCATGAATCGTTCTATATAAAAGTGTTCTTATCCCGGGCATAAAAACAATGCCGTATTTGGCAAAACCTTTTCAACTTTTGATCTTCAGTGCTGTACAACTTTGTACTTTTTTCACTTTCGATCTTTTATATCTGGGCGTTATGTATTCGGGTTTAGTTTTCTGTAATTAGTTAATACTTCAGTTTCATTATGTATATCTCTTTCATATTCATTTGTTAAAATTTACTGTTTGCAATAGCATGAATTGTTCTATATAATAAGAATGTTCTTATCCCGGGCATACAAACAATGCCGTATTTGGCAAAACCTTTTCAACTTTTGATCTTCAGTGCTGTACAATTTTGTACTTTTTTCACTTTCGATCTTTTATATCTGGGCGTCACTAGTGAGTCTTGTGTGGACAAGACGCGTTTTTGGCGTATTGAATTTTAAACCTGATGCTTTTTGTTATCTATTAACCATGCTTTTCTTTGTCTAATATGGTCTCCTTTTTTACTGTATTGTAGTCCTGTAATATTATGTTGTCATTTCAATGTTATATTTAACTTTGCCCTTAAAGTGCGAGGTTTGGCATGCCATAAAACCAGGTTCAACCCACCACTTTTATTGCCCTTTAAAAGTGTCCTGTACCAAGTCAGGAAGATGGCCATTGTTATAATATTGTTCGTTTCTGTGTGTGTTGCATTTTAACGTTGAGTCGTTTGTGTTTTCTCTTATTTTTGAGATAAGACGTGGCACGGTACTTGTCTATCCCAAATTCATGTATTTGGTTTTGATGTTATATTTGTTATTCTCGTGGTGTTTTGTCTGTTGCTTGGTCCGTTTCTGTGTGTGTTGCGTTTCGGTGTTGTGTCGTTGTTCTCTTATATTTAATGCGTTTCCCTCGGTTTTAGTTTGTTACCCCAGATTTTTTTTTTTGTCCATGGATTTATGAGTTTTGAACAGCGGTATACTACTGTTGCCTTTATTTACTGAGAAAATGTTGCAATTTCTAAATAAAGCTGTGGTTGTCTTAAGTTTACTTTTAATACAATTGTCAATACATAATAGAAAATTTTACTCGATCAAATGACCGTTTTAGGCTACATCATATACAATTATAAAAAAAAAAAAAATGCCAAAATTACAGTGAAATGTTGAAAAATCATCAATATGGGTAAAATCTGAATGAATATTAAAAAAATTGTCAAATTTACTGAGAAAATGTTCCTAAGAATATGTTGCAATTTTTAAATAAAGCTGTGGTTGTCTAAAGTTTACTTCTAATACAAATGTCAATTCATATTAAAAAATTTTCTCGATCAAATGACCGATTTAAGGTAACATCATATAGATTATCAAAAAAGTTGTCAAATTTACAGTAAAATGTTGAAAAATTATCATTAAAGGTAAAATCTGAATGAATATAAAAAAAGTTATTAAATTTATTGAAAAAATAATACAAAGAAAATGTGAAAATTTTTAAATAAAGCTTTGGTTAGGTCAAGTTTACTTTCTATTCAATTGTCAATACATACTAGAAAACTTTCTTGAGCAAATGACCGATTTTAGGTAACATCATATACAATTATCAAAAAAGTTGTCAAATGTTCAGTAAAATGTTGAAAAATCATCAATATGGGTAAAATCTGAATGAATATCAAAAAAGTTGTCAAATTTACTGAAAAAATGTTGCAATTTCTAAATAAAGCTGTGGTTGTCTTAAGTTTACTTTTAATACAATTGTCAATACATATTAGAAAATTTTACTCAATCAAATGACCGTTTTAGGCTACATCATATACAATTATCAAAAAAAAAAATGCCAAAATTACAGTAAAATGTGAAAATTTATCAATAAATGTAAAATCTGAATGAATATCAAAAAAATTGTCAAATTTACTGAGAAAATGTTACTAAGAATATGTTGCAATTTTTAAATAAAGCTGTGGTTATCTAAAGTTTTCTTCTAATACAATTGTCAATTCATACTAGAAAATTTTCTCGATCAAATGACCGATTTAAGGTAACATCATATAGATTATCAATAAAGTTGTCAAATTTACAGTAAAATGTTGAAAAATTATCATTAAAGGTAAAATCTGAATGAATATAAAAAAAGTTATTAAATTTATTGAAAAAATAATACAGAGAAAATGTTGAAATTTTTAAATAAAGCTTTGGTTAGGTCAAGTTTACTTTCTATTCAATTGTCAATACATACTAGAAAATTCTCTTGAGCAAATGACCGATTTTAGGTAACATCATATACAATTATCAAAAAAGTTGTCAAATGTTCAGTAAAATGTTGAAAAATCATCAATATGGGTAAAATCTGAATGAATATCAAAAAAGTTGTCAAATTTACTGAAAAAATGTGAAAAAATGTGAAAAAATGTTCACACTACACGTGCTTGTTCACACTATACGGACTTCATATACAGGAGTGTGCTCCTTACGCAGAAACTGCTCCAACAAAGTTATGAGGAGGACAGATTAAAATTGACACTCCGTAAATGTTATGGACACCATCACGAATTGGTGGATCCATATGATGTCTCTTTAACCAAACTAGCTAAGGACATTTTTACCACATGGTAGATTGTGGTTTGTCAATATGTCGTCTTATCTTTTAATTACCAAACGTGACTTATTCCCGATTGTGACTGTTTTGCTGAATGTGAATTCGTATTACTATAAGACGTGTTTCTGTACTTATTTATCCCAAATTCATGTATTTAGTTTACATGTTTAATGTTATATTTGTAATTCTCATTTTGTCAAATGTGTTGACGTCTTTTTATTATATTTAGGTGTTACGGATGGAAAAATTATCACCGCCTTTATTTATTATATTTAATTTTGTACGATTAATTACGTTTGAAGTTGGATTCATAACAAACTGGACATATATATATTACAGTTAATTGCTATTAATAAGTATTGCAATATGCATTTTGTTTTAATAAATTATCAGTATTTAGTTCTAATATAATCTTAAAGCAATCCTAATTCTATCTCACTTTTGAATTATAGTTTTTCATGTGTGACGTCATGCTGTTTCTAAATTTCATAAATGCAAATGTGGCATAACGTTTGCCTTTTCGCCATCGTATGTGACGTCATTTTTTTTAATTTTTTTTTTAATTGCGTTGACGCCTGGACTGATTCGGGTGTGTCTATGCTGTATTGAACTTGGCATCATGTATTCGGGTTTAGTTTTCTGTAATTAGTTAATACTTCAGTTTCATTATGAATATATCTTTCACATTCATTTGTTAAAATTTACTGTTTGCAATAGCATGAATCGTTCTATATAAAAGTGTTCTTATCCCGGGCATAAAAAACAATGCCGTATTTGGCAAAACCTTTTCAACTTTTGATCTTCAGTGCTGTACAACTTTGTACTTTTTTCACTTTCGATCTTTTATATCTGGGCGTTATGTATTCGGGTTTAGTTTTCTGTAATTAGTTAATACTTCAGTTTCATTATGTATATCTCTTTCATATTCATTTGTTAAAATTTACTGTTTGCAATAGCATGAATTGTTCTATATAATAAGAATGTTCTTATCCCGGGCATACAAACAATGCCGTATTTGGCAAAACCTTTTCAACTTTTGATCTTCAGTGCTGTACAACTTTGTACTTTTTTCACTTTCGATCTTTTATATCTGGGCGTCACTAGTGAATCTTGTGTGGACAAGACGCGTTTTTGGCGTATTGAATTTTAAACCTGATGCTTTTTGTTATCTATTAACCATGCTTTTCTTTGTCTAATATGGTCTCCTTTTTTACTGTATTGTAGTCCTGTAATATTATGTTGTCATTTCAATGTTATATTTAACTTTGCCCTTAAAGTGCGAGGTTTGGCATGCCATAAAACCAGGTTCAACCCACCACTTTTATTGCCCTTTGAAAGTGTCCTGTACCAAGTCAGGAAGATTGACATTGTTATAATATTGTTCGTTTCTGTGTGTGTTGCATTTTAACGTTGAGTCGTTTGTGTTTTCTCTTATTTTTGAGATAAGACGTGGCACGGTACTTGTCTATCCCAAATTCATGTATTTGGTTTTGATGTTTATATTTGTTATTCTCGTGGTGTTTTGTCTGTTGCTTGGTCCGTTTCTGTGTGTGTTGCGTTTCGGTGTTGTGTCGTTGTTCTCTTATATTTAATGCGTTTCCCTCGGTTTTAGTTTGTTACCCCGATTTTGTTTTTTGTCCATGGATTTATGAGTTTTGAACAGCGGTATACTACTGTTGCCTTTATTTACTGAGAAAATGTTGCAATTTCTAAATAAAGCTGTGGTTGTCTTAAGTTTACTTTTAATACAATTGTCAATACATATTAGAAAATTTTACTCGATCAAATGACCGTTTTAGGCTACATCATATACAATTATCAAAAAAAAAAATGCCAAAATTACAGTGAAATGTTGAAAAATCATCAATATGGGTAAAATCTGAATGAATATTAAAAAAATTGTCAAATTTACTGAGAAAATGTTCCTAAGAATATGTTGCAATTTTTAAATAAAGCTGTGGTTGTCTAAAATTTACTTCTAATACAAATGTCAATTCATATTAAAAAATTTTCTCGATCAAATGACCGATTTAAGGTAACATCATATAGATTATCAAAAAAGTTGTCAAATTTACAGTAAAATGTTGAAAAATTATCATTAAAGGTAAAATTTGAATGAATATAAAAAAAGTTGTCAAATTTACTGAAAAAATGTTACTGAGAAAATGTTGCAATTTCTAAATAAAGCTGTGGTTGTCTTAAGTTTACTTTTAATACAATTGTCAATACATATTAGAAAATTTTACTCGATCAAATGACCGTTTTAGGCTACATCATATACAATTATAAAAAAAAAAAAATGCCAAAATTACAGTAAAATGTGAAAATTAATCAATAAATGTAAAATCTGAATGAATATCAAAAAAATTGTCAAATTTACTGAGAAAATTTTACTAAGAATATGTTGCAATTTTTAAATAAAGCTGTGGTTATCTAAAGTTTACTTCTAATACAATTGTCAATTCATATTAGAAAATTTTCTCGATCAAATGACCGATTTAAGGTAACATCATATAGATTATCAATAAAGTTGTCAAATTTACAGTAAAATGTTGAAAAATTATCATTAAAGGTAAAATCTGAATGAATATAAAAAAAGTTATTAAATTTATTGAAAAAATAATACAAAGAAAATGTTGAAATTTTTAAATAAAGCTTTGGTTACGTCAAGTTTACTTTCTATTCAATTGTCAATACATACTAGAAAATTCTCTTGAGCAAATGACCGTTTTTAGGTAACATCATATACAATTATTAAAAAAGTTGTCAAAAGTTGAGTAAAATGTTGAAAAATCATCAATATGAGTAAAATCTGAATGAATATCAAAAAAGTTGTCAAATTTACTGAAAAAATGTTACTGAGAAAATGTTGCAATTTCTAAATAAAGCTGTGGTTGTCTTAAGTTTACTTTTAATACAATTGTCAATACATATTAGAAAATTTTACTCGATCAAATGACCGTTTTAGGCTACATCATATACAATTATCAAAAAAAAAATGCCAAAATTACAGTAAAATGTGAAAATTTATCAATAAATGTAAAATCTGAATGAATATCAAAAAAATTGTCAAATTTACTGAGAAAATGTTACTAAGAAAGAATATGTTGCAATTTTTAAATAAAGCTGTGGTTGTCTAAAGTTTACTTCTAATACAATTGTCAATTCATTTTAGAAAATTTCCTCGATCAAATGACCGATTTAAGGTAACATCATATAGATTATCAAAAAAGTTGTCAAATTTACAGTAAAATGTTGAAAAATTATCATTAAAGGTAAAATCTGAATGAATATAAAAAAAGTTATTAAATTTATTGAAAAAATAATACAAAGAAAATGTTGCAATTTCTAAATAAAGCTGTGGTTGATTTAAGTTTACTTTTAATACAATTGTCAATACATATTAGAAAATTTTACTCGATCAAATGACCGTTTTAGGCTACATCATATACAATTATCAAAAAAAAAAATGCCAAAATTACAGTAAAATGTGAAAATTTATCAATAAATGTAAAATCTGAATGAATATTAAAAAAATTGTCAAATTTACTGAGAAAATGTTCCTAAGAATATGTTGCAATTTTTAAATAAAGCTGTGGTTGTCTAAAGTTTACTTCTAATACAAATGTCAATTCATATTAGAAAATTTTCTCGATCAAATGACCGATTTAAGGTTTGAGGAGGTCTTCTGACTTGATCCTATGATTCAAGTTAAAAATTGTATCGTGTCTACGTCCATGGGCCGAACTTTTTGTTTCTATTGCATCTGCCACAAATTGTTCATCTTCTAAGTCCAATAATGGTTTTGCGCCAGCCAAGACTGCGTAATTTCATACGGTTTTCTTTCACTAATTTATCTGTAAGTCTTTTCACACACTGGTTGAACTTTTGTTTATTATAGGGATCCTCCTTTTGTAATAAACATTGTGTATTTTTTAGTTGCTCTTCAGCAATCTCTTGTTTTGCACGAAAGTCTCTTTTTCAAATCTCAGATAAAACTCCAGTTTCAAGCGTGTTTCTAATCCCCTCAATATTATCTTTATAGTGATCTATTTTGGATTTTAATCTAAGTACTATCATGTCCTCAGCTGCTTGTTCTGTATTTGCAATTTCTTTCAATATTTCTTTAGACTTTTCATAATGTCCACATACTTCAGCTGGACTGATTCCACATGCGATCAAATCATTACGTGGCATTAATTTCGACAAAATACTTTTTAACATTTTGCGGTCATGCTCAGTATCCATGGATGTTAGAGCTGAATGGACAAACTCATGATCTACATGTTCTAAAGAGTCAATGTCACCAGTTTCTTGACCTACCATGTGTCTCATAATCTCAACAAGGTTAATCTCATCACTATCTAATATAATGTATCTCTTCTTTAAAGGGATGTGTTTATATATCACACAGCGTCTTCCATGGACAGGGTCAATCAGGTCATCTTTAAATCGGGATGAAATGTCATCATTACGAATGTCTAAAGGAGCATGAATAAAATCTGCATATATGTCAAGCCCAACAGCAAAATCCATTATGCTCATAGGAAGATTTGGTTCGACGTTATGTTCTGGGAGTTCTGGTCCAGCACTATATACGGATAACAGTGTTTCTAAAATTTGACACAATGCATCTATTTTGCGAGTCAAAGTTACAGACTTTGTGCTTCTCTTTAAACTTTCCAATTTTGACATATTTTGTTTTACAGGAACTTTCTTTAAGGATTTATAAATTGAATATCCATGGCTAGAAAATGCTTGACAAAAGAATCTGAGAATGTTTCCTTTTTAATGATCTTTTCTGTGAAAAATACAAACGATTTTCCTTATCATACTTTGAGCCTGATGAAAACTGGGTTTTATCCGAGTCCTGCGACATACTTTTAACATATATTAAGTGAGATACCTCATCTTTTTTTTGTTTTTGGCGACATGATTATTGTTCCGGATGTTATTATATTTTAATCCAAAGAGCTAAATACCAGAATAACGCCCCGACCACGACTGTCGTCAAACCTGTAATTTATTAGTAATCTTTCCAAAAAGTATCTTTGCGATATCAAAGGAAGATTGCCTTGGTAATAGCTATATTTATGATTTTCTATGATTTTTCTCAATGTTTAAAAAAAATGACATGAATACATTTTTGTTTTATCTTTTTTTTTATTGTGGCATGTGCTCGAAGTTGTAGCGCATCTCATGGGTTGCTCCGATCACCGGAAGTACATGTAAACAACATACGAAAATCGAAGTTTAATAACTATATTATGGGCAAAGATCAACGAAATATAGATCGAGGCAGATGTAAGGTCGATGATTGTGCCTGCCAAGAGTTTGAACTTGAAACAAACAGTTTCAGTTGTGGTTATTGTGGCGATCCGCCTGCCAAACACATCTTGGTTGAAACAGACCCAAAGTCAGAGCCAGAAGTTCCAGAGATAAGTGCTTCTAAAACAGGTATAAATACAATCAAAAATCATACACAAATGTACATGTATGAGTGGGAGATCCAGACAGAAGGCCCAGTGGGAAATTTTGATTGAAAAGATAGGGAGACAAAAAATATAGCCCCCCCCCCCCTCACAGGTCCTTGTCCCTGTCAATGTCCTGCCACTAGTACATGCATGTGTATACTAGGGGGCGGGACATTGCCAGAGACAGGAGGCCTTTTTATAAATATGACCAACCAGTACGTGCCCCTATTAAAAAATCATGGATCCCACACTGCAAAATAAAACTGATAGGAAAGGAAATAACAACTCTGCATTAAAAATAGGCAGTGTCTGCATGCGGGTAAGAATAGTCAAATTGCTGTTTTAGGCTGCACGTACCCACACCCAGTTTTCTAATAAAATGCCATCCAATCGGGAACCAAATGTGAAATATATACGAAAATTATCAATAATATGGGGATTTCTTGTAGAACGAGTGAAGAATATTTTCGAATTGTAAAATATTAAATAATGATACATCATGTACATAATAAACATTGCAAAATTAAATGCACAATGATGGAAAATGAAAATGTACAATCCCTGAAAAGAAAAAAGTAAAAAAAAACTACTAAAATTAAAGAAGCAAGCAATAATATCAATTTTACCAATTTTGAAAGATTCATGTAACTAATTAAGATTTGGAACAAATTTTACATATCAAATATGATTGTTTTGGCACAGATTTCGACACGGCTGCACATGTCAAATGTTACCAGCCCACGTTTACGTTTCATTATTCATTATCATTCCAGCAAATATCATCATGATCATTCAATATACATTTTTTTTGTACTTGTCATTTGTTTTTGAAGAGAGAAAATAAATTGATCAGGCCAAACAAAAGCTATGTGTGTTTCCTGTTCCATGCTTAAAAAATAATAGGGAAGGTACATGTTCATGCAGGTAGTTATTTTTCGTTACCTCTGGTTTAATTGATAATGCCAAAATGTCAATGAAAAATCTAGGATAGGTAGCTATAGGGAAACAGGAAACACACTTATTGTTTTGTTTGGCCTCATATAAAAAATAGGTATTTCACACCATATACATCTGTAGGCATATGTGTAAAAAATTATGGAATTAAATGACAAATCTAATTATAAATATTGGTTTCCTGATAAATTCAAAAGTACCAAATATACATGTAAATTATATAATTCTAATCAATGTATCATCTTCTATGTTCCAGCTCCTCCTCTGCCTACTAACAGATGGATGGATAAGAAATTTGGTTGGATTCCTAATGCAAAGAGGAAAACAGGGATATTCTACAATGAAGTGCTGAAATCGCTATACAATAGTTACTGGCCGTATTGTGGAGATCACAAAATGTTCAGAACTATTTTCATGACCGAGAGAAACCGTCAGTATTGATATCGGGCAGACATAGACAAAGTTAAAACCAAAATTGCCTACATAAAAAGTGAAAACCTAGCATGCGCTGGAAAATTCCTAACAGAAAATTATGTACCACAACCTGGGGATAAAGACAATATTGTCAGATTGACATCAGCCTTAGAAGACCAACAAAAGGTTCTTGAGGAAATAAATGCCAGATTAGAAAAAGATGATGAAGCATTGTTTTGTAAAAATGGCACAGGAAGCGGTCGGTTAAAATCAGGAAGGCATTCATTTCATCCATTTAATGAAGACACTATATATGCAGTCAAACTGTGAAATACTAGTATTACAAATCTTAAAAACCAGTTGTTGGCAGTGAAAGAATCTCTCACAGCATCATTTTGGAAGCCTGTAAATAAAAAGTTAAATGACAAGCAAAGAAGAAGACAAAATAAATGGAAATGTGATAATAGAACCCAGAAAAGGAAACTAGAACGATGCAGTCAGTTGTTTGAAATGTTGGGGGGGGGGGGGACCATTGTATTGATTGGGAATTCCTTTCTCCAGCGCTGTCTGGTGTAAACCAAATAACAGAAATAGTTGAAATTGATCAAGTGTTTCCTGCAAAAATCAGCAAGTTTGATTCTCACTGTCTGTCATATATGTTGGAGGAGGGGTTCTTCAGAGAATCAGCTGCTGAAATTATAGAAAGTGTACTGTAAAATATATAATTTTATTGCAAACCCAATTGTACCTTTCCATAGATTCACCTGATAGTTATCTATAAAAAAGATGTGGTATGATTGCCAATGAGACAACTATCCACAAAAGACCAAAATAACACAAACATTAACAACTATAGGTCACCGTACGTCCTTCAACTATGAGCAAAGTCCATACCGCAAAGTCAGCTATAAAAGGCACCGATAAGACAATGTAAAACAATTCAAACTAGAAAACTAACGGCCTTATTTATGTAAAAAATGAACAAATACAACAGGTAACTTGTTCTCTGTATAGTTTATTCACTAGGACCTATAAATTTCTTCTAAGAGAAATCTATCACTCATTAATCACCTCTTAACATTTCAAATAACTGACTGCACCGTTCTAGTTTCCATTTCTGGGTTCTTTTCTCACATTTTAATGAGTGATAGATTTCTTTTTGATGAAATTTTAAGCTCCTGGTGAATTAACTATACAGAGAACAATAACTGTTGTATTTGTTCAATAGGACAATAGAACTGCCAAAAGTTCAAATGGACAGGTAAATCTATGGAAAGTTTCAATCGGGTTCGCTATAACAATGTTTGTTGACAGGGGTTAAAATTTTCTAAATTTCATGCAACTTTGGGTCCCAACTATACAATGTAATTCAGCAGTTGATTTCTGTTCCTATTTTTTGTTTATGCTTACTACATGTAATTTTTTAGTTATAAATTTAACTGTTTTCATGCAATATACTGTACATGTATGTTTATACATTTTGTCTAGTCATACACCATTGTGTGTCCTATTAAAAGCAAGTCCAATCCATCACATTTAAAATTATTAAATATACAAATGTACTTTACATTTTAATAAGATTATTAAATACAAAAACCAATATATGTAAACTAAATGTACATGTGTTCTTTCATTTTTTACACTGTTTTTTTCTGCTTTAAATAACTCAGCTAAATTTTTGGCAAATGTGGCTTCATATTCTGATTTTTTTGTTATGTACTATTTTTACAATTTTACATGTATTAGTAAGAACATCTGTTGTACTGTATCACAAAAAAGTCTATATAATTTATAAAACATTTAAAATGATTTTAGATAATAAATACATATCTGTTTCTGGTTACAATTTGGTTGAAAAATTTGGAAGAGAGGTTTAGAAGTTATGTTTCTATATACATTGTTGTATCATGTATTATGTTACATTTTTATGATTTTTATTTACTAAAAGAGAAGTTTATTTTTATCTTACATGTTATTTTTTTTTGTTATATATTTTGTTTGTTGTTTTATCATATCAATTTTATTTATTTTTTTGTATACAATATTTACATGAGAATTTAACTTTATTTTTATTTTATGATTTTTTTTATTCTAGTCATTACATGTAGTTAAAATGCATAACTTTACTGAGATTATTTGTTTAAGTCAATTTTATTAAAACATTACTGTTTTCATGTACATAGTTATTCCAATTATGTTAATAATTCCAATTTCATCAGATAGTTAATATATCTTCTTTTACATTTATATGTTATAGACTGTTATTTCTAGTTTTGTTATAAAGAAATCATTTGAAAAAAAAAATTGTGTCCTATGGTTTTTATGTGTGAAAAAAGTGATGTTCAAACAAAAATGATTCCGGAAAAAAGTATCTGTCCTACTGCACTTTGCACCGGTCCTATGTGACGATAAATTTTGACCGGTCCCTAAACTACCCCATGAGTGATTAAATGATTTGTAAGTTATATATCAAAATTTAAAGACGCACCTATCTTTAATAGGACATAACATGAAAAGATTTGATTGTCATATCTATTTATAACATTGTCCTCTCCAAATATGTGGAATAATTTTTTGTTTTGTAGAATTTCATCGAATTTATTTGCACATGTTGCTCCTGGTTTATCATCACAAAGACAGTCTTTTCTACTAAATAACTTAATAGTACAACTGTGTGAATCACACAATGCTGCCCATGATGCAAGATTATTGGTCAAATTAATAACTGACATGGGAAACATTTTTAATTACCTCAATAATTTATCTTTTACGGGTATGATGGCATTCAAAACAATAGCTGCTCATTTTTGGGTGGAATATGCTCACTCGAAAAAATAACTTTTAGGAAATTTAACTCGGGAAGGATATGATTGCATGCTAGAAAAAATACCGAAATAGACAGGAAAGAAACGTGTGGCATAATTTACCATTTTGGCTTTCATGGCTGTCAACTCAAGAAATCAAGTTTTCGTAAAATATCTTCAGGAGAGAGCGAGGACACATTTAAGCAAGATGACACAAAGAAACCATGCATGGGTGGATCAGCATCAGTATTTTTTTACAATCATTATGAAACTGACCATCGGTGATCCTTTCACAAGAGTTCTATATTTTCGATAAAAATCAATTGAGCCATATATATTTTCATGTTTGTGTTTTCACAACTAAAAAAAAGAAGATTTTTCAATTAATGCGGTTTGACTGAAATTATGACATTAAATTTTAGAGGTGTTGTTTTCTATTTTTATTGTGATTGGACAAAATGCTGTCATGGTTGGTGATTTGGTTGTGTTTGAAAAAAACGTCTCGTTAATTATATCGTGATGGAAAGCAAGTGAAAAACTATAAATATTTGAACTAGATCTTACAAAGGTTTAAATTTTTATTAAAATAATTGTTTCTCCAATAGCTTTTTGCATCCATGACAGCTGTTTATTCGGGACAATTATATAATTTTCAATGTGAACTTTGTTGTAAGAACGTACACGACTGTTAAAACGCACCTACGCATGTGAGATTTCCGCGGGGTTTTGGTGAATGTAAACAGAAAGATACGAGGACCGAGAATACTGAACACAAACAGAAAACGTTATTTAAATGGTAAATCGAAATGATAGTTTTAAACATATACTCAAATTCAAATACGTCGGATATCTTTTTTAAAGATAGTTCTTGTTATCATTATATTTGCGATTTTTATTACGTTCCGTGTCGTCCAATTCTGGTTCAGTATTAAATTCGTCCAAGGAAATGTCCACTAAAAAATATGGCATTTCACTGAATGTCGGTTCCTCAAAGGTTGGCGTATCGTGAAACATTGATTCTTTTTCCATCAAATTTCAATGAGCATCATAGCTGCTCTGTTCTTCATATACACTTTTTTCTGTTTCCCTGCCTTGTGCGTCTCCTGAAATGTCTCTTTCTGCTAAATGCCTCATGGCAAATCAATTATTTAATCCGTTCTGTGTTAACATCTGCTGAATGCACTTTCTTCATGTGTCTTTTGCATGATTTATTACAACTGTACCATTTAAAAAAATGTTCACACATTATCCTATCTTCTGAATCTGTTCTGTCCATTGCTCTCTAATAAAACAAGAGGCTCTCAAGAGCCTGAATCGCTCACCTTAATTCTTTTGGTTAAATCTTTCATCAATGATTATTTTGGCTTTTCAATTTATTTAAATGTTTTTTGGATCGTCCTATTTTCTTCAAAAGCCAAAAAAAATAATCATTTTCTCCTATGTTCTATTTTAGCCATAGGAGCTATGTTTCTTGACATACAAGGAAATAAAATATAAAATTTATACTAGATACTCTGAAACTCATTTAGCCTAAGTTTGACTGAAATTGATACAGCAGTTTCAAAGGAGAAGATTTTTTTAAAGTAAGTCAACATGATGAACAAATTGTGAAAAAAGTCTTTAAAGGGCAATAACTCCTTAAGGGGTCAATTGACAATTTTGGTCAAATTGACTTAATTGAAGATCTTACTTTGCTGAACATTATTGCTGTTTACAGTTTATTTCTATCTATAATTATATTCAAGATAATAAACAAAAACAGCAAAATTTCCTTAAAATTATCAATTCAGGGGCAGCAACTCAACAACAGGTTGTCTGATTCATCTGAAAATTTCAGGGCAGATAGATCTTGACCTGATAAACAATATTATTCCATGTCAGATTTGCTCTAAATGCTTTGGTTTTTGAGTTATAAGCCAAAAACTGCATTTGACCCCTATGTTCTATTTTTAGCAATGGCGACCATGTTTGTTGATAGATCACAACTTCGGATACAATTTACAAACTAGATACCCTAAGGAACATTCAGTTAAAGTTTGGAAGTATTTGGCCCAGTAGTTTCAGAGGAGAAGATTTTTGTAAAAGATTACTAAGATTTACGAAAAATGGTTAAAAATTGACTATAAAGGGCAATAACTCCTAAAGGGGTCAACTGACCATTTCCGTCATGTTGACTTATTTGTAAATCTTACTTTGCTGAACATTATTCCTGTTTACAGTTTATCTCTATCTATAATAATATTCAAGATAATAACCAAAAACAGCAAAATTTTCATAAAATTACCAATTCAGGGGCAGCAACCCAACAACAGGTTGTCTGATTCATCTGAAAATTCAACATGATTAACCAATCAAATAAGAACATTCAACATGATCAAACAATCAAATAAGAATATTCAACATGATCAACCAATCAAATAAGATTATTCAACATGATCAAACAATCAAATAAGATTATTCAACATGATCAAACAATCAAAAAAGAACATTCAACATGATCAACCAATCAAAAAAACTTCCATACAACAAGTATATTTGATCTGTTTTTTTACTAAGATTTACGAAAAATGGTTAAAAATTGACTATAAAGGGCAATAAATCCTAAAGGGGTCAACTGACCATTTCCGTCATGTTGACTTATTTGTAAATCTTACTTTGCTGAACATTATTCCTGTTTACAGTTTATCTCTATCTATAATAATATTCAAGATAATAACCAAAAACAGCAAAATTTCCTTAAAATTACCAATTCAGGGGCAGCAACCCAACAACAGGTTGTCTGATTCATCTGAAAATTTCAGGGCAGATAGATCTTGACCTGATAAACAATATTACCCCTTGTCAGATTTGCTCTAAATGCTTTGGTTTTTGAGTTATAAACCAAAAACTGCATTTGACCCCTATGTTCTATTTTTAGCAATGGCGACCATGTTTGTTGATAGATCAAAACTTCGGATACAATTTATAAATTAGATACCCTAAGGAACATTCAGTTAAAGTTTGAAAGTATTTGGCCCAGTAGTTTCAGAGGAGAAGATTCTTGAAATAGTTTACGACGACAGACGACGACGACGGACGCCAAGTGATGGCATAAGTTTGTATTTGTGAATACATTTTGTGTATTATCGGATCGATATCGTATAGATACTCTGACAATTCTTTCGTGCTTTGTCTTTAATATATGAATGGTCCCCGGTACCGTCCGGGGTTTCCAATGTTTTATTCAAGAAATTGTTTGGCGGTCCCAATGTTTATTTTAAAGAAATATTCGGGGGTTCCAATATTTTATCCAAGGACCCGTTTGTGGGTTCCAATGTTTTATTTAAAGAGTTGTCCAGCGGTCACAATGTTTAATTAAAAGAGTTGTCTGGCGATTCCAATGTTTTATTCAAGGATTTTCCGGCGGTCTCAATGTTTTATTTAAAGAATTGTCTGACGGTTCCAATGCATCATTTATCATTAGTGGATGAGCAAAGAGATCCATCAACCTACAACAGGATGACGCACATTCCTAGTCAATTAAGACAGCACTAGTTTTGAACTCGCAACCTAAGTGTTGAAGAGCTGGTGAAGTAGTTGTTGAACTACTTGGACCATTCAGCCACAAAAATAAAACCAATATAGAGCATTTCAACTCTTTATGTAGGGTGGACAGTCCTTACCTTTTGCCAATTTTGTCTCTGCATCTTTCGTGGAAATATATAAACGGGAGGTGTTTACAAAAAAAATCGATAAACGTTTTTTTCGCTTCAATAGCACTCAACATATTTTGTTCAATAGAAATACTTGAGCGACACTTTGGCTTTCTTCACGAAAAGGAAAGCAACGTGTATGACCTGAACCAACTTTAACTACTAGGCCCGGTTCTTCGCAAAAATATTCATGAATATAAACCGTTATGGTGGGTAATGGTAAAGACACCTGTTCTTCCTTGAAGGTCGTTTGTCATAGTACTGGCAAGTAAATAAACATGTACATGTTTCAACTGTCAACCCAAAATATGACACTGAAATATTTTGCGCTGGTTGTTTGTCATAGTACCGGCAAGTAAATAAACATGAACATGTTTCAACTGTCAACCCAAAATATGACACTGAAATATTTTGCGCTGTAACTAACAGCGGTGATAAGATTGTGCATATGACGGAGTCTATTGACCAGATTCAACCATACTATTGATTTGCCAAATGGATATGAATTGTGAATGAAATTGGTATCTAAACAAGATTTTTTGCAATTTTATTTTTACTTGCCACATATACAACCATTGTATATGTCCACTGCTACTTGACGCAGATCAAGTTTGACTTCTGGTGGAGCCACTATTACCATTGTTTACAGATCTTGAGTTATGTCTTTTTATAAAGTAATATACTAGCGGGGCATCATCACCCATGGTCCAATTTATTTCTTACATTCATAAAACTCAACCACTTTAAGTACACTGCTGAACCAATGATGTGATAAGACACAGCTACATCCCCACTGTCTTTTGTTGAACAAACTTGCAATATTAGTGCTGGCCAACTCCAAAAATACACTGGAAATAAGTAAAAAAAACCATTGATGACTGCAAAGTGAATCTATGACATCAACATCATCACTTCTGATAATGCAGGGCCCATTGTCCATTTCAGGCTGCTCAATGTCGTCATCATCATCTTAATATTCTATTGGAAGATCCAAATATTTGGTTTATGGCCTAAGAAAGTTTTATTTTAATGTTAATTGCAGATATATGTACATGTACGTTATTACACACAACTTTTATCAGAAAATTTGATCATTGGCATGTTAGAGTAGTGGGATTGCATTTGTTTTCTACTTATTGATTTTTGTTATACGTCTATAGACAGATAGTAATGTTTCATAACTCCAAGAGTTATATTTTTTACCATCGTTTACAACTCTTTCAATTTTTTCACTCATGCAGTTTTTAAATAATAATTTGTGTATAACCTTCTGGATGTAGTTCCATCAAAGTACTTGAATTTGACAGTATGTATTAACAGGTTTGAAGTTTTTTCAATTTTTCTTTTGTATATTATTTGGGCTTCACGGATTTTCATAATTTGTTTAGTTACATTTTCTATTCTGTTTTCGTTATCATTGAATTACAGTCCTCTAATGGGGAAAAATGGTCGTTGAAATTAAAACTGCAACTGGGAAATTAGTTTTCCTTGCAACATTTCATCTACAGACCACTCAAAAAATTACTACAAGGGATCTAAACGTTCGAAGACCGTGGCACTCTATTGACAAGAGGCATCAATTTAACTCCCCAATTTAGAAATGAAATTTGAAGTTTGCCATCCTGTGCTTCACTGAAGAAGTATGTTTTTAATGTATCTCTAGATCATCTTAAAGCGCTACCCTCATCATTGTGTTCTTATAACATCCTGCATTATCTGAGACGAACTTCATCTCCTGTATATTTGGTACTTGTTTGATCAGATCATGGACTACATCACACCACACAGAAGTAGAAACAGAATCATCTTGACATATCTAAAATATATCATGACTATGATTTATTGTAACAAGCCATTTGAATTAACTTCTTAATCTGTGCTGTAAGTTAAAACAATGCAGCTCAAAAATAGAGAAAAAGGAAATGAGCATTCATAATTATAGCAACAATTTTTAAAAAAATCAGAAAGTAATTAACATTAAGAATGGAAATGGGGAATGTGTCAAAGAGACAACAACCCGAGTCACCCGACCATATCAAAAACGACAGCAGAAGTTATATACCTATATGGAGTTATGTTCTTTCAGAACGACAGGTCATTTCAGAATCAACCCGTACGATACCATGTTTCAATGATATATGCTCCAAGGCATAAAATAATGACCTGTTTGAGGTCATTATTTTCCTTGATAAACATGCAATCTATGATTTACTTCAGAACTTAATTCGTCTAATAGTTTTTTGTTGCCGATTTGGAAATTTTGTTTTAAAGATCAATCGATGATAGGTGTAAAAGAAATCGTCATTGTAGTCCCGCATTTAAATTTAAGAAACAAATAATGCGAACTACGTAAAGTTTTTTAATTTATCGCTACAATAAAGAAACATTATCATATATGTCATGAATTTTAATGTAGACTTTCATAAAATAAATCCTAATTTAACATATTCGTGTGTAAGATTTTAAAAATCTTTTTGAGTCAAACTGAATAGGTTGATTGATTTTTGGTTGCTTGCTTAACGTCCAGTGGCAAATATTTCATGCATGTTCAGAACGGTACTCGCTGAATAGGAAATCATACTGTGATCTACATGTATTTATATCCGTCCTCGTGTCAGTTATTACAACTTTATAAAATTTATGTACACCTTTTACTCTATCAAATGATCAACTAATAAGATAATCTTATATTCTATTGAATAACATTAACGTAACACACGAAGAGGTTAGATTGTACAGCTCTAGTTCTTGCAGATAAGAGAGCCAAAAGTTTGCAATGCCCACCAGGTTTTGACTACCACCCAGAAAAAAACATTTCTCTAAGCCATGGGAAAGAAAGATTAGCAGATATCCAAGAAACACTAGCTGTCAAACTTTCATGTATAAATACCGCCCTGATACACGTTGATTCCGCAATACAAACTATTACAAATCTTGTTTCAGAAGTGAGAGCCGTAGCTTCTAAATTCTCCTCAGACTTTGGAGGTCAATTAACAAAAAACAATAAAGCCTTAGAATCCAAAGTAAAACATAGCAACCAAGGTGTCGAATCACTACATGTCAAAGTCTAAGTATAACTGACAAACAACTAAAAAAGCTGACTGAAAATTAGGATGGTATCATGGCTTAATTGGATGTAATTCCATAATAATTATTAATTAAAACATCTAATGAAGAATCCAGTGTCGACAATATTTCCAATACTAGTGAGAATATTGAGAAACACATTGATATCAAAAACACAGATAGCTTAAATTCAAAAAGCAAACCCATGCAACAACAAGAAAATGGGCAACTGACTCCAAAGATTAACAAAATGCCTCTGAAAAATGATTAAGATGATAAATTATCACAATGCGATAATCTTATACTAAGTGACTCAATATTGAAGAGACTTATTTACGATGATCTAGAAAAAAAACCTGTCGTTATGAAGAAATCTATTCAAAAGGTTGGTATGAGATTAACCCTTCAATGTAATGACTACACCTTACATGAGAGATCAATTCCAAGTGATAAGATGCTTCATTTTTTTGTAAAAACCATTTCTTCTTTAGGGGGGAGCTGGAAAAAAAAGAAAAATATATATTTGTGTTACTTGGCGAAAAAAAATGACCATGGGGCAACCCTGGCTGGAACGGTTTGGAATGTCGCTGTTCTGCTTGCAGATAATTTCTGAGCTGTTTATTATTTATGCTGCTTTTGGTTGCTCTGGTCAAGCATGTTTTTACGTCATTCGCAAAAATTTTGATTATTTTTATTGCATGCTATGTATGTGAGATTTCAACTTACTCTGTATAACAGGTTGTTTTATATGTCAAAAGGCACTGTTTTAATGTTATTTATATGTTTTCAGTGGCGTAGCTAGTCTATTTTTCAGTGTACGCCCCAACCTCGGCGAGGAGTTTGAGAGCTCCAATCGGATCCAGGTTATAAAACCTATTCATAGTAGTGGGTAGGAGGAGGGGGAGTCCCATTTCTATCATTAAAACGAACTGCATGTAGCAAGTTGAACATACTTTAGAGACTATTGTCTTTAATCTTTAATGTTAATGAACCCATTTTGTTGATTTGGAATCTGATGGTCATTGGTGTTTAGAAAAAAAAATCCAAACCAGTTACTTTAAAATATGTTTTAAAGGAACCGTGGGCTAAAGCAATTACTTGGCTAAAACCCCTGTATTTGTGCAAATGGATATGAAATGATAAATTTGCATAGATTGTTAGGTACATTATGAAAATTCGTAAAGGGGTCCGTGGAGTACCGTGATTCTCGTCTGAGATTACGCCTTCAAAAATTGAATCCATCAATCAGTCCATTACATAACAAGATTTAAAATAATCAAACATTAAATTTCTGTAGATGTTTTTTTACTTGATCTGGAATATTAACTTCTGCCAAAGTTTCAATACAATATCTGAAGGTTTTCAAAATTGTCTAGTAAAAAACAATATTAACCACAGACCGTCTGTTAATTGTTAAAAGTTGCTTCAGACATTAATCACAGAAAAAGCTTCTGTCAAAGTTTCATAAGATTCGATGAAGGTTTGACAAAGTAATTGAGGTATAACACACTTTAACCACGGACTGTATCTACTCTTTGACTGCAAAAAAAATTCCTTTATCAGTAAAACACGGTAAAATTAAAAATATAAGTTCATCGTTATGCTTTGGATACTCTATTAAGAATAAAAAGCTTCTGTCCAATTTTCGTAAAACTTCATGAAGGTTTGACACAATTATTGATATTAAAATAACCACATACTGAACCTAAATGTTGCGCCGCTGAAGAAATCTAGGTTCGCTATTTCTTTTTATCGGGTCATAAATGTCGCAGGCTCGGCTAAAATTCAAAGCACATATCGAATCTCAGCTGATTATGAATTTCTTTGAACAAATGGAAAGTAAGAAAAATTACCAGAAGATTCAGACATTGACCGAAAGAAAATAAACAAATATATCATACGGTACTATTTAATCGGCAGTAGATTTCGTCACTTTTATAAGCAATTACAAGCTATTGAAGATTAATCTACAACACTGATGTGCTTTAAACCAGATCTTTTTAGTGGAGATAATTTTTTTTTTATCAAAATTCAAGTGTACGCCCGAGCGTTTTGACGTAAACGTAGCTACGCGCCTGGTTTTTATATTCGGTCAAAGGCTCCTTAGAGCTTGTGTTGCTTATTTGTACAGATGCCGAATCAAAATAAAGTGTTCTTAGCTTATCTGTCCGTTTACCCCAATTAACTAGATCTCTTCATACTGTTAACGACAAATTTATTTTCCAATATGAAAATTATTACCAAGTAATTCAGTCATTACGAATACGTTAAGGATGGTGTTCTACAAATTAGTTAAATTGTCAAAAAGCAACCTCACTTTCACATGGACCGGATAAGTTATCTTTATAAACATGATGGGGGTTTAAAAAAGATGGACGAAAGATACCAAAGGGACAGTCAATCTCGTAAATCTAAAACAAACTGACAACGCCATGGCTAAAAATGAAAAAGACAAAACAGAAAAACAACAGAACACATGACACAACATAGAAAACTAAAGAATAAACAACACGAACCCCACCAAAAACTAGGGGTGATCTCAGGTGCTCCGGAAGGATTTTAATCGATACAATAGGTATTCTTTCTGCAACTTCTGCTTTTATAGGAATGTGTATCACTAACGTATTGTTGATCGTGACCGTATTTGACGAAATTATTAAACACAGCAATTTACAGGATATGAAATGACAAATTTTGTTTTACGTCACACAGGTAATGGAAAATAAATTTGTCATTTACTGTGTAGCAGGAGGGGGTCAACGACAATTCAGCAATACCATATTATAGTCCTCCTGGGACATGTAGTGGTAGTATTTCGCTTAGGTTCGATCAGCAGGATACACTCTACCTATATAGGTCTTGTTTTTAAATGTTTTACTAAATTAACTAAACAAGAATTTTCCCACTATAATTTTTATTACACCAATAACATCAGTAAAGTTCAACAAATTGCATATATTAAAATTCAACAATAGTAAAGTAACAAAAAATACAACAGATAACTGTTCTGACCAATAGCCTTAAAAAGGAGCTATTAATTAGATAAAGGCAGATGTGGTGTGAGTGCCAATGAGACAACTCTCCATCCAAATAACAATTTAAAAAAGTAAACCATTATAGGTTAAAGTACGGCCTTCAACACGGAGCCTTGGCTCACACCGAACAACAAGCTATAAAGGGCCCCAAAATTACTAGTATAAAACCATTCAAACGGGAAAACCAAATATGTTTATCTTTATTTATTCACAAATCCACTCTATGAATATAATTCCACCCAAATTATCCTTAAATCAATAGCAGCCACCTATTTCTATGTTAAACGGACTTTATTTAAAGTTAGCGCCGGAAAAGTATACCTATGTCTCCGGATACAGTCCCTCACATTTAACTATCAGTAATTACATACCTTAAAGGTCAAGGACACTGGAGGGTTTGTACACAAAAACGTGTTCGGCCCAAGTAGACTGATACAGTCTGGAGGGTTTGAGGGTGGCTTGATGTAAGCCGGCTCAATGCATCAACTCCTAGATGTAGCAAACACTCCAGTATTTATACTTTTTAAAACAATTGAATCAAACACCGTGAAAAACAACAAGTTTATTACGTAAGTGAGGAGATAAACACCGAGATCTTCGAATTAACTTTGAACCCAAGGACAGCATTGGCTTAAGTTGACCACTAGATTTAATGAATATAAAATGCCGTATGTCCATCTACTTCCGGTCAACGTGCTCCAGAAGTAGGGAAGAAATTTAATTAAATATACTTGCAGACACGAAGCAATAGTCTAAAAGGTTAGTTTCCTTAATCAAATAATCCCTTTTATACATGAATATAAATTTGTAGCAAATTCCTATCTGGGGAAATACTAGTTTTATTCTATAACATTGCCTGCAGGTATTATAGGTAAAATTGATCCCACTAAAAGTTGATAAAAGGCTCTTAGTAGATAAAACTTGCTAAATTTTAAAGTTGAAATGTTAATAAATTATTAAACTATAAATCAGAACATTCAAAAAAATATTAACAAGAGAAGTCTCTATCCATAATTTCTGCCGCCTCCAAACGCTCTGTTAAACGATGGACTAGTGAGGTCCTAGCTTCCTCTTCTCGCTTCCTACTTGCCTCACGTTTTTCCCGATCTATTATTTCGGCATTCTCCTCTGGAGTTCCCAACTTGGGCAGCATTGCTCCCCGAGTTTCAATGTAGTCCACATTAGGGGTCACTATAGTATTCAGAAATTTAGGAATATGATCTTCTCTCACAAAATGCTTAAATGAAATGTGTCGAGAGCACCTGGACTTGATCCCAAACATCTTGCGGCACTTTCCACATTTGTAAATTTGTCTGGTTGGCTGGTGTAGATACTGCCAGTGAGTGTGCAGCTCTCTCAGGGTGTGGTACTTGTATAGAGTACTACACCTCCTCACTTGACAGTATTGACCCAACGGGTTAAATATGGGTATCATTCATTTCATTCAAATTACAACATGCATGTATACATATACTATATATATTGTATAACATACCTGACTTGAGATTTGTTCTTTTGTAGATCAATTTTCCATCTTCCCTTGTTTTGACATGCAATAATGGAAGACAAGTTCAGATGATGCAGGCTTGTCCACACTGGTTTGCCAAATGTCGTCAATGATAGCTCGTTCTTTCTTCAAAGATGTTGATCTGAAGTTTGCAGTATCAGGACCTTGCATTCGGAATTCAGGCTCATCCACAGAGTCGTGAAAGACTAATTCAGTGCCATTGTAGTGCCACCATATGTTATATCCTGGAATCAAATAATCAGCAATGCGCTCAAGATGTGACTGGAAAAGAGACGACTTGATTCCAAAAACCTCCTTAGGAAAGATAGTGTTTTCCCGCTTTGAAAGTAGTTTTGATTGTTGGCTTATCACAGAGTTCTGTTTTGAGAAGGAGCAGATACGGTTGTTCGTTTGCTGGCAGTTAAATCTTAAAATGGTGTTGTCAACAATCCAACCAGGTTTTCGATTTGTTGTACCTTCCGCGAGACGTCCTAGTGATCCAAAAGTTCGTTCTTCCTGCTCGGCAAAGGATAGATTTCTTATTGATAATTCTATAAATCTCCGGCAGATGCACAACCAAGCTATGGAAATGACTGCCGTAAAATTTTCTTTGTGTCATCGTTACTGGAATTCCTATGATGGATGTAGACAATACAGCGAACAGGAAAGTTTGATTATACAACCTTAAAATTTGTCTGGGAGTTCTTCTTTCAACAGAGCTGTAAGCAATATTAATTATTTCTACTAGAGAATTAATACGTTGTGAAATATCTGACGATATTTTCCCACCCAATTGTAAATTTTCTATGAACTTTGAAAGTTTTATGGCATAAAGACGCGCGTCCGATCCTTTAATTTGGTTTTTGTCTCCGATGGTGTTGTTGCAAATTTTTTCAACTCCAGTTTTGTAGACTTTAGTTTAACATGATGTGGCAATTCTTGTATTATGTTTTGGACTACATTGGAAATGTCATGTTGTGGCTCGCACGGGAGTTCCTCGTAGCAGCTGACGTTACTCTCTGTCAGGGAATTTTCTGGATAATGTATGAGGAGGGGAGGTGGGCGAGATATTCAATGCAGCAAATCTGACATTTCTTCCTGAAGTCTTGCTTTTGTCTTAAGCCTAAAAGTATCAATACCTCTACATTCGAGTTCTTCAGTTAATTCGTCTTTACTTAAAAGAGGGACGAAAGATACCAAAGGGACAGTCAAACTCATAAATCCAAAACAAACTGACAACGCCATGTCTAAAAATGAAAAAGACAAACAGAAAAACAATAGTACACACGACACAACATAGAAAACTAAAGAATAAACAACACGAACCCCACCAAAAACTAGGGGTGATCTCAGGTGCTCCGGAAGGGTAAGCAGATCCTGCTCCACATGTGGCACCCGTCGTGATGCTTATGTGATTACAAATCCGGTAAATAGTCTAAATCGGTAGGTCATATTCATGAAAGGGAAGGGGATTGTAGTTACGACGTAAGGAACATATCCGATATCATTTGTGAAACGGTTATTCCATAACGGTCAACCAACTCGTGATGGCGTCCGTAAAATTTACGAAGGGATGATTTCAACTTCACCATGTGGAACTCTTGTTTTAATAGCTTCCTTGTGAGCAGCAAACCTCTATCAAGAAAATCATGATAGGAAATGCAAGCACGGGAATATCGTATCAATTGGAAGATATATACCCGTATGCAGGTGCTGCTGGAATGTTGCTACTTAGAAATGAAAAGTTCACAATTGGAAAGCTGAAATCATCTCTTGTCGTAAAGTTTTGTTTTCAACCGACCCCCATTGTTAGTTTCTAGATGTAAGTCAAGATATGAAGCCGACTTAACTGTATCTGTAGTATCCTTTATCTCTAATTCGATTGGATAGATGCGTTCCACATAGTCACCAAATTTTGAATTGTTTAGTGAAAGAACATCATCTATATAGCGGAAAGTAGAGTTAAAGGATCTTGCTAACTTCTTATCTTTCTTCCTAAGAAGTTCCTGCATGAAGTCAGCCTCATAATAATAAAGAAACAAGTCGGCGAGTAGAGGGGCACAGTTTGTTCCCATTGGAATGCCGACAGTCTGTTGAAAAACACGTCCTTCGAACGTAACAAATATGTTGTCAATCAAGAAATCAAGCATCTTGATAATATCAGTTTCAGAGATTTTTTTGTTTGAATCAGAGTGATTCTTTACAAAGTAGGATTTATCCCTCCCTAAAAATTAGGAATGGGTTGATATGTCCTTGTTTTATTTTGACCAGACTTTCCCCTTTCAAAAATACTGCCCTGCGGTCTTCCAAATAAGAGGGTGTTCGCTTAAAACAGCATTTCAAATTAATGTGATCTTTACTATGAACACCGCATAAGCATGAATAATTTCCCCCTCTCTGCTGACCTGCCTCAAATTGTCGTGCTGGCCCATCTCCGCTGAAAAATCTCAATTGAAAAGTATATGGTATTCCATCAAATATTACTCCGTTCCTCAGTTCTTCTAGATCTTCTGTTCTGGTAGGTGTATATGATATCTGTTCTGTGTTTTTAGAGACTGCAAAAAAAATATTAAAAAAATAAACATAGGGGTGAAATGCAGCTTGTGGCTTATAACTAAAAAAACAAAGCATTTACAGCAAATCTGACAATGGTAAAATTGTTTATCAGGTCAAGATCTATCTGCCCTGAAATTTTCAGATGAATCAGATAACCCATTGTTTGGTTGCTGTCCCTGAATTGGTAATTTTAAGGATATTTTGCTGTTTTTGGTTGTTATCTTGAATATTATTATAGATAGAGATAAACTGTAAACAGCAATAAGGTTCGGCAAAGTAAGATTTACAAATAACTCAACATGACCAAAATGGTCAAGTGACCCCCAAGGAGTTATTGTCCTCTATAGTCAATTTTAAACAATTTTCATAAAATTTGTAAATTTTTACTACCGGTAACAATTTCCACAGAAACTACTGGGCCAAGTTGATTATAGATATTGATAATTGTAAGCAGCAAGAATGTTCAGTAAAGTAAGATGTACAAACATATCACCATCACCTAAACATAATTTTGTCATGAATCCATCTGCTCCTTTGTTTAATATTCACATAGACCAAGGTGAGCGACACAGTCTCTTTAGAGTTTAATTTCAATGCCAATTTAGATTGTTTACCCAATTTCACAGTCCATTGGACATGAAAAATGATAGTACAAGTGGGCGTCCGTGTACTAAGTTAGGACACATTCTTGTTAAAATTTGACCTCAACCTCATTTTATGGATAAGACACACAACTTAATAACATTGCCTTACATAGGGAACTTAATAATATCAAATTTTTCATTATGACTTTCTAAGAGTCTTTTTTTTTTGGACTCAAAACAAGATCTTCTAGTGTTATCAAAGACTGGCAAGGTCCTTGGTTCATTTAGTGTTTTGCATTATAATGTACAAATATTATAGATATATCTTTGAGGTAATCATCAGAGAACAAAACTGTTTCCTATTGTCTTTTAATAGTTTTCCTCATTCTGTAAATTCTACCAACTTTAAAGGTTTTTTCTAGCTTATCAAAAAAGCATAGTCATCAAACAAAGAAAGGCCATCTCAGTTTCATGGTCAGAAACATTTTTTAATGACAGCTGTTTTACACTGTTGATCTTATTTCGCATTGAAAAAATACCTATCAATCAGGTCTGCTTTTCGTCCTGTTATTACGGCTCCCCTAACAACCAATTCTGCCTTTAACCTCGGCACCGTCCATCTGTTATACTTTGCCGCCTCCATTAGTTTGTAAAAATGCTTACCTGCAGGCTAAGTGGGCAATCTCTTTCTAATAAGGCTAAGGCTGCATGGGTATCATCCTGAAGTTGTTGAATCTCGGATATCTTGATCTCTTGCTGAGTAATTCTGACAATTACTTCCAATACTGTAAATAAGGTTGTTTCCTGTCTCTTAGGCAGAAGTCCCTTTATGCACCATTGCAATGCGCCCGTTTTAACAAACTGCAATTAAATAATCTGTAGGCTCTCAAGAGCCTGTATCGCTCACCTGATTCTACTTGGGTTTTTGAAATCATATAAAATTTGTCTATAAGTAACAACAGAACCTCATAAGGAAAGGAACATTTAGGCTATGTTTGATTATCATTTTACATGTCAATGAATGAAAACAGAAGTTTATAATCATTTACAAGAGACGTGTTTACAGCTACTATTTAATATAACCAAATTTGCAGTACCGGTAAATTACCATACAAGCATTTAAGCTTCATTCTCATGAATAAAATTTTGTAATGCCTGGCCATAATACTAGGGTCAATGGCAAAGTTTGCCTACACTTTCTTTTAAAGTCATCTGTGTTGACTGTTTATTTTAAGAATTCTATTATACATTTTCAGGATTCTGTCTGGTAAATTGAAACATTGATGTACCTCATCTATCATTTTACATTTGTTGTTTATGTAGTGATATTAAGATGATAACACAATATTGACGGTTGTACCCCTATTTTTGACATTTTTACTCTTTGAGTATGTTTGTTTTGTTCATGCATCGTTGACAATGTAATGGAATTTGATGCGACTGTCATACAAGTGAGAGGTTTAGCTAGCTATAAAACCAGGTTCAATCCACCATTTTCTACATTAGAAAATGCCTGTACCAAGTCAGGAATATGACAGTTGTTATCCATTCGTTTGATGTGTTTGGACTTTTGATTTTTGATTTTCCTTTTTGAATTTTCCTCGGAGTTCAGTATTTTTGTGTTTTTACTTTTAACTGTTTTCTTTGTTTTTGGAGGTAATATGACCGCCATATCTCCATCTGCTTCTTGTTCTACTTCTTCTTCAGATGATGACGAGCTTTTTTCTGCTTTTTTCTGCTTCAAATTCTATCCTCTTATTGATTTTCATTTTTTTAGTTTTTGATATTTCATTTCTTGACTCATCCTGCAATACAGAAAAGATCAAAATATAAAGAGCATAACTTTGTCCCAAGAATGTATGAATTCTTTCTGCTGTAGTGTATGCTTTATAAGCAATTATAAATACTTTAAATAGTAGCAAATATAACAGAAAATAACCACATTGCCAATTTTTCCAGGTTGCCACTATTTATACATATAACTGAAATAATAAACTTCTAAGGCCATACCTTGACCTACAATAGATAGCTTTTAAAAATTGTTACTCAGATGGAGAGTTGTCTCACTGGCACTCATATCACATCTTCTAATACCTCTTTAAAGACTTTGTTAACTAATACCTTTTGTTCTGCAGAAGTGTCTTTTCCATCAATGTTAGTCCTGAAAAAAAGTTATTACGATTTAAGAGGGAATGCCACGAACCATCAAGCTTCATCCCTAAAATTAATTGAAACTACATTTTTTGAAAAAACATTTTTTACTCCAGGTATGGGTTCAGTAATACAATGCTAATATATCAGACCAATTTTTTTACAATATTGTGCTCCATTCCCATGGTAACCAATAGGGGAAAAAAGGGGGGTTGAAATTTGGTGAAATCAAATTTCAGATGTTGCATAATGAAAAGTATGAAAAAATCAATAGATATACCACTGTTTGCCTCAATTTCATTAATTTTCACTATCTTTCCCATATTTTTTTTTATTGACTATCAGTTTCAAAGGCTATAATAACATTTTTTTTATCTCAATTTTCCCCAATTTCAATGCTTTTTTTCTTAAATCTGCAACAACATAATTGATCAAATGGAATATATTCAGAAATTGCCACACCTAAACAATATAAATCAAAAGAAATATTGAGAAGCCTTTGGGCAGAGGTCACAGTGACAGTGATTCTCTGCATGAACTTTCTCAACTTTTCTTCAAAATTGTGCCATAGAATTATCTCCCTTGAATGAGCTCTTTAATAGTAAGTGCACAAAAGATAATACATGTCAACATAAGCAGAAGACACTTGTCAACAAATCAATGATATCATATGCAGTATCTTCTGATGTGGTTTTAGTGTTTTCATGATGTTATAGATGGAGTGCTCTTTTTCCCAGTATTCAAGTATTACTTGTAACACTAACTTTAACATCAAACCATCATCTCAGATATATTCATTCAATTATTGTCTTGACAACATTGACGCACATCTTTCACAAAACAGAATCAACCCATCTTCAGTGTGTAATGAACATGAACTTATTAAATTTCGTGCTGGACTTTTTGAACATGAGACTGATCACTTCACAATTTGTCCAAACCACCGCTACTGTTTGGGGAAAGGATGGAAGGCATCAAAGCTGTGTATGCTGAAACCCCCACTTCAAACTTGTAATGGGAAGAGAAAAATCGAGAAAGCAACTGTTACAGTTCAGCAGTCAAGAGATATTCTTGAACAGTTTGGAATTCTCATTCCTGTAGGAGCAGGTAAATGTTTTTGAATTATTATTTCATATTTTTATCAGCTGTTTATTTCTTTATAGTGCAAGGCCAAAAGTATGCCTCACCTGCATTTTTTTTGGCTATTTTTTTTTTATTATTTTGCCTGGTTAGATTTTCATAAACAAGTCATTAAAAGATGCAAAATTGTCTAAAGAATATTTGTTTATTTGATCAAAGTTTTGTCTTCAGTTGCTTTTGTTTATGTGAACATTGATAATAAATTTAAGGATAATTTTATTTGTCTTAAAATCATATATATACATGTATATAGCATATTTCTAAACAAAAAATGATATATCTTTTTATCTAGTGAGAAAATGAAAATGATAAAAAAAACACATGTATACTAGACCGTTGGTTTTCCCGTTTGAATGGTTTTACAGTATTAATTTTTGGGCTTTTTTTAGCTTGTTGTTCCGTGTGAGCCAAGGCTCTGTGTTGAAGGCCGTACATTAACCTATAATGTGCCAAAAAAGAAGATGTGGCATGATTGCCAATGAGACAACTGTCCAAAAGAGACTAAAATGACAAAGAAATGAACAACTATAGTATACTAGGTCACCGTACAGCCTTAAACATTGAGCAAAGCCCATACCTCATTGTCAGCTATAAAAGGCCCCAATAAGACAATGTAAAACAATTCAAACCAGAAAACTAACGACCTTATTTATATGAAAAAATGAGCGAAAAACAAATATGTAACACATAAACATACGACAACCACTGACTTCAGACAGACACAAACTTAAATAATGTGGCGGGGTTTAAACATGTAAGCGGGTTCCCAACCCTCCCCCTAATCTGGGACACTGGTATAACAGTACGACATAAAGAACGAACAATAAAAATCAGTTAAAAAAGACTTAACTCATCAGATGGACAAAAATACAAGAGGACGTGCCCGTGGTACTTGTACATGTACATCCCGACAAAAAAAAGACACTAGGAACAGATCTGAGAGTACTCACAGTTATCTGACTGCTAGTTCAAAGTCACTAACAACTAATTAAAAAATCATGCATCTAAGTCTAAATGGTTCACTTTTATAAATTGTTATTTGGATGGAGAGTTGTCTCATTGGCACTAACACCACATCTTCCTATATCTAATGACCAAATAAGCCTGTGACAAGCCTGCATCCCTTGGTAACAGTCATTGCTTGTACATAATCAAACCACAATTGGTCTGGATCTGATTTGCCAAATGGCCTCAAAATATTTTGTAAAATTGTAGTTTAATTTGTATGAAATATATAGATAAAATCTCAAAAACGCTCTCTGCATGTTAGGAACCCTTCTTGCATTGTTTACTTTCGAAACATAATGATAATTATTGATGCTAAAAGACTGATGAGTGCTGTCCCCTATCTGAATACCTACACTCTACATGTACATTGACCAGATTTGAGACATATTTATCAGTCTACCAAAACAAGTATCTCTGGGGCGGGCTTAACCAGGTTGACCAAGTGCCGAATTGACTATTCCAGGGGGCGATATGACCAGGTATATGTATACACAGTATTACATGTGTAAATTGTATTTGCATGTGGCACAGACTGTCTCTGGAAAATACCAACATATCCACAGAGGAAGACTCAAAACAAATAAGTGTGTTTGTGTATGGGACTTGTTTTGTCCTAGTGTATCACATGAAACTATCATTTCTATTTTTATTTTTAACCTTCATGAAAGATTTTTGCATTGTCAGTTGAAAAGCAAACTTAAATCATAAAAACTGAAATGTTGGAATTTTGTACTTTTACAGTTCTCTTGTGTTTATTTATCTGTTATCTTATATTTTAGTCATATAAACATGTATATATATAAATAGGCATAATAAAACCTTTGCACTAGTAAGCTTGATAAAGGGAGGGGGCACGCATGCAGTTCAAGATCACTTTTACTAGATAGTAAAAAAGGAGACCTTTAATTACAAATGTATGCCTATCAATGCATGTATTTGGTTACCTACAATTTGTACAATAGTTGAATAGTTGGCTTGTTGCAGGATGAATTAATGTATGGTTACAGTCAGTGCTATATTTTATAAATTATATAGTCTAGAGGAAGACCGTTTTATCAATCTTCAGTAGCTCAACCTTTTCTCCAATTAGTATATATGTGCATATTATATTAAAAATGTCCATAATCTGATGATGAAATTGTATTTTTTTTTGGTCATCCTAGGAGTCTGTCGAAAATGTAGAAGTGACATGGTACATGCCATCCTGGACAAAGATAATCCTACAGAAAGCCTACATGCACCTGTAAATACATATTCTGAAGATACTACCATTACTACTGGCTCAGTCTCAGAGGAGGTAGGAATTCGATTACAATGTTGAAACAATGATAACAGATATGATTGAAATATTACTGTGAGATGTTTGTGAGGTTGAAAATATGTATGATAAGAATTTTCTTTTGGGAAAGTAAGTACAAATTGTGTTTTAAGATTAGTATTGCAAATTAGTCATTTCCTAGAAACTGTTTATGATGAAGAACATGTATGCTAATGATAAGATGCTATTGATTCATAAAGAAAAAAGATTAATAAAAAGATTGTATTACACATTTATAGATATAGGAATTAAGATGTGGTGTGAGTGCCAATGAGACAACTCTCCATCCAAATAACAATTTATAAAAAGGTAAACCATTATAGGTCAATGTACGGCCTTCAACACGGAGCCTTGGCTCACACCGAACAACAAACTATAAAGGGCCCCGAAATTACTAGTGTAAAACCATTCAAACGGGAATTAGCATGATTATGGAAGAGATATTTTCTGATTTCCTACAATGAAAGTATAAACAGGCTTTTGCAAAAGATATTACCAATTTCAAATATTTAACCAATTATTTCATTCCTTATAATTGTTTTAGCTACATGTATAAATAAGGGATGTAACCAGGTGCATCCTTCTGACTACTACTGTCATGACTGTTAAAACCTATATCTAGCAGAAGGAGCAATTTATTTATTGAAGTATTTACTTATACAATGTAGTTTCTAGTTTATAATTTGATTTGACTCCTCATTATCTGCCATGTCTGTGTTACATTTCAGCTTGGTCTAAAGTACAAAGTAAGCAACATGAGGTCAATAGTACATGTATGAAAAATATTGTAAATTCATTTACATATATGATTTTGCCCTAAGTTGATTTGATGTATACAATCTATTTCTTCTATTTTGATACAGAGGGCAAGCCTAGACAAGATACCCTGTGATTTCCAAGATAACAACAATTGTGAATATCAGGAAGAATATGCTGCAAGCTGTAGCACACAGGTAAAATGAAAACTTATATGTCCTATATCTTTAACGGCAAAATACAAGGATTCTCTGGTTTGTGGAAGGCAAAGGGAACTTTCTTTTGTGGATAGTTGTCTCATTGGCCATCATACCACATCTTCTTTTTTTATATTTTGGTTTGCACTTTGGTCTGAGTACACAGTAAAAGTCCATATTGTGAGTTACAGCCGATGAAGTTTTATTTAATTTTGTTATGATTTGTCCTTAAAGTAAAACATTACACTGTAAAAATATTATTGAAAAAGCACAGATGGGATTTTTAATTTATTGTTTAAGATTATGCACTACTAAATAACTGTGTACTCAGACCCTCTGCATGTCCATCTGTCAGTCCAGCAAATCAGTTTTCCACAATATTTTCTGCATGCATCAAGATATTGATTTGATACTTGGTATATTGTTTTATCATGACAAGTTACAGGTCAGTTATGATTTTTGTTCTGATTTGCTAGCTTTTTTTAGCAGAATTATAATTGGTCTTCAAAAAATTCACTAGAATTTTCAGTTTTCCTCAATTTTTCATCACAACTGAATATATTGACTTGATATTTATTATATGTTGTAAACACGTTAAAAAAATTGCACTTTTAATTTCAAAATATGCATTATATCATGCAAGGTTGGGCAATACCACCCCTGTATTTACCAGTATTTACAGCTCTGGACAATTCTCCTCAAGTGGTCAATACTGGCAAATACTGGTTGACTGAAATTTGCATGGTTGTTTTTGCTATAAGCATACATTTTTTTATGTATTAAAAGTAAAATATATTTTTTAAACTTTTATCTTTATTTTCCTTTTTAAACCAAAAAATATTTTAATTTTTTGCCGAAATTACTTGCTTTGGACTTATTGATAAATTCTTTAAAATCACAGTTATACAGGAACTTTTTTTCCCAAATGATTTCAGATATTGGGCTGATTTTTCGGTATGTGAGTTAACCATCATGAGTTACAAATCAAATATATGTTTCATTCAGCTCGGCTAAATTTTGCTGGCTATGGACTTTGATAAATTGTTAAAAATCACAGTTTTCTAAACGCTTTCATATATTGGGCTGATTTTTGGTATGTAAATAACTCATGATGAGTTATATTTTTGGTATGTGAGTAACTCATGATGAGTTAGTGAGTAACTTATGATTAGTTACATTTTTGGTATGTGAGTAACTCATGATGAGTTAGTAACTCATCATGAGCTACATTTTCGGAATGTGAGTAACTCATGACGAGTTAAATTTTTGGTATACATGTGAGTTACTCATGATGACTTTTAAGATCAAGTTTAAATTTCGTTCCACTCGGCTTTTTGCTGTAATTTCAAAATTCATGCAATAACCCCTTTATTGTATAGCAATATAATATTTGAAAGTAAAAATTGGTTTACACTAATATTTTGTCGTTGATGACGTCATGAATTTTGAAGATTTATTGCACTAGTGCAATATTGGAATTTATTGCACGCTAACTTTTGGTTACTTTCTGTGGGAAATATTATATTGGTACACAATAATATCGTATATTGGTATCATGTCGTAGTCATCTTGGATGTCTGAAGACATATATAGTTTCCTGACAATAACTTTAGTTTAAATGAATGGACTCTATAAAATTTTAAAGCAAGGTTTGAAACAAAAAAGGAAGGTTGGGGTTATGGTCCCAATAGTTCATGAATTTAAAAGAGCCTAAAAGGGGTCCAAATAAGCATTATTCTAGTTTCCAGAAAACAACTTGTGTGTAAGTGTAAGCATCTTTCTGAAATTTTACAAGATTCCATATATACCAAAAAAGGAAGGGAAGGATTGATTTTTGGGGTTATTGCCCTAACTGTTTAGGAAGTAGGGCAAAAAATAATATTATTTCTTACATTTTGTAAAAAGTGCTTAATAAAAATATATCTGTGGTTCCAGTAACCCTACCGTCCCTCCTTTTTTGGCTTAAAAACAGCCTACCCTCAAGATTTTATTGTCATTTTTCATTAAGCACTGTTAAAGTAAGAATGTTGCTCCCATAGACTCAATGTAAAAAAAAAACATAAAATAAAAAAAATCCCTACCTAACTACCCTAACTTTTTTTCAGATGTAACTGGAACCACACATACTTTTTTATTTGGCCTTATTTCTTGACCAATTTCAATGCAGTCCATAATTAAACTTTGTTTGATTTAATCAGAAGTAAAATAATTTGCGTTCTTTGATATGCCAAATCGAACTGTGTATTTAGATTTTTTATTTTTCGTCCCAATTCAAATTGGTCTACATTAAGGTCCAAAATTAAACTTAATTTTATTTTAACAAAAACTGAATTCTTGGATTCTTTGATATGCTGAATGTAGACATGTAGTTAATTTTTTTTTTATTATTGGCCCAGTTTTCAAGTTGGTCCAATCAGGGTCCTAAATTAATCTTTGATTTCAATAAAATTTTATTATATGGTTTCTTTGATATGCTGAATATAACCATGCATTTAGATTTTTTATTGTTGGTCCATGCCACATTGAGGTCAAATGGGTCTAACATTAAAATTTGTTTGGTTTCATCGATAGTTGAATTCTTGTGGCTCTTTGATATGTATGCTAAATCTAACCATGTATTTGGATTTTGGATATTGGACCTTAATAGGTAAATGTAAAATTTAGTTTTATTAAGTCTCAGACCAACGAAGTCTTCTCTATCAGAAACCTATGTTGTATCAAACATTAATCACATTCCAAATTTAGAGCTGTATCAAACTTAAATGGTGTGTCCATGTATCGCAAATACTGATTACAATCATATAACTTTGACCATGTTAAAGAACTTATGTCCGGATTTTTACTTTTGGTTCTCAAATACAAAGTAACTCAGTTCTTTGATTTTATCTATGCAGGACCTCAGAGATGATTAAAATCTCAATTTTATCTTAATAATCATAATATTTCTTATCTTTTCAGATGTCAAATGCTGATTCTCAGGGTAGTTTGTGGTTACCGAATAGCCAGGACACTGACACCAGTGAACATATGGACAACTCAGACATCCCTCATCATGATAATTCAATGAAACGTAAAGCACTTGATAATTTTTTGCAAGCCTGTGGTCTTAGCCCTGTGAAGAAACAACTAAAAATCAACTGGAATCTATCATCAGAACGCACCCAATACGACTATTCAATGAAGACCAAACAGATATTTGAACAGGTAGTTAATGTTCTTGCACCAGAACAAGGAAGTCATCTCCTTGATTCAGTCATGAATTCAAATCCTTCAACTTCATCTGACAAAACGCTTGAAATTTTATCTACAGCCTATGATTTATCATCTGATTGGGGAACACAGAGACAGATTTTGTCAGTATTTGCAAATAACTTTACGTTCAAAGAAATGAGTACTTATATTCCAAATTTAACAAAATATAGATATACAGCAGCCAGAAAACACGCTTCAGAAAAAGGACAAGGACAGCCTGTACAGATTTCACCATATACTCGTGAAGGGTTGACTGAACATCAAATTAAATGTTTTATTGATTTTGTTATGTCTCCAAGCGTAATGACTGATTCACCATTTCTGGAAACAAAATTAAAACTATCAAATGAAGAACTGTATCAAGTACCTCAAATAATTTTGAATAGTGTCCGCTCTCGGGTTGTAGAACAGTACCAGACTTTTTGTAGGGAATCAGGAATTAGTGATGTGGCAAGTGACAGATCATATATGAGAATATTACAGGCCATTGAACCTAATATCAGAAAAAGTATGAAAGGTCTAGATAACTATGCAGCTGATGGGGCCAAAGGTATTGATGACCTGAAGAAAATTGTAAATGTATTGGGCAGGCAGTTGAAGGGCAAAGAATGGGAAGATGGCATCTTACTACAATTATCCAACTGTAAACAGTATTTGAAGCTTGATTATAAGGTTTGTTTTCTATATAGATGAAGTATGATGCAACAATGATATAATTCATGAGACACTAATTCATTCAATGCAGGACACTATGATATATTCAGAACAAGTTCCATTGGTGACTGCAGCCTTCAATAATGATATTATACACTAAATATAAAAGAGAAGATGTGGTATGATTGCCAATGAGACAACTATCCACAAAAGACCAAAATGACACAAACATTAACAACTATAGGTCATCAACAATGAGCAAAGCCAACACCGCATATTCAGCTATAGAAGGCTCCGATAAGACAATTCAAACGAGAAAACATAACGGCCTTATTTATATAAAAAAATGAACGAAAAACAAATATGTAACATATACACAAAAGACAACCACTGAATTACAGGATCCTGACTTGGGACAGACACATACATAATGTGGCAGAGTATTTAAGGCCCAAAAAAAAAGGTTTGAGAGGCAAATTAATTTCCAATTGGAAAATTTGAAAATGTTGCAAATACAAATGCAATGATATTTATATTTTCCTCACAGCGTTCTAAATGATTCTTCAAGAAATCCTTTATAGAGAAATTTCCTATATATATATCACCATAATTATATGGCCTTCAATAAAATGACTGATTAGTCTAAGTAGTAACTACTGTAATCACTATAGCCAGTCTGAGGTAGTGATTTTGAACCCTATGATACAAGTGCACTCCATTTCAATTTAAGGTCAGTGGTTTTTTTCGGACTATCTGGCTTCCTACACCAATAAAAACTTGCCTCCATTCAGATAGCCCCAAAGCTGTGCTTAAAAGTGGCGTTAAAACATGATTTTTTTTTTGAATCAATCAAAGCCAAACCCATTCACAAAGAAAGTGATAAGATGTCCTGAAATAACTAATTTATGTGAAACAAAAATGAGAAAACTAAATTCTAAATAGTAAGGCATATTTACTTGATAAAAAATAGACATATTTACTTGTTGATAAAAAAGGATTTTTTTTATTTTCATTTCAGATGCATATATCACTTGAAACTGATATACCAGACCATTGTTGTCAGTTTGCTCTCTCTTCTGACAGTGGAGAGTACAGTGTAGCATGTTCACACTCCCATGATGCTGCATGTGCAAATTGTAATGATTTGTATCATGTAATTGAAGGAATCAAACAGGCTGCAGGAGAAGTGGAGTTTGAAAGTGAAGACCAGAAAGATGACATTCAATATTCTTTGTCTCAGGTATTTAGAAAATGTCAACATTTATGTTTACGAAAACCAAATTTGGGAATTTAAGTTCTTTGCCTTAGTATGAAAATATTTGGTTCAGTTTTAAATCTGCTATATGACGTCAGCATGCAAAATGCCTATACGGCCATTAATCATGAAGCAGTGTTAAAGTCAGAATGTTGCTCCCATAGATTCAAGGTTAAAAAATACCAAAGGAAGAAGTAAAACCCCTACCAGTCATGCCAGTACTTTGCTAACACATTTTTATATATATATATATATATATGTAACTGAAACTACATATACTATTTTATTTGATCCAAGGATGCAATAAGTATTTTACATTTCTCTGTTTGGGGAATAAATCAGAAATCAGACAATTATCCATTGTCAAATAAATCTTATATCTGACATCGGTTGGTGTCTTATGGATATTCTAATGCAATTATTGGTATAGATGATTCTGATTGGATAATAGTAAATGTAAAATTTCTATCTTCTTGTTACTGTAACTAAAATAGCGGACTTTCTTTAATGAAACTTTTACACTGAAATAATGATTGAAATTGAATTATGTATTTGGTTTGCATTAGAAAATATCTGTGTACCTACATGTCTCTGCTACTAAATTAGGGACAGTAAAACTACTGGAACGTCCTCAAAACATTTAATTCAATACCATTATATCTCTTAATTTCCCCCACTTTTGCCTAATAAAGCATAGGTTTATTAAAGGAATAACTGTAGTATTTTTTCTGTCTATGAAGAAATAACATAAAAAATTTGGTGCACACTGAATAACGAGCGTAGCGGGTTATTTAACAGTGTACACCACAGTTTTTTTTATGTCATTTCGAATAGACAGAAAAAATATTAGTCATTTCTTATAATTTAATTCTAAATTCCATTTTAAACCGTAGAAAACCATGAAAAAACATTGATGACGTCATGGTCACATGACTAAATTATGTCTATGGGCTCATAACAAAATAACATCAACCAATCAGAAGACGTGTTACATCTAAAATTAAATTATTATCTGATGTCACAAACATCTATTCATTTCATAAACAAATACTCAGAAAATCAGAGGATACCAGCTATCAACATCTAACACAAAAAATAAAAATAATGAAAACAACATAATTCCACCAAAAACCAAATGTCAGAAATAATTTGTAATATTTTTATAATAATGAGCCACCAGGTGGTATAATTTTTTGAGAGCAGATCTTAATTTAATTGTTTTAAATATTTATCTTGTATAATATTACCTTTAGAGAAAGTAGTATTCTTCGTTAGCAATATTTTTCTGCACGATTTCGAAATGTGAACAAGCAGAACTAATGTTTATATTTTCTAGCAATGACCTTATATTCAAATGACTGTATATGTAAATTTTTTTTCAGAGTGTAAAGGCGTTGGAAGAATGGAAAAAGCACTTACTGAGATCAGTTAATCAAGATAGAGCTCGAAGTCATGTTATAGAGAATTTATCAGATGGGGAAGTACTTATAGAGAGGGATTGGGCAATGAAGCTTCTTCCCATGATGTACAGGGAATCACAATCAAAGTGGTTTGCCAAAAGAGGAATGAATTGGCACATAACAGTTGGCACATACATAATTAATAGTGTTTTACACAGTCACACTATTGTCCATATATTTGACAATGCCAATCAGGATGCTGTAACATCCAATGCAGTTTTGAAAGATTCCGTGTTAAAATTAAAAGAGAAAAACCAAAATTTGACAAAAGCATTTATAAGATCAGACAATGCTGGTTGCTTTCATAGTGTGGAGGCAATTTTTTGTATTCCTCTTCTGAATGAAGTGAGTGCTTTAAAGGTTGTACAAGTGGATTTCGCTGACCCACAAGGTGGAAAAAGTATATGTGATCGGAGAGCTGCACATATCAAAGGGTCCATTAGAAATTATGTAAATGAAGGGAATAACGTCACTACTTCAAATGAATTTTTGAGTGCTGTCATCAAATCTAACATTAAGAATGTTCAAGTTGTTACAGCAACACCACCATGTGGAATTATTGTAAAAAAGGCAGTGAAAATTAAAGATATTACAACTTTAAACAATTTTCAATATCATGCTGATTATGTATTGGCTTTCAAGTAATACCAGATTGGAAAAGGAGTAAAGATCCTAAACACATCTGCTCATATCTATGACAATTTCCCATCTGTTACAATTCTGAAATCAAATTCTACAGATGACGTTGTAAAGGTTCCTAAACCAATAGCTGCTACTGCATGTACTGAAGATATAAATCCTGCTGTATCCAACAGAATGAGCAACAACAATGATACCAATACTCAAATTGCAGACAATAGCTCTTTCATCTTCACCTGTCCGGAACCGCATTGCCTCCTCACTTTCATGAGATATGGAAATTTGAGTAACCATCTTGATAAAGGTGACCATCAATGCAAGACAGAACTAAAATCCCTGTCAGACAAATCTAAGGTCGAGTATGTTAGGCAAATAGATACCAAGCAATCTATGCTTGTAAGAAGCTCAGTTAATCCTTCAGCTGAATGTTCTACCTTAGTTAGAGGATGGGCCTTAAAAAACAAACGTTCTGTTAAGAGATTTTCCAGTGAACAGATTGGGTTTTTGAAAGAAATGTTCCAAAAGGGTGAAATGACAGGACATAAGTATGACCCCGAGGAGGTATCAGTTATGATGAGAACAATAAAAAAAAATGGGAAGAGAAGGTTTTCTCAAGATTTATTCCTGACTCCATCACAGATTTCGAGCTTTTTCAGCAGACTATCACTAGAAAAAAGAAAATCAGCACAAAACAGTTATAAAAGTGAAGACTTTGTTGCTGAAGAGTATGAAAACAATATAATTGATGCCAGAAGCCTGACAATAAATATGAATAAATAGTATATTGATACATGTATTTTTCAGATTAAGAAGTTATTCAAGATTTTAGGCAAATACCATATATATACATCAAAAGATACATATATACGGTAGTTCTGTTCATCTGTCTAAAAGTTGAATGATAAATCAAGTTTGTTTTGACTTAATCTCATCAAAATAAATGACATTGTCTAGATTGATGCTTGCTGGTGGAGCAAAACCCCCTTTTGACTTTATTATTCACTTAAATAAAGAGCTTCAAGATTTCATTCATGAAAAATTATACACCTTTAATAATGCACACACATATATGATGTGTATATAAAAAAAGAAGATGTGGTATGATTGCCAATGAGACAACTATCCACAAAAGACCAAAATGACTCAAATTTTAGCAACTTTAGGTCAACGTACGGCCTTCAACAATGAGCAAAGCCCATACCGCATAGTCAGCTATAAAAGGCCCCGATAAGACAATGTAAAACAATCTTGAAGTTTTCTTGTATCCTTTATATTTTTACTATAAAAAAATGTAGGAAATTCAAAAATGTTCATTAATGTAAGATAACTGTTGTCTGTAGAATAGAAAAAATATTTTGATTGCAAACGCTAATGCATTCGAAAGTTTCTGACTATTTCTTCTCAGTGTTATGCTCTATACACATTTGTTGATAAAACTCCAACATATGCAAGTACAGTTTAAAAAAATGGACATGTATAAGATTTTGATTGAATATAAAACTTTCAAATACAGATAAAAAGACGAGTTTTGGCTTTTTATGTGGTTCTTATTTTAAGTCATAAAGTTCTTGAATGTGCATGGAAAATGTAGGAAAGGTTAACAGATGTCTAGATTTTGATCTGAAGCAGCTTAGATATTATGTAACCACTGTTATGGACACAAATTTTTAATGTTGTATACAAAAAAACAGGTTGCTATGTTTTAATGTAGATCTTAGGCAAATGTGTTATGTTTTTTGCAATACATTACCATTTTCTTCCAAGACAAAAACATTATTTTTAATATAGTTGTTATGGAACTGAGTTTGTTGCTAAGGCATACAACTGTATAGATGGTTGCTAGGGAGAAATTATTTTTCAATTAAATCATTTATCATGTTTCTTTTTTTGTAAAAAGTTTGAATGCATCAAAAAATAATTGTTTGCATTTTTATTGAAAAAAGGGGGGGGGTTGCTATGGTGTAAAACTGGTTGCTAATGACTTTTTCAGCTATATTGTCTTTTTTATGCAAGTTATTTTCTTTCTATTACAACTAATCCTATAAAAAGATCATTCTGCAAATGAATTTAGCTTAAGCATTCAAAATTTGCAAAAATGAAAATTAAGCAAAAATGTGATTTTTTAACACGATTTTCCCAATATTTTTATAAAAAGGCTTCTCTATTTTATTTTTGATTTTTGATTTCCAACAGAATGAGCAACAACAATGATACCAATACTCAAATTGCAGACAATAGCTCTTTCATCTTCACCTGTCCGGAACCGCATTGCCTCCTCACTTTCATGAGATATGGAAATTTGAGTAACCATCTTGATAAAGGTGACCATCAATGCAAGACAGAACTGAAATCCCTGTCAGACAAATCTAAGGTCGAGTATGTTAGGCAAATAGATACCAAGCAATCTATGCTTGTAAGAAGCTCAGTTAATCCTTCAGCTGAATGTTCTACCTTAGTTAGAGGATGGGCCTTAAAAAACAAACGTTCTGTTAAGAGATTTTCCAGTGAACAGATTGGGTTTTTGAAAGAAATGTTCCAAAAGGGTGAAATGACAGGACATAAGTATGACCCCGAGGAGGTATCAGTTATGATGAGAACAATAAAAAAAAAATGGGAAGAGAAGGTTTTCTCAAGATTTATTCCTGACTCCATCACAGATTTCGAGCTTTTTCAGCAGACTATCACTAAGAAAAAAGAAAATCAGCACAAAACAGTTATGAAAGTGAAGACTTTGTTGCTGAAGAGTATGAAAACAATATAATTGATGCCAGAAGCCTGACAATAAATATGAATAAATAGTATATTGATACATGTATTTTTCAGATTAAGAAGTTATTCAAGATTTTAGGCAAATACCATATATATACATCAAAAGATACATATATACGGTAGTTCTGTTCATCTGTCTAAAAGTTGAATGATAAATCAAGTTTGTTTTGACTTAATCTCATCAAAATAAATGACATTGTCTAGATTGATGCTTGCTGGTGGAGCAAAACCCCCTTTTGACTTTATTATTCACTTAAATAAAGAGCTTCAAGATTTCATTCATGAAAAATTATACACCTTTAATAATGCACACACATATATGATGTGTATATAAAAAAGAAGATGTGGTATGATTGCCAATGAGACAACTATCCACAAAAGACCAAAATGACTCAAATTTTAGCAACTTTAGGTCAACGTACGGCCTTCAACAATGAGCAAAGCCCATACCGCATAGTCAGCTATAAAAGGCCCCGATAAGACAATGTAAAACAATCTTGAAGTTTTCTTGTATCCTTTATATTTTTACTATAAAAAAATGTAGGAAATTCAAAAATGTTCATTAATGTAAGATAACTGTTGTCTGTAGAATAGAAAAAATATTTTGATTGCAAACGCTAATGCATTCGAAAGTTTCTGACTATTTCTTCTCAGTGTTATGCTCTATACACATTTGTTGATAAAACTCCAACATATGCAAGTACAGTTTAAAAAATGGACATGTATAAGATTTTGATTGAATATAAAACTTTCAAATACAGATAAAAAGACGAGTTTTGGCTTTTTATGTGGTTCTTATTTTAAGTCATAAAGTTCTTGAATGTGCATGGAAAATGTAGGAAAGGTTAACAGATGTCTAGATTTTGATCTGAAGCAGCTTAGATATTATGTAACCACTGTTATGGACACAAATTTTTAATGTTGTATACAAAAAAACAGGTTGCTATGTTTTAATGTAGATCTTAGGCAAATGTGTTATGTTTTTTGCAATACATTACCATTTTCTTCCAAGACAAAAACATTATTTTTAATATAGTTGTTATGGAACTGAGTTTGTTGCTAAGGCATACAACTGTATAGATGGTTGCTAGGGAGAAATTATTTTTCAATTAAATCATTTATCATGTTTCTTTTTTTGTAAAAAGTTTGAATGCATCAAAAAATAATTGTTTGCATTTTTATTGAAAAAAAAGGGGGGGGGGTTGCTATGGTGTAAAACTGGTTGCTAATGACTTTTTCAGCTATATTGTCTTTTTTATGCAAGTTATTTTCTTTCTATTACAACTAATCCTATAAAAAGATCATTCTGCAAATGAATTTAGCTTAAGCATTCAAAATTTGCAAAAATGAAAATTAAGCAAAAATGTGATTTTTTAACACGATTTTCCCAATATTTTTATAAAAAGGCTTCTCTATTTTATTTTTGATTTTGATAAAGATACTTTTGGTCATTTGTATGCAACATACATTATTTGCCTATTTTGTTGCAGAGTTGAAATATTCAATTTTATGTAAGAGGGCTATTTTAGAATTTTGTTATTTTCAAAAATGTCCCAAATATTGGTTACCATAGCAACCCAATAACCAAAACTATTTTTTCTAAAGTATGTTAATTTAGAAACTTTGTTTATATTACATTACTCTACTTATAAATTGAAATGTGTTCAGTAGTAGAAAATGCAAATAAAATATACATGAAAATCATAGAAAATGAGTTTATTTTGGTATTATAAGCCGTTTCCATGGAAACTTCTGAAATCATTAATAAATGTGACTTTAAATTATTCAAATGCCAAAAAACTGATTAGTACAAATAAGATGGTAAATTTAGAATAGAAAAACAAGGGAATTTTTTTTTCAAGTTTCAGAGCCAAGCTTGATGTTTCGTGGCATTCCCTCTTAATATTTCTGACTTGGTACAGGCTTTTGTGTAGAAAATGGTGGATTGAACATTTTTATACGACCGCAAAATTTGAAAAAAAAATTCGTCGTATATTGCTATCACGTTGGCGTCGTCGTCGTCGTCGTCATCCTAATACTTTTAGTTTTCCATTCTAACTTTAGTAAAAGTGGATAGAAATCTATGAAATTTTAACACCAGGTTTATGACCACAAAAGGAAGGTTTGGATTGATTTTTGGAGTTTTGGTCCCAACATTTTAGGAATTAGGGGCCAAAAAGGGCCCAAATAAGCATTTTCTTGGTTTTCGCACTATAACTTTAGTTTAAGTGAATAGAAATCTATGAAATTTTGACACAAGGTTTATGAGCACAAAAAAAAGGTTGGGATTGATTTTGGGAGTGTTGGTTCCAACAGTTGAGGAATTGGGGGGCAAAATAAGCATTATTCTTGGTTTTCGCCGAATAACTTTAGTTTAAGTAAATAGAAATCAATGAAATTTAAACACAATGTTTATGACCACAAAAGGAATTTTGGTATTGATTTTGGGAGTTTAGGTCCCAACAGGTTAGGAATTAGGGGCCAAAAACGGACCCAAATAAGAATTTTTCTTGGTTTTTGCACCATAACTTTAGTATAAGTGAAGAGAAATCTATGAAATTTTAACACAAGGTTTATGACCATAAAAGAAAGGTTGGTAGTGATTTTGGGAGTTTTGGTCCAAACAGTTTAGGAATAAAGGGCCCAAAGGGTCCAAAATTAAACTTTGTTTAATTTCATCAAAAAATGAATAATTGGGGTTATTTGATATGCCGAATCTAACTGTGTATGTAGATTCTTAATTTTCGTTCCCGTTTTCAAATTGGTCTACATTGAGGTCCATAGGGTCCAAAATTAAACTTAGTTTGATTTTAACAAAAATTGAATCCTTGGGGTTCTTTGATATGCTGAATCTAAAAATGTACTTAGATTTTTTTATTATTGGTCCAGTTTTCAGGTTGGTCCAAATCGGGGTCCAAAATTAAACTTTGTTTGATTTCATCAAAAATTGAATAATTGGGGTTCTTTGATATGCTTAATCTAACCGTGTATGTAGATTCTTAATTTTTGGTCCCGTTTTAAAATTGGTCTACATTAAAGTCCAAAGGGTCCAAAATTAAACTAAGTTTTATTTTAACAAAAATTGAATCCTTGGGCCTCTTTGATATGCTAAATCTAAACATGTACTTAGATTTTTGATTATGGGCCCAGTTTTCAAGTTGGTCCAAATCAGGATCCAAAATTATTATATTAAGTATTGTGCAATAACGAGAAATTTCAATTGCACAGTATTCAGCAATAGCAAGAAATCTTCAATTGCACAGTATTTTGCAATAGCAAATATTTTCAATTGCACAGTATTGCACAATAGCAAGAAATATCCAATTGCATAATATTGTGCAATAGCAAGAAACTCCAATTGGATTTCAATTGGAGTTATCTTTCTTTGTCCAGAATAGTAGTTAAATCAACTTAAATCATTGTTTTATACAATATACAATGTATATATTCACTTTTACTACCAACTGATAGATTTAAACAATCTTTACCATTCAGTGATAACAAGCACTTTTTTTACATTTTAATATTTTATGATGTATTTAAATGAGTAGTTATTGTTGCAAACTTCATTAGAAATTTGAATTGAGATCAGTTTTGAAATAAGGGAAAGGGGGATGAGAAAAAAAAAATGGGGGGTCAATTTTTTCATTTCAGATTTCATAAATAAAAAGAAAATTTCTTCAAACATTTTTTTGAGAGGATTAATATTCAACAGCATAGTGAATTACTCAAAGGCCATTTTTTTTAAAGTTCATTAGACCACATTCATTCTGTGTCAGAAACCTATGCTGTATCAAGTATTTAATCACAATCCAAATTTAGAGCTAAATCCAGCTTGAATGTTGTGTCCATACTCCAACCGTTCAGGGTTTAACCTCTGCGGTCGTATAAAGCTGCGCCCTGCGAAGCATCTGGTTAACATAGCAATATTTTCTTTATATACAAGTCTCATATTTGAAAGCAGAAGTTATTATAAATGTGTCAAAACAAATAGTTTTAGATAATTTTTAACATTTGTAAGCATTGGCGGAATCCGGGGGCGGGTTAGTGTGGGGGCAAGAGGATTGATACGATATTCCCGTGCTTGCATTTCCTATCATGATTTTCTTGATAGAGGTTTGCTGCTCACAAGAAAGCTATTAAACCAAGAGTTCCAAATGGTGAAGTTGAAATCATCCCTTCGTAAATTTTACGGACGCCATCACGAGTTGGTTGACCGTTATGGAATAACCGTTTCACAAATGATATCGGATATGTTCCTTACGTCGTAACTACAATCCCTTCCCTTTCATGAATATGACCTACCGAATTAGACTATTTACCGGATTTGTAATCACTTAAGCAACACGACGGGTGCCACATGTGGAGCAGGATCTGCTTACCCTTCCGGAGCACCTGAGATCACCCCTAGTTTTTGGTGGGGTTCGGTTGTTGTTGTTTATTCTTTAGTTTTCTATGTTGTGTCGTGTGACTATTGTTTTTTTGTTTGTTCTTTTTATTTTTAGCCATGGCGTTGTCAGTTTGTTTTAGATTTATGAGTTGACTGTCCCTTTGGTATCTTTCGTCCCTCTTTTACTTGCATTCTTTTTATTACTCCCCCCCCCCCCAAAAAAAAGAGACTTAATTGATATAAATTACTCTACGCCCCCTTTCGTAATTCCTGTCTCTGCCCTCGGTAGGGAATATTACATATATACCTATCTATAATTGGTCTTGTGCCTTTTGATTTAGTCATATTTTATCACCTTATTTTTGCGGAAATGTTGTTAACCGTGCCCGGAAATTTAGAAATGATCCATGTAAACTTGTTGCCCCTTTAAATAAACTTTTTCTAAAAGGTTACCTATTCAACCCTGTAATACGATTATTGAATATTGTTTTAATTAGTATAACTATTGATTTTGTTATCAGTAGATAACAAGCTAACTATATATTACAAGTATGTTATAAACATATACATTTTCATAGATCTATCGATACCTGTTACTTGGCATTGCACACGGTCATGTTTTTCTCTGGTTGTTTGTGACGTCTTTACACTAAATCCATTGTATGTTGGATGTGTACGGATTGAGTGGTTAGTCTTAAAGGCATGATTTTTTATTAGTTGTTAGTGGCTTTGAACTAGCTGTCAGATAACTGCGAGTACTCTCAGATCTGTACATTGTGTCTTTTTGTGTCGGGATGTATAAGTACCCTGCCACGTCCACTTGTATTTTTTGTCTATCTGACGAGTTAAGCCTTTTTCAACTGATTTTTATAGTTTGTTATAATGTTGTACTGTTATACCACTGTCCAAGGTTAGGGAGATGGTTGGGATCCCGCTAACATGTTTAACCCCGCCACATTATTTAAGTATGTGCCTGTCCCAAGTCAGGAACCTGTAATTCAGTGGTTGTCGTTTGTTTAAGTGTTACATATTTGTTTTTCGTTAATTTTTTACATGAATGAGGCCGTTAGTTTTTCTCGTTTGAATTGTTTTACATTGTCTTATCGGGGCCTTATATAGCTGACTATACGGTATGGGCTTTGTACATTGTTGAAGGCCGTACGGTGACCTATAGTTGTTAATTTTGTGTCATTTTGGTCTTTTGTGGATAGTCGTCTCATTGGCAATCATACCATATCTTATCTTCATTTAAACTAACACGACCAGGTTACGAAACGACATGCATTCAGATATTGTTTGTACCACAGGTAATAGAAAATAAATTTGTCGTTCATAGTATCAAAGGCTACTTTAATGTATGTACATATTGATGGAATAATATATTAAAAACAAATATTGTGGACAGTAGAAACAAGCGTTAGCCTTTCAAAAAGGCTATTCGACTCTTAGCTGATGAAAATGGAAAGTGCTCTCGCTTTGTAGATTAATTCATTTACTAGAATAGCCACTTGCATCAATCAACCAATTTTAACACACACGTGAGGTCACACGTTATGAAGTAGTATGCATCGTTTAACGTTGTTGTTTACTCCAGACGATTCGACTATTTTAAAAAAAAAAATTACCAGTGTAAAATCTAATTTCTAAAATAGAGAGGACAAATCCGACACTCAACGGGATTGAAGGACATTTACTAGGTATAGATTGTCCTAACCAATCAATAAACTTTGATTATTCACGTCTCGTAATATCTTCAAATCAGATAGCAAGAAAAATTCACACACCAACTGCCATCGATCAATTCTTAATCTCGACTCCTAGGAGTCGATAATAAAAAAAAACACAATCTTAAAGCCCAAAATTTAATTGACCTGAAAGTTTATAATTCCATGCCTGGTGTAATTGGTAAAGAAAGAATTACTAACTTGCAATTGGATTCAAAAGAAGGACGAAAGATACCAAAGGGAAAGTCAAACTCATAAATCTAAAACAAACTTGACAACGCCATGGCAAGGGCGATACACTTTTCGAGGCTTTACATTATAATCAATAATAATAAGAGTTGACCTGACTCGTTAAAGCATTAATCAATCTTATTTTTATATCATATTCCTATGAAGGCTTAACGAAGTTTCTTTTTAGCTCACCTAGTCCGTCGTCGTCTGTCGTCGTAAACTATTTCAAGAATCTTCTCCTCTGAAACTACTGGGCCAAATACTTCAAACTTTAACTGAATGTTTCTTAGGGTATCTAGTTTGTAAATTGTATCCGAAGTTTTCATCTATCAACAAACATGGTCCCCATTGCTAAAAATAGAACGTAGGGGTCAAATGCAGTTTTTGGCTTATAACTCAAAAACCAAAGCATTTAGAGCAAATCTGACATGAAGTAATATTGTTTATCAGGTCAAGATCTATCTGCCCTGAAAATTTCAGATGAATCAGACAACCTGTTGTTGGGTTGCTGCCCCTGAATTGATAATTTTAAGGAAATTTTGCTGTTTTTGTTTATTATCTTGAATATTATTATAGATAGAGATAAACTGTAAACAGCAATAGTGTTCAGCAAAGTAAGATCTACAAATAAGTCAATTTGACCAAAATTGTCAATTGACCCCTTAAGGAGTTATTGCCTTTTAAAGACTTTTTTCACAATTTGTGCATCATGTTGACTTACTTTAAAAAATCTTCTCCTTTGAAACGGCTGTATCAATTTCAGCCAAACGTAGGCTAAATGAGTTTTCAGAGTATCTAGTATAAATTTTATATTTCATTTCCTTGTATGTCAAGAAACATAGCTCCTATGGCTAAAATAGAACATAGAACATTATTATTTTTTTTTGGCTTTTGAAGAAAATAGGACGATCCAAAGAACATTTAAATAAATTGAAAAGCCAAAATAATCATTGATGAGAGATTTAACCAAAAGAATTAAGGTGAGCGATTCAGGCTCATGCGAGCCTCTTGTTCTTAACCCAATTTTATTGTCTTTTTGTACTTTTGTCTTTCTTTTCTCCTCTCAAATCATTCATGGTATTATTTAGTCTTGTTTTTGATGTTTCACCAGTAAATAAAATATTTGTAAGTTATATTAATTTTTAATCTTGTAAGGCCGGCTTGTCAGATTTTATAGGTTAAAGTTCTTCCTTTTTTTCGTTAGTTTTTGTAGCATTCATGGTTTTATTTAGTCTTGTTTTTGATGTTTCACCAGTAAATATTATTATATTGTTTATTCAATAATTTACAAATAAAAACAGTTTATAACATTTTATTAGGAACACATGTAATATATGACAAATATAGCATAAAACAGATAATAAAATAATGCAGTGTACATTTAAATTGAACAAGTCCAATGTTTGTCACTAAAGAGTTTTCTTCTTCTGTTTTCCGGGAATGGGTCTCCTTAAAGCTTCATTTATCTTTGTCACCACCATCAGCTTCCACGCTTGCTGTTGAGTAACCTCAGGAAAGATATGGCTGACATACTGGTGTAAGTATTGTAGTCTTACTGTATCAAGAGGGTTTTTGTTGTTTTTTGCGTCACCATTATATGAATAAAATCTCCTCAAACATTCACACGTAAAAAGTTCAGGGTATAAGAGTTCAACAATATGTTTTGCAAAATTACCAGGGCCAGAAGATTAATTAAACTCTCTAAGTAAATCAGTTGCTGCAATCTTATGTGGAGCTGGAATTGATTGAAACTTTACATCAATGACTTCAAACATACATGATGATGGTATAATTCTTGGAGTTGGAACCCTTGAAGAAGTAGCAATGTTTGGTAGTGGCGTTGTTGGTACAGCAGCAGAGGGTGTGTTGAACTGAAGTTGTCTTGCAGTGGCGGGTTGAAATCTAGTTGGTGTAGCTGATACTGTAGGTGCCCGTGGTCTATGAGGTGCGAATGTTTTTGGCCTATTTATCAAGTCTTGAACTAATGTGAAGAGACGCTCATTCTGTTTTATTAGCTGGCTCATTGCAAGTTCTTGAGATAACGACCTGTTATTCAGAACTTGTACTTGTGTCTTAAGCTCGGTTATCATGGCAAGCATCTGGTTACCAGGAAGCTGGTTTTTCTCAGTTGTTTGAGTTGGCTCTGTTGTTGATGGGGGCGATAAATGGGTACTAGGTGGAGTTGGAGGCTGCAGGTCAAATGGTAACTCTGGAGATGGAGTTGCTGACTTGAATTCATATGGATCTGCTGCTTGAGGAGATTGGGTGATGCCTTCAACCCAGCAAATGACATTTTGCTGCAAACTATTTTACTGAGAAAAAAATCTCGATTTTTTTTATTTTTTTTTATCATAGATTTTTAAGCCAGTTGAATATGACGTTGTGTTTTTTATTTACAGAGAATACACACTGGACATAGTTACATGCTAGGCTAATAATTTCTTTTATAATTTTATCAATCGTAACTACTCGGCCATTCTTGCTATACAGTACAATAATTATTGAAGAGTAATTTCTTCGTGCAACCAGAAAGGCCGAGTAGTTCCGATTGATAATTTTATCCATGAAATTGAACAGGAAACCCCTAAAGTTTTAAACACATGTACACACGTGATATTATTGTGTCAACCTTGACCCGCTTTCACCACCAATGCATTTAAATGTTCGATCAAATTCTCTTCCCATTCAAATATTTTATTACAATAAAAATAACCATCGTATCTTACAAACGAAAAACTAGTTTTCAATAATAGACGTTTCATCAGCTGTTTCATTCGTGTATTTTTTGTTACAGTAATATTTCACGTTTTGAGAATATATAAGAGGGGGGATAGGACCTTTATCGGGACTCCAGGATCGGATGTTTTTAAGCTTGGGATTTCGAGAGTGACCCTTTCGGGATCCGGAAATTCTCTTTCGAATTTGGGGACGTCGGGATTTCGTGTTTTTAAGCCCGGGATTTCGGGATTTTGATTTTTTAAGCCCGGCATTTGGGATCAGGACCCCTCTTACCCTCCCTCACATTATGTTTTCAAATATGAATAAAGACAGGAAACTCATGTTTTTATAAAAGAAAACTAATCTACGAAATTACTAGAACATATAACTCGCGACGAAATGTAGAAATAATGAGAAAAGAACGGTAAGGAAAAGATATTTTAATTTATATTCGAATCTTAAAAAAAGATAAACTGAGAAGATAAATAAGAGAACAATAATGTGTATTATGTTTCTTCCTCGGACAGACCTGAAAAAAAACATATTTCTTTTATTGGTAAATTAAATAGTTAGAACTGAAACAATCTGAAAACCGTTCATGCCTTTTAAATGTCTATTATGTAATTATCGATTTTACCTGTTACATTATCATAACTAATTACATAATATTAAGTAGCATGTGCGGCCGACCATGCACGCTTGGCTGATTTTATTGCACTTATTATCAGCTGATGATTTGATTGACAACAGGTAATCAATCATCGACATTTAAGTCGCTGATGCTGAGCCTTTTTAAAACCTGCGACATTTTTCAGACCATGTCACGGAATGTACTGTAAGGGACAAGATATCAGTCGTATCAGCTTATTTACATATGACTGATATCCAACCGATTATAAAATATGGATATGGATGTCATTCATGAGGACGAAGTCAGTGATAGTGATGATGATATTATTTGTTCATCATCAGAAAGTTAATAAGACAAAGCAGAAATTTATATATCTTGTGTATATGCAGTTGGGAATATAGAAGATTCAAGTCGGAAAGGACGATGATTAATTCTGATTTAATGGTACATAATGACTTGACTATACCTGTATTATTTATAAAAAAAATAATAATTTAAAAATTGCATGTTTTCGAATATTTTAAGTATAGTTGTGAAAATAAATTATCAGTCCCTTGCTTAATGAACATGAAAAATCTTGCTTCAAAAGTACAGAAAATAGATGATCAGTCCTCTTAGTTTACAAAAATAAATAACCGATCCAAAACAAATCCTCCTGCCCAAACAAAAATAAAACAAGGCTGAACCATTGGACTCTGATGAAATACAGAAATTGCATGAAAAACAAGTTCTAGGTGCAGGTATGTGTAGTATCTATAATACTAAAATAACGAGGTCAAATTTGTCAGCCGTCATCGGGTAAAAACGACAAATCAAAGAATTCAACTTTATATATAGCTAATATAGGACAATGGTGTAGATTAAAAATTACACCACTCCAGACCCTTTTGTTTCCCACATAATTAATATTGCCAATAATTAACAAGTTCCGGGTCGAATCCGATACCGATACCAATATTATATTCATATGTTACCTATTACCTTATCTGTACGTTCCGCATCTGACAGGCGCACCACCAAACGGTGTGTTTAGGATTTTGCTATATACACGGGTCATAATCACAGGGTTGACACTATTAAATTCAATCATTGTCAAATTGTTCCCTATTGTAGTATTTCAATCAGTAAGACTTTCTAAGATAACAATACGAATTCTAAAAATCTGGACTTAAAATATAGGTACAGGTAAAGAATTCAACTTTATTTACAACTAATATAGGACAATGCTTTAAACATACTCCATTCCAGGACCTTTTGTTTTCCAAATAATTAATATTACCAATAATTGATAGGTTCCAAGCCGACGGGTTCAAACAGAAAGATTTTGAAAGCAGAGAAAACTGGGAGAGCAGAGAAAACTGGTATATCTTATAATCGGCATGACTTTATCAGATGACAATACCAATACTTCATTAAATAAGGCTTACGCATAGCTATATACTTTAATTCAATCACTGCCCGCGATATCACGGGTGTGTTCTAGTTAATATTAAAACTTAAAGGTTCATAACTGCACAAATTTTGTTCCAGTCCTACATCCGTAAGGCAAGTTGTGTCATGCCTGCATTTCATAACAAATTTTCTAGTGATTAACTTTATAGCGTTCCAGTATACTTAACAGTACTACCAGTACTAGGAATTGGAAAAATTCAATAATATGCCATCAAATTATTTAATGTGAAGGAGTTATTTCCCTTTAACCTTCAAACATGAAAATATGTTTTAGTGAAATTGGAACATGAATATTTCATACTTCAGATTTTCGTACTAATTACATGTTCGTGTATGCTTATGATTTTTGTTTTATTTCTAGTTAACTGCATTACTCAACACCGTATGGCTCCAGAGGAAGACCTATACTGTTCGTGTATGCTTATGATTTTTTTTAATTTCTAGTTAACTGCATTACTCAACACCGTATGGCTCCAGAGGAAGACCTATACTATTACGCATTTACTTCTGGAAGTGTTTTTATGCTACAAAAGATGAAAACATTGTGAAATCTAGAAAATCGTCTATGAACATTGCATTCTGTGTAGAGCATATATTTGCCTTTGAGTAATATCTTTGCACAGAGCAAAGTTGTATATAGATCGGGTAAGTGGTTTTAATAAAAATAAGTAAAATACAATCGCATGCAACGGGTTGGTGAGGGAAACTTCAGGTGCTAAATTAACTTTTTAATTTTTTTTTTTTTTGTGAATTTAAAGGTATATTTTGCTTCATGCACTTTCACAGAGTTAAGTTTAGTCAGAATTTCAAATTTAAAGTCTGTATTTCTATTTTCGAACATTTATGTAAATTTTCCAGACTCGTACGAGCACGGTCTGGACCGTATGCGTACTTTTCAAAATACTCATACGGTCTGACAAATATTAAGAAGTTGGTCAAATTTATTAGATACCAATGCATACAACAGATCAACATAACTTAACTGTCAAATTAGTATAAAAAAGTTCAATTTTAATTGAAATGAAAACTTTGTATTTTAACTATTCTAAAAAAAATCACGCTAATTAAATCGGTTTATCTCTTGTATTTAGCATGTCCATCAGGACTACATTGATAGAATTATGATCAATGAAATTGATGATATCTGAAATAAGTGAATATAATGTGGAAGGAAAATAGAATATTTAGCCACTTTGCAAAAAAAAAAAACGCAAATTCAAAGAAACATGCATGAACTGCAAACATTTTAATTTAATAAATATTACATTATTTGTGGTAGCAAGTGCCACATAGGGCGGGAGTATCAAAATAGACTTTATATATACAATTAAACAAATATTTATTTTCAATGGTTCGTTTTTACATTCTATCCATCTACTTGTAGCAATTAGTAAATCTAGAAATACAGTTGGTGATAAATGTTTGTTTAAATTTGAATTGTTAAATTCACATATATGATACAGTAATAACATGCATGGTCAGTTCGTATTATACCATACGCGTATACTCATATGGCCCGACCGTACGCGTATGGTCGGACCGTATGAGTATACGGTCAAGACCGTACGCGTACAGTCCAAATTCTCATATGGTCTGGAACATAATCATCATACAATGTATGGATTGCCTTATCTTAAATAAAAGTCTTTATAGCTTGTTGTTCCGTGTGAGCCAAGGCTCCGTGTTGAAGGCCGTTTTTAACCTATAATGGTTTACTTTTTAAATTGATATTTGGATGGAGAGTTGTCTCATTGGCACTCACACCACATCTTCCTATACCTATTTACACATGACAAGGTCCAAAACACACAAGCAAATACGTTAATTAGAAGAATAATATTAAGTGACATGAAATATCAAAAGAGAACAAATAAGTTTGGTTTAGGAGGTGGTGGTCATCGTTTTAAAAGAACATCTATAAGAAAAGGGAAATGTGCTGTAAAAAAGGGTAGACCTATGTAGGGTTGTGGGTCCAAATATACCATTAGTAATTAGTTACGAATCAATTCATATGTTCTTTATTTTTTCAAAAATTCTTTTAATTTTTTTTCTTTCTTTATTGAAAAGCACTTTACGCCCATATGGACCAATGGCTTAAAACATTATACATAATATACAGTTTACATAAAACAATGAAAATAAACAATGGACACACTTTGAACTATAATTTGTCTTTTTTTTTTTTAAATCAAATATATATATATATAAGAGATTCAAATTATATCAAGGACTCCCTGCCCTCAGTCTTAGTGACTTTTTTAAAAAGGAGCCTAATTTGCAAGTGTCCTGTTTTGTTTCAGGATTGAGAATATGTTTTAATTTATCTATATCATTTAAGTTATTATATTTATTTTCATTTAAAAATTCTTTTCTTAATTGTTCATTTATTTTACATTTAAAAAAGAAATGAAACTCATCATCTAGTACATCACAATGTGTACATAGTCTTAAATCTCTGGGAATTTTCCTGTATCTTCCAGTTTCTATTAATAAGCAGTGGTCGCTTATTCGAAATTTAGAAATTAGTTGTCTATATTCAAAGTTTTGAGAAAGTAGGTATGGTTCAAAGTTATAGCTTTTCTTTATTTTTTTTAAAAGTTGGAGTTTGCTATTCTCTTGTAAATTTAATATTTTATCATTATATAAATTTTCATAGGAGTTTTCTAGATTTTGTTTGTATATTAGCCTATTATTTTTATCCTTATTTTGGTTAACAATTTCTAAATCATTTTGACTTCTGACATGATTTACATAGGAGTACCAAGAATAAATACCTGCATTATGTAAAGTTTTTGCCAAATTTAGTGTCTCTTTTAGTAAGGGACTAGTTTCTTCCCTTAATAGTCTATCATGAAAAAGAAGAGTTTGTCTTTTTATAAAGCAATCAATAGGGTAGCTGCCTAATTCAGATCGAGCAGCTATATTGCAAGAGCATTTTTTTACTCCTAAAGTTAACTTATTAAATTTATTTAGTACTTTATCAGGTGGACTTTTGTCAATGAAATTTAGAGAATCTACTTTTTTGTTATTTTTATCTCCTTTAATTGAAGCTTTATAAAAGGATGAGTATGCATCCATATACCATATTTCACTGTTATAAGTTAATATTGGTCTGACGAGAGAGTTAAATAAATGGTTTGACAAATTTACAGGAGTCTGATGAATCGAATTACAATATGTTTTTATAGAATACATTACTTTGATAGATTTTTTGGCTAATTCTTGTGCTGAATGAATAAGATTTCCATTCTGACTAATGATATTACCAAGAAATTTAAACTTTTCCATTTGCTCTAATTTATCACCATTATAATTAAAAGAATGGTTAAGATTTTTCCTATTGTTACTTGTGCTTAAAATCATAGTTTTAGTTTTTTTACAATTTACAGTTAACTGCCATTTATCACAGTATTGAGACAAATGGTTTAAACTTGACTGAAGACCCTCTTTAGTTTCAGACATTATCAAAATATCATCAGCAAATAGGAGGCTTCCAATATTTGTCTGTTCTATTTTCAAGGGATCACAGTCATCCTGTTTAAAAATTTGTGGTAGATCATTTATGAAAATATTGAATAGGGTGGGACTCAAAGAATCCCCTTGTCTTACCCCTCTAGTTACTTCAAACTAGTTAGTGAGTTTATTATTAATCTTTATTGAAGATTTAGTGGTTGAATACATATTTTTTATTACTTGATACATTTTACTGCCGATACCCTGGGACAAAATTTTATATAATAAAGCTGTTCTCCAAATGGAGTCAAATGCTTTACGTAAGTCAACAAAACAAATATATAATGGTTTCTTTTTTAAATTTAAATATTTATTAATCAAAGTTTTAAATACAAATAGACTATCTGTAGTTCTTAATTTAGGAAGAAATCCAAATTGTTCCTGGCTAAATTTGTTTTTCATATATTTAATTATTCTGTTATTTAAAATTGAGCTAAATATTTTGGCAATACCATTTATAAGAGATATTCCTCTGTAGTTATTTGGGTCTTTGGAATCTCCCGACTTAAATATTGGCACTAATAGAGAATATTGCCATGTTTCAGGGGAACATCCTGAATCAAGAACAAGGTTATATAATTTTGTGTAGCATTTAATAGTTACTGGACTACAATATTTAATCACCTCATTTACAATGGAGTCTGGTCCAGGGGATTTTTTCATTTTAAGGGATTTTATAACTTTATTTACTTCTGATATAGTTATTGGGCTATCAGTTATTTCATTAAATCTATTTTCACTCTCTTTGTTTTTCAAAAAAAGGTTTATCTCATCTTCTGCTTTGTCGCAAGGTTTGTTCCAAAGACCTTGCTTTTGAAAATGGTTTGTTAGGTTATCTGATTTCATATTAATTTCTGTGGTATTCATATTATTTCTTAGAGATTTAAGTAGTTTCCAAAATTGTTGAGGGTCTTTAGTTTGAAGATTTGATAGTTTTTCAATCATTTGTTGTTGATATTGGATTTTTTTCTTTTTACTTGCTTTTTTTAAATATTTTACAGTTTCAAAAAATTGCTGTTTTAAATTTCTATCAAATGGTTTATGTTTTAGTTTTTTACCTAAATTATTGATTTTACTTTTTAAATCTTTTAATTCATTGTCTGACCAAGGGTTCTTTTTTATTTTACTTTTCTTTTGCTTTATTGGAACTTTTATTATACATGTTTTAGAGGCTACATTATCTAGAATTTCTGTTAATGATTTTGAAGCTTCATTTATGCCTTTTTCATTTCTTACAAAGTGGGTGATTTCAAAATTTAAAATCTTATTTTTCACTTCATCAGAGTTTAATGCTTCATACATCTTACCATGTGACACATCAGTCCATCTGTATGTTGTGAATTTTTTCATATTATTATTATTAAAGTCCTTTTTATTTATATATTGTTTTATATCACATTTTAGTTTAAATGAGATCTGTACATGGTCCGATAAAAAATTCAGATCAGAGGTACAAAAATATTCTACTGAGGGCAGGAGATCCTTGCTCAATATTGCATAGTCAACTGTGCTACAGCCATTTTTAGAAAAATATGTGTGATAACCCAACGAATCTCCTAAATATCTACCATTTAAGATCCTAAGTCTTGAGGATAAACACATGTTCAGTAAATTATTACCTTGTTGGTTTAAAATATCTAAATTATTTCTTTTAATAGGAGAATCTAGATCATAGTCTTGGGGTAACATATCCTGTAAAAATTGGATACTATTATTATCATTTTCAATGTAGTCAGCTTGTTCCCCAGTTCTGGCATTAAAGTCCCCAATTAGGGCTATATCCCCATATTTTGAATAATTTGCTATCTCAGCCTCTAAATTAAGTAAATCATCTGCAGTGTGTGTTGAATTTAATGGGGGGATGTACACCGCACAGAGATAGATATGTGTTCCTGTCCCCAAAAATGTTTTATTCAGTTTAAGCCACATTCTATTTGGTGACTGAGAACCATCCTTTAGATATTCTATTCCTGGATATATTTGTTTTTTTATATAAACTATAATGCCCCCGCTATGTCTCTTAGACCTTTTATTTTTTTTCCTAGATTTTGAGATTGATACAAATCCATTTATTTGTGTATCTGCACTTTCTCCTTTCCATGTTTCAAGAATTACATTTATATCAGATTTAATATTTTCAATAAAACTAGGGTCCATGTATTTATCCCGAAGACCATGAATATTCCAAGACGCTACTGATAAATGCTTTTGTTGAAAAGTCATAATTACAAAAAAAGTGAAACAAGTTTTAAATTCTGGTGGGATAGTTCCAAGAGTTTTACTAAAGTATAACAGTTATCTCCCTTTGTACATAATGTGAATATATTACACACTTAATGTTATTCAAAAGTATACATACAAGTGAAAAATATTTTTATTTAAATATATATGTCAATTATATATAAATATTCTTAAAGTTTCAGAAAAAATTTCAAGCTGTAACTATTTTCAATTAAAACTTTCTAGATGTACTTGTACATTCAAATGTATTATTTAAATTTTAGTGTAAATATTGTTCTCTAAGTGCTTAGCTTATATATATCTATGTAAACCGAACAATGTAAATAAATTTTTATAAAATACAGCAAATGTATTTCTTTGTCCTTATGAACCATAAAATAAGAATAATTTGAAAGGGATCCTATTGATCCTATATACATGTAGATGAAGGAATTACTACTATTAGCTACCAATATCAAGATAATACAAATGTATTGTCTTTGTTTTCTTTTTGTTTCAACAAACATATAAGCATAGGTCAAGCAAAACATATTGTACTTCCTGTACTACTAAAATAAACAATTCAAAAATAATTAAATCTTATGTTTTCTTTCTTTTTTTTTCTTTTTTTTCTGTAAAGAAAGTTAAAATATTAGAAGCCTTCAGCACCTCACCGAATCTTTCGACATCAAGTTATCATTAATTCTGAACAAAAATTTAAACAGTACCTTTCAAAATTTGATAAACTGTACATGATAAATACAAAACAATAAATTGTTACAAGGCAAATTTAATTTTCAGAGTTATTCATGTTGTTTATGATTTTGCAAAAATATCTAATTAAAAGACAATTTTCTTAATAGTTGTTTCATCAGTATTTCCATGTTGTCATTTTCATGATTCACATTGTTTCTCTCCTCTGATTGGTACGGGTAGTTTTGATCCGTTTGAATGTGTCTATTTTGGTATTCTCTCTCATTTGGGTATCTTTGATATTCTTGTCTCAGATGTTCCCTCTCATTTTGGTAACTTGGGTATTCCCTCCCATTTTGATATTGGTTATCATTATAGTTTGCATATTGGTGTCCATTAGAGTATGACTGATGACAGTTTTGTATTCCATATTGGTGATTATATCCTCGGTTGTACTGGACTCTTTCTCTCCTTTGTTGATTGTTCCCGGAACTGATTCCTAATATTGGGTTCAAAATTTCCTTTAAATTTCTGACGTACGTAGGGACCCCCTTTTCCAATGACAGATGTATTCCATCCCTGAAGTCATTTCGTGTCATGTTTTTCTGTCTAATGATTGTAAATCCATATTCCTCAGTGTGATTTTCAAGGATTTTATTAAAGTCTAGTCTTTTTTCATCAAATTTTCGTGTTTCTGTTCTATTTTGGTAGAATCTAGGCAAAATTTCTCCTACAAAGATGTTGCAGTCAGGGGGCATACTCTCTTTTGTTTCTTTCAATAATTCAATAAAAGGAGGAATAACTTGGTCTATACTGTCCTCAAAATCTAAATCATTAGAACCCACTTGTATAACAACATTGTTGATAGGCGTTTTGTTGCTTTGTGATTGAATAAAGCTTCTAGCCCCTTTTATTGTTTTTTCTTTCAGTGTATTAATTTTAACTTGTTTATTTCTGTATATTTTTCTTGGCTCTAGATCTTTTACCACTGATGTTCCTATAATCAACACGTCTATATTTCTTTGTGGTTCGTTTGATTTTGATGAATTCAATCTGTTGATATTTTCAATCCTCTCAATTTTATGTTCTGACAGTTCAGTTTTTTCTTTTGTTTTAGATTTATCACTTTTTTCCAATTTATCAATTATTTCTTTTAAGCATGTTTCATCAATTTTTTCAGTTGAATGTAGAATTTTGGCTGTATTTTTATCCTGTGTGGTCAATATTGTTTCACACTTTTCTTTGATACATTTGTGAGTTTCCATGGTAATATTGTCAACAGCTTTAGAAATATTTTTTTCTGTAAGTTTTCTTGTTTCTTTGTGTTCCTTTTCAACTTTTTCAGAAATTATAATCATTTCAGATTTAATTCCTTTTGTTATTGTTGACATATCTGTAATTTTATGACACATGTTGTTATTAGACATTTCTAGAGATATCAATTTATTCGCAAGTTCATTTACTTTGTCAATTGTTTGAAATTTTTCAATAAAGAGCAGTTCCATTTTGTGTAATGTTTCTTTGATTTTATCAATATCTTTTTTACATTCACAATTTCTTTGGTCACGAGTTGATTCGTCTTCCTTACTGTTTGTATCATTTGGGATACATGTATAATTACTTCTTGTAATGTGTTCATCCTCTACTTCACTGTTCTTTTCTGTGTTGTCAGTATCTTTATCATGAACATCAAGTAAAGTTTTGGGATTTGTTTCCTCAAAGTCCTCATTGTCATCACTACTATGATTGGTAACTGATATTTCTTTTTCTGAGTTTTTATTATCAATAATTGTAAAGTTCGGGGGCCTCATGTTTTTGATTTTCCCATCTAGAATTTTTGGATTATCTCCCTTTAAACACATGTTAATCATTTTCTTAATGTTATCGAATTCCCGTTTAATCCAACCTTGGCACTGAATTCCTTGAACTAAACATTTGTACGTAGTGTAAAACAGTGTAATGGTTAAAAGTTTATTCCCTTTGTAATGGATTTGAACCACCGACTTGAAGAGATTTGGGTCCAAAATCTTCTCCGAGAACGGTTTGCTTTCATCGTTCAACGTGAGAAGTCTTGATTTTTGTCATAATCAGACCATACAATATTAGTTTGAGGGTCTTTACCTGCATCAGTGAAATAACGTATTAATAACGTTCTTCTCCAATACCCGACTGACTTTTTATTAAGCTCAAAGGTAATCTGGCGTTGATCTCTTTTTTGTTGGATACCGGTGTCGTCTGCCATGTTATTAATTTGGTTCATGTAAATGACTTTTTTACAATTATAAACGAAAGTTCTTGTGATATCTAGTTAGAATTTGTGATTGGTTTGTTTTATAACAAGCTTATTAAGTCTTAAACAGCTTGGAATCCACCAGAATTCAACTTTTTTCACCTGCCTGATTTAGCGTGTCCACTCACTGTGGCGGCCATTTTATTTTTACACACATGAAGGATTAACTGAAATGCAAAAAATACACAAAAATAGAATAAAGAATCGAAACAGCAAAATGAACACTTTACCATAACAAAATACAGCAAGAACACGTGATCATGAAATATCTAAAATCATACCTTTAATAATACTTTCTTATAGTTTATATGTGATTTTATATGCATTATATAATGCTGACAACCAAATATATGTCTTATACCATGTCTATGTTTTTCTATATTAAACATTTCTATGTTTTCTCTTTTACAATTTACAGCGTCTCAAAAGTTGCGATAAAATTGTCAAGAATACTCTCATAATAGTTTACCAAAAAACTTCTATTAAATACACATATTCTTTGACTCATATTTAACAAAGATACCGTATTGGTTGACCATGGTATTCTAATATAGCTTCAAAAATGTTCAACTTTAAATTAGCTTCATCACATTCGATTCACAAAAATAAGTACCCTTTCGTAATGGAGACCGAAATATGCTAAAAAATGCTTCTTTACAATAAAGTGTTGATTTCAAATAAAAATAAGTTAACCAACCAACTTTGGTCTTAACAACCTATGTACTAATTTACTGAACGGCAGAAAAAAAAGTAGACTTAAAATTTGTATTTCAAGATACAAATTGAACTATAACATCAATAGAACAAAACCTCTTCACGACATCACGATTTAAAAAATATATAGTTAATATGTTCTTTTCTGTGTAATTAGTGCAATAATTGACTACTTCCTGTTTTAAAGGTCATTTCATGTTGACCTTTTTCAAGGTGATACGATTTCTTACTGAAATCAACAGATTTTATGGCTTTATCATGAAACATAAGGAAGTTATAGCAAAAGTAAAAATCTAGAACATCAAAATGACCTTTGACCTTGATTTAAATTAAAAGGTAATAATTCAAGGACCCTAAATATATAGACCCCTGGTCTGTTATTAAATAGTTTACATCACATAACATAATTTTTGGAGTTACACACAGTGCAATATATGTTCTACGAGGGACAGCATTCCCCAATATTCATGCAATAACCCTTTTATTGTATAGCAATATAATATTTGAAAGTGAAAATTGATTTAAACTAACATTTTGTAGTTGATGACGTCATAATTTTTTTGTTGATTTATTGCACTAGTGCAATATTACAATTTAATATTATTAATTTTTGGTTACTTTCTGCAGGAAATATTATATTGCTCTGCAATAATGATTATTACAATCATATTATTAATTTTAATGTAAAAAATAATATGCACACTTACTAATATCAGGAAAATTTTCGATATTCTGCGAGACATGTCCAGTAACTTTGGTTAAAGATTCAGTACCAAAAATCTCATCGGCCATAGTGACATGACCACAGGGAAATCCCCCTACCAGTATTCCTTAATAAAATAAATTCATAATTATTAACATATGGACATCAACATAAATAAAATTATAGTAACTAAATAAACAAATTGCAATTAGCTCAAGTGTAATAAATTAATTGTATTTTTGATCCTACCAAAATCATTTATACAAGTACTGAAAACTAATTACTAGTGTATATTTTTTATTTACAAGGTACAAAACTCATAGTATAAAAAACAATATTAAACTGCAGTATAAAGGATAATTCATTACATAACAAATTTACATCTTTAAGCATAACAAAATAAACAATGTGTCAACAAAGTACATGTTTGCCCAAACCACATTATTAATGTTTATGTTCATTAAACTATAAATTATGGAAAAACCACTTATCATTAGCAAACACTCTGGGTAAAATATCAAAAAATATAATTACTACAAATGTTAAAATAAGCATTGATCATGATATGGAATAATATTTCTTAATTAAAAGAAAAAATATTGTGTGTACTAAGTTATTACAACAAACCTAATTTAAAGTCAGGATATAAAGATTAACAAAATTTCAAACTGAAAAATTAATTCCCATCAACAATATTTAACATTAAATATAAAGAAAATGGACATACAAAAAAAAAACGGTAGGTGGGGGATACTTATAAAAATAAGAAACAAATAATTAAAACTGTTAAATAAACAAAAAAAGCAAACAAATTATAAGAATCTAATGTTACTTTATTACTTTTCAATTATATAATATTTACCAGCTGTTCTTGCATGAAATCTTTTTTTTCCTTTTGATGTATTGCATATAGGATTTTCAATACCATCTCTAAAATATAATTAAAAGGAAATTATATTGAGTAAAAAAAATCAAATAAAAAAAAGAGTGTGGATTATGAGAGTATTGTATAAAACTTTTGAGTCAACTAATGATACCCCCTGATCCCATTATAACATATTTACTACACAAGATAACAACTAGTACAGTTCATAATTTGTATTGTTATTAAATATTTAACACATCATAGGTTTCTGACACAGAATGAATGTGTAACAAGTACAAATATAAGGAATAAAAATACATTAATGAGTCTGATCTACTTAGGGTAGCATGATTTTGTTGTAGAATTTAAAGAGTGGCATGGACTGGATCCCGCATACAAAAAGAATCATTTTTATTTAAGAAGAATATACAGTTTCAATCAATGTAAACTGGGATACTGTATACAAATAAAACATTAAACCATCAATATTTATATACAGTGAAATAATTATCTTTCATCTATTAAATCAACAGATGATGAAGAAACCCATGTGTTCTCCCTTGATTTTTTGTCATTATCCAAATTCCATTTAACTTCAATCATTCTAGTACCATTTATTATCTAAAATAATCGTATCAATATATATAAATGTCGTTTTTTTTTTCTTAATATAATAACATAAATATTTGTAAAATTATATTAATATAAACTTTACCATAAAATTACAAAGTTCTTTAAAAAAGCGGATTTTGTATATTTGTCTGTAAAAAATTTGATTGTTCTGACCAAAAAAATCAAGATCTCTAACAGATATCAACATTAAAAAAAAGGTCATATTTTGCATCAATAATCTAAAATGCATATGCATACATTATTAAAATCCAAATATGATTTATTTACCACAAGTGTTTCCCTTTAAACTAAAATTATAAGAATCTTTAACAAATTTTTGAAGACGCCCTGAGAAACAGCATACCGATGTGTCTCTTTTTGACTCATTTAATGTACGAGAGGTCAGTGACTGTTTATCACCAAAAATTATACAGTTGACACATTTAAACTGCTTAAATAGAGCAATTGTAGTATAAATATAGATTTTCATACCTTACTTCTTATTACATCACCAGAAATGTCACATCTTCCAAATTTCTCAAATTTATTTATTTGGATGTTTGGAATGTTATCAGAAGGTTCCCATTTGTTTTCTTCTTCTTTATATCCTTGCCATTTAATCTAAAACATAAAAACAAAAAAGTTAATTACTAATATTTATGTAACACAAACAATATTAATTGTATAATTAATTAAAATATATAAATCTAAAGTAAATTATATGGAAAAAATATTTAAGGCTATTCCATTAAAATGTATGTGTGAGGGTAATTCAATACAAATGTAAATAATAAAGGGTTATTTCATGAATATTCCCCAATAACCCTTTTATTATTAATGAATATCAAACTACCAGAAAGTTATCTGACTGTGCAACATTTCTGGTAAAAAATGGTTTGGTAAGGTAAAATTTAGTTGAATTCCAAACTAAATTTTCCCGTCGGGTAAAAACCAGTATTGGTATCTTCGACGTATACATACAGATACAGAAATGTTTGCTATTGCAAGGATACATCTGTAATGCAATTTGAAGCATGGTCTGATAAAATCACATTCAATCTGATAAAGCAATGTTGTATACCAGACCAAATGTACTGTAAAATAAAAGATCATTCACATATTTTATAATATATTAAAAATTGAAAATTGGTTTAAACTAATATTTTTTAATTAATGTAGTCATGATTTTTGAAGATTTATTGCACTATTGCAATAATATAGGGTTATTGCATGAATATTGGGGAATATTGTACAAAATAGAAGATTGTTTAAACAATAGTAAAATAAACCTGAACTAAAATTCTTTTAAAAGCCTGTATGTATTCCCAATTTCAAAATACAAAAGGCTGTTAAATGGAAAATAGTGTGAAATGATCAAAAAAATATTTTTTAACTTGGACGAAATTTGAGATTTTGCATGGTTTTATGGCAGACTGGCTCTTAACATCCATCAGTATTTGAGGTTAATTTTTCATTAGAATAGATTTTTTCACACGACTGCCAAAATATATTCTTATACCATACTGTTGCTATGAATACCTTTCTAAATTGTTGTATAATTAAATAATTAATATTCAAATTTCGAATACAAGTAAATGAAAAAGTATATAGTGCTGCGAGTAACCGATTAAACAATATGTAATAAATCCTTGTAAACACATAGAAGTATAGTGAATAGCATTTAACTAACATTTCTAATCATAGTCTTGATTGTATTAATATTACTCAAATTTTACTTCTAGGTATAAACCTTACAACGTGCAAAGTTTGAACTTGTGCAGAAAATACCAAATACCATCACGAAATTCCAGAATTCCTGTACAATAAGCCGAACATGTTGATCGCCCATGGTCTTCGAAGAGTGCCACATGTTTTTGATTTTATTTGCAGGCTCAAAGAATACAGAACAGACTCGTACCTACCTGCCAGAAGCGTTGAAATCGTTGGAACTAAGGAAAAGAATAATGTTTGATGGAATACCGTATACCTTTCAACTGAGATTTTTTAGGAGGGATAGACAAGGCACGACAGTTTGAGGCTGGTCAACAAAGAGGGATTTTTCTTGCGTATGTGGTGTTTACAGTAAAGAGCACATGAATTTTGAAGACTGAAGGGCAGTACTTTTAAAAAGAGGAAATGTCTGCTAAAAATTAAGTAGGGAAATATCAACCTTTTCTTAAATCTAACTAAAGATTAATTAATTAAAACTTGAAAAAAAAAATAACTGTAAATCCTCGAGAACTGCATATATATATATGACTATAATTTCCATTTACCTCAAGAATTATCACATCAAACACACCATGAGTTTGAGGGCCAACCATTCCGGGTTTTGGATAGGGAAAGACGTTTGCACTGTTTTGGAACCGATATTTTCATCGGCAAGGTGTAGTAAATATGGTTCTTAATCAAGCAATACTATGTGCCTAGTAACTGTTCTCAATTATGTTAAAATTTTAGTTTGCCTACTTTTGTGCTAATAGATGAAAATAAGAGGTCATGGTGTCAACAACAGAAGAAACAATGTAAATAAGTTTGAATAAAGTGCTATTTTATATGAATAAAATATATAGGTATAAATATAGCAGTTTTACAAAATTGTGAGAATGTAATCTTCTAGCTATTTACTGGAAAGTAGAATATGTGCTGTTTTTACAATACAATACTTATAATCGGGTACAAGCATCATTAAGTTATACTAAATTACTAAAATCTTTACAATTTTAGCATTTAAGTTTAATTTTAGACAGTTTCAGTCTGAAATGAAAATGGCCGCATTGGTGTTCATAATTATATTGAAATTTAAGTTGTATTTGATGACATTACATAACATATTTAACAGTTGAGGATGAACACGATTGCGGCTCCTTTCAATTTTGACGAAAACCATCTGAAAAGTTTTTTGGAATAATTGGTTAGATTTTTCATATTTAAGCTTGAATCGGAGCATTTTAAATGAGTAAATCAGTTAAAATCTTTCACATGAACTAATTGAATCAACTGAAATAGACACTTAAGTGTCCAAAATATTTCGTTAGATGAATCTGAATTTAGAAGTAAAAACGTGCAGATCTGTCATAAACCACTGTATTAAGGCCACTGTGGTAACAGTTGTAAGCTGACAAGGGGTAGATCTACTGAAAATTATGTCAGTTACTAAGTTTGAAAGTAGATCATCTTTTGGGATATGTCCTTGAGATATAAGAGTATCTAATCTATGAGCAACTGCATCACCAAATGTTATGTGATCAACACCAGTCATAGGATGGATTTGTCATTTGCAGAGGTAATGTCGGTAATGCCTCACTTTCATTTTGGTAATCTTAATCATGTAAATCAGACCTCATAATCACTGCATGACTCATCACTTTCATTGTCAAATGTCTCATTAATCTCTTCAAATGACCTCTTATTCTTATTACATCTTTTGAAATCATGAGTAAGACAATCATTTTCACCACTAAAACAACTTCTTGATTGGTTCTTCCTATCAAACTCTTTTGATGAATGATTAGAAGTTTTGATTGACAATTCAACCCAAGAAGAATTTGAAAGTTTTTTTGATACAGATTTAGGTAATTCAGCTGATGTCATGTTTGGAATTCCGGGTAAATTTATGGTTTGGCATTTCATTGAACATAACATTTGGATATTCACATAGAACAGTGTTTGGCATTTTACTTCAAGTCATTCACTACTAATTTAAATATCATGTGTTAAGGCCACACCAATTTGATTCCTTGTTCGACGGACCCGCCCGCACCTATTTTTTTTAAAACAGAATTTTTTTATTATTTTTTTTATATTACCGCATCCGGAAATGTAATCATGTCCATTTCCAGCACCGTTTTTTTTTTGTAAACATTATAAAAAGATATCAACATTTGTTTTTAAAAATCACTGTCTAATAGTACGGTGACCAGACCCAATATTTTTTAGATTTAATCGTCAAACATACTATATGGCTATATTATATTTCATTGGATTCGGAAAAATGAGTACTATTGAAATATCGATGTCGTCAAAAAGAAATGTGGTAACAGTTTTGCATAAAATGAGGTCAAAGATCAAATTCTGTTTTTATTTTTTCTTCTTCTATACTTTCAAAATTTGAAGAAATATACAACAATTTAGGATAAATTGCAGATACATACATTTTCTTATATCAATTTTCAATGAATCATCTCGAAAATGTTAAAAAAAAATGAAAAAGAAATCGATTTATTCTGGAAATTGGCGTTTTTCAAATATTTGTTCTATTACACAAAATCAACACGTATTCTGTTAAAATTACTGTAGTTACTTTGCCGGCTAACATCCAACCTCATCAATAAATGATGAATATTATTTTTACCTGCATCCTTCTGTCATGAAGGCATATTTTGCATAAGACCATTCATGAAATTCATTTAAACTAAAAAGCACTCAATTATTCGAAAATAGTTACAATTCAACATTCCAATCAAAGAGATCCACACAACAGAATTATATCTTCTGGTTAATTGTCAAGGAACATGATTTGAAAATTCTACATAATTCTGACCCTTTACAAGACCAAAGCCCCGGACATGTAAGGTTTTGTAGTGAACAAACACATTACTCTTTCACATGCAGATTTTCCTTCAATGAAGACAAAATATCCTGCAAGAACTCTGCTGAAATATGCCTTTTAAAATACACGGGGTGTAATGAATCATTTTACTCTCGGTTACCCTTTTGTGCGGCACACTCGTACAACTAAAAATATAGGCAGTAAACTCGCCGATGACGCTGTAGCAGCGGAGCTCCTGCCAAAATCACAAAATTGGAAGACACCCCCCCTCCCCCTCCCTTTTGATGTTAGAGGAAGAGAGACTTACCTTGAGTTTAAAATGAGAATGTTCGAAATAAATTAAACTTCTTGTAATAGTCAACTACTTAAATAAATTATTAATTATAAAGTACGTTATCGTGAAAAGAATTTTTATATTTTGTTATCAAAAAACGAAATATTTCTATAGGAAACAAGGGTCAGCATTAGTATATTAGTTTAAAACATACTTTTCTTAATATCAAAATTTCCGATAAACATTGATAGGATTTGGAATTATCCCGAGTCTCAGCTTTTTTTTTCACGCTGAAAAGTAGTTTATCATTGGTAGTCGTACAACATCTTTTTTTTTTTTAAATAAACTTTATATTGGGAGGTGTCTATAAATATTGACTCATATTGAGTGCTGAATGAAGTTGACGAAGAACTGAACATTTTGATGACAAAATCCGACGGCAACGGTCGCATCTAAAACGAGTTTTTCGATTTTCAAAAGTAATTGTAAACTCTTTCTCTTTTGAAGCCATTTACGAATTTGTTACATCTGCAAGCTTATGTTAGTGCTTAAAAGCTTATAACTTAAGCCGATGATCGCGATTACCTTAGCGCTCCGAAAACGCAATTTGATTGGTCGATTCGGTGCTTAACTAGAATCTCTTCAGACTCAGCAGCCAGCGTCAACAGGTATGTGCTAGTGGTTTGGACAAGAGAAAATAATGTCCGTACTATTTCGTTTCGATCTATTGTTTCGCCAAGAAAAAAAATTGCTGATTATAGGATAAATGAAGCAGTCATTGCAAAATATCGAGGAACAACTTATCCAGCAAGATTGTAAAGAAATCAGGTTTGAAAAAAACTACAAGAGTCCAATGACGGACATTTTTTATTTTTGATACTAAAATATTTGACTTTACATTGTTATATACTCAATATTATCTCAAGTTTCACGCTTAACCGCAAATCCTACGGAAGTTGGCTTGTAAAATTGCCTTCTCGATCCAACTTTAAACAATATGGGGGAGGGGTCCGTATGCGCACCGAAGTCATGGCAAAATATTCAGTTAGTTGATTGTAGCCATTTTCCGGTAGAAGTAGAAATTAAATTTTAGAAAATTAAGGTTCTGGCTTGTGGACTCAAAATTTTAGCGTGAAGATTTTTATCTCGGGGAAGATCTGTTTTAGTGACGAATAATTGGCACTTTTGAGACTCTTGTGTAGCTCGTGATAGCGGTTCAAATGAACGTGTATAAACGTAAAAAATAAAAAAATAAATGGCATAGTCCGGTATCGTTAAGATCGGGACTGTTTACCCTCACTCATAACACCTTCGCACCTGACATATTTTCACCCTTCACGTTTCCAGACGATGTTTAATTCAGATACAAATGTTTTCGCTCCATAACTTCCCCTTTTCTTAAAGATGTATTGCATACTACTTAGTAGAAAATTCTCTAATTTCAACTTTTTTAAGTTGAAATTATTATTTAAGGAATGACAGTAATATTGTTTTGTCTAGGTAGAAATAACCACAATCATGTGAGACGGTAGTAGATTTTTCTAAAATTGACATTATTTAAGGAATGACAGTTATAATGTTTGGTACCCCAAGGGTGACTGGGGTATAGAAATATGGTCACTTGGTCTTCTCCCGACTTATAAAATATGTTTTCGAGACATTTGAAATCAACCCATTCATTACTACATAAAATACTAGTATCGAAGTCAATCGTTAAATCTTCACTAAAAGATAAAAATACAGGATTTACATTTATTTATGAAATAAACTGAGAAACGCTTTCTAATCCTAATATTATCAAAAACTAACGAATTAAATTGCGTTGATAATTAAAGCTATCTTTTCAAGATTTAAAATTCAGTATTGGTGGATAGTCTCATTGGCAATCATACCACATCTCCTTATCTTTATATTTTGGCCATAGTCATATACATTGAACAGCTACAATGTGGAAGTAAAAAGATTAAATTAAATAAAGTACTGCATAAAAAATATTATCCATTATCATGATTTGTAGGCACAGATAAGAAATCAGAAAGATATTTTAGTAAAAGCGGTAATTAACACAGGAGTGAAGGTCAAAATATGCACCAATATCTGTCTTATCTTTTTTCAATTGACAGTCCGACTTACAACAGGCCACTTACGGACAACTCAAGGAGGTTTTGAAGTTGCATGACTTCTAAAGAGCATGAATCTCCCTTTGGAAATTATCGGTTTTGTGTCCATATTTATACATTTGGTCAACACCGTGGACTGTAAGGAAAGATTGATATTGGACCTATGCTTATATTTTATCACAATATGGCACTTATGTATAGTAGAAAAGTCCATGAGCCCGGTAGTAGAACTCTGAACAACGAGTGATTTGCTCTCCAAGCCCGCTTGCATCGCAGGGCCCTGCCAATTCTCTATGACGTCAAGGAACAACGTCACAGCGGAAAACAACATCGGCTTTGGGCCGATCCTTGGCAGTCAAAGGTACTGTTTCTGCATCGGCCTAATCGGTTAAGGTTAAGTCTTCATTATTAAACTCCTTTCCATTGTCAGTTTGTAAAAGCCTAGGTGGTCCAAAAATGTATATAAATCGTAAAATCAATGTAGCCACTTCTTTTGCTGTTTTGTGCTTAACCCTTTCAATGCCAAGACCAAATTTCAAAATTGCCAAGACGTTAGAAACGTAATAATGTTACGACGTCACCGATAATTTCAGATTTTCAACGTTGACGTTCCTATCGCTTTTGTTACTCTTTCGCCATGCATAGGACGCCTACTATTTTATCATTGCATGCTGCGGCGATTCAGGATGGTTGAATATATATACGTAGTAGGAGGAGCAATAACCATTAGGAATAAAGAAATAAGTTGTTTTTCGCAACCCAAAAAATAAAGAAAAAGGAAACTATTGCAAAAAACAGCAGTGAATTAATAAAACAGACATCAAAACAACGCAAGTTAGAAAAATCGAAAGTTTCAAGAAATATCCATAAATGAATATTGGGTGGATTCTAACCATTTTATTGTCAGTCATTTGACGTATTTACCAAATCTCCTTTTATTAAGAATAGACGTATGTACTACATCTCCTTTTATTTATCATAAACGTATGTACCACGTCTCCTTTTATTTATCATAAACGTATGTATCATAAACGTATGTATCATAAACGTATGTACCACATCTCCTTTTATTTATCATAGACGCATGTACCACGTCTCCTTTTATTTATCATAGACGTATGTACCACGTCTCCTTTTATTTATCATAAACGTATGTACCACATCTCCTTTTATTTATCATAGACGTATATATCACATCTTTTATTTATCATAGACGTATATATCACATCTCCTTTTATTCATCATAGACGTATATATCACATCTCCTTTTATTTATCATAGACGTATACATGTACCACATATCCTTTTATTCATACTTGACGTATTTGCCACGTCTGCTTTTTTTTATTCGTTTGTTTATGTGTCAAGGCTAAGGGTGGTTTTTTTTTTTATCGAATGATTGCATGGCTAATAAAAATTCTATACAAGAAAAGAAAGAAGATGTATACATAGTGATGTATGTAGAATAAAGTTGCAATTGAAAAAAATGCCAAATTTTACTAGAAAATAATTATGTACTATGATCTTTCTTGTCTAATTTGTTTTATTTTTAATTTCTTGTTTTGTACTTTTTTTCTAAATTGTGGCCTTCATTTTCACATGTGATGTATATAATAACATCATGCAACAGCTGGTAAACTGATCACTATAGATGTATCAATATTAACATAATGTTTGAATTCACCGTAAAATTGAAAAACGTTCCCTGAACTAATTTTTGTGACGGTCAGTTATTTTTGTTGTTTTTTTGGTTTGTTTAGGAAAGTCAGAGTTCCCCATCCGCGGGAGATCTTACATTTGGAAAAAGTGTTATTTAAGTTAACTGCCTTTTGGGTGTTTTTTTTTTGTCAGTCTCTTGACAACTAATAATACTTGTTTATTTTAGAAATCCTTATTTTAAATAATAAATTAAAATTTATAACATGTGACAATCTTTATTATTTGTAAATGTCAAAATGTTACTGTTCGTCGCACAGAACTAAATGTCGGTTGAAACACAAACTATGCACACCGTGGAGACATCTACCACATTGTAATCTTGATCGCTCCCTTCTTCCGTTACTTCGATATGAACAAACAACACAATCTTTCACTTTTCCGTTAGCTAATCTTCGAAGTTCTTGCTTTCGATTTCCTAACTGACCCGGAAATCGATCTCTCATGTGTTCCATTGACAAACTTTCAACTACCTCGTGAATGAACTGGAGACGTGATAGTGGACGAGGTTTGTTTGAGTTTTTTTTTTATAAAGAATGTATGCATTTATCATGAATCATTGAAAAAGATTAAACATGATTTTTTTCCACATTTTGACGGTTTTCCTTTCATCGTTGTAGAATGCTGTAAACATATCATTTCGATCGACTCCTCCCATATTTTTGCTATAACTTTCTATAGCGGTTGGTTTGCCATGAGGTGAAACTCGTGCTTTGCAAAATGTAGACACTAGGCGAACTGGTTTCCGTTTGTTTTATCTGTATGCACATACTAATATTTCTTGTCTTCTCATAAATACATATTCATCCGGACGTAATTCTGGGTTTTTTATTCTTTGTGGCATTGGTCGGTTACTTCTCAAAGTTCCAGTCATAAATGTCCTATTTAAAAGCAGTTCTGATGCTAGTGATAGACTAGAAAAAAAACTATCACAAAACACGTGGTATCCTTTATCAAATAAACAACTAACGTTCAGTAGACTTTTTACAACCATACTACTTTGGAGTTCCCCATCAGGCAAAGAATCGAAACGACGACCTCTGTAAACAGTACTATGTATGAGATAACCGGATATAGATTCTACCAGCATCCAAAGTTTAATGCCAAATTTGTGACTTTTTGATGGAATATATTGTGTCATGACAGAGCGCGTACGTGTCCAACCAAAGACTCATCAATCGATTTCTTTCAGGTGTATACAGATATTTGGATCGCATGTTCAATGAATCAAGAATCGGCTTAAACTTGGCCGATGTGTCATATGTTGGATCATTTCTGCCTGAAACTTTACGATTATCAACATGTAAAAATTTAAGAATTAACTGAAACCTATTTCTTGGAAACATCTTTCTAAACCACTTGTATTCTTGTTTCCCTTTCTTCCAGTAGCACTGTATTGTCGGTCTCTTATTCAGTTCCATATTGTAAATAGTTGCAAGAAACCCTTTGAATTCCTCAATTGTGAGCGATCCAGTTTTAATCCATTGGTGAACACGTGAATGTCTACATCTGTTGATCCTTTGCATGTTGGTTTTGATAAATGATCGGGCATATCTGAAATATAAATGTCATCACATTAGAAAATGTATACGCTAAATGATGTAAAATAGTTTAACTGTAAATTTATTAAAAACGGAAATCAAAATATACTATATGCATGCTTATTATTTGAATTTTCATTTTGTAATACCGCACTGTATTTATCGAGCTGTAAATACACCAATAAAGAATAAGAAATCAATCAAATTTTAATATTTTTTCTACTGAGCTGCATCATATTTTTAAATGTCTGTTAATATTCCGGTCCGGTGCGGTCCGTTAATTTTATGTTTCTGAAATAAGCTATATTTTCGTCAATATTTTTGAAGATCTATGAAGATTGTTTTGGGGTGTTTTTGTTCTACTTGGGGCGTGTACCGTGGGTATTTATAAACCTATAAATATTACACGTCTTTAAAATAAAAAGGGGTTTCTCACTTATCTAATTAATGAAATGAAACATGAATACATTTTTGCATTAAAGTAAATGATTTTCGTTAATTCAAAAAAATATTAAATTTAAATGTTTGTAGGTCTTTATAGTAGTACATTATATTCGGCGGCAAAATAAGAATTGGACATCTACGATCCTTAATTGCGTTCGCAAAACGGGAAATAGTAGTAACACACGATCATTATTATACAGTTTATATTAATGATACGCGCATCCAAAAGAAACAGAACTAATTCAACTTATCATACTGAAACAATTTTCAATAATGCCTTTGATTGTAGATCTATTCACTTTGATAATTTTATTAGACTTTTCACATCTTTTGTAGTTATTTAAACATCGGGAAATTGTGCTTATATTTCTTTTTTTTTTAAACGGGGATGGATTCGGGGGAGGTTAAAACATAATGAAAAATAATCATTAGATAAGATTTAAGAAAATTCGCATGCAGACGAAAAATGTGTTTGTTAAATTATACTGATACATAAACATTTTGTAGGAAAAGCAAAGCTACGAACCAACTCAATTATCTCCATGTGAAAGTCTGACAAAACAGATATATTCTCTATCAATAATATTGTATCAGTTTTATGGACAGAAATGCCAGAATAGCGAGCTTTTTCACCTGTTTGTTTCTAGGACTATCTTCTTCATAAGATTGACTGTAAACATGAGCATGAAATATGCTATTGCAGGAGCTCCTCTGTCTGGCATATTCTTTACACCACTTTCACCAATAAATTCGGGATCTTCAGCGATTTCTTCCGTCGGAAACATACGGAACCAAGGAGTTGCCATATTCGCCATATCTGCCGTCTTTCGCAACGCTCCCGTTGACGTCATATATTTTAAGACGACTTTCATATTCGTGCAATTTCCCGTAGTTTTCCTCACAATACTATTTTGGAAAATGGCAAATTTGCAAATGCAAAGAAAAGCTTAATAGAAGAACTTGTAAATGCCGGTCAGATAAACATTTCAATTGTTAAAATAAGTTACCATTTGTTCTATAAATCGCAACAGTGTATGTTTAGTCTTGAAATTGCATTTTGCATGGATCGAGTTTATTGCACTATAGGGCTATAAAAAATTTTGAACTTATGTATGCATACATGTTTATTGGGAAATAATGGCATGCATGTATGCACGTTGCTAAAATTTATTTACGAATCTATAACGTATTATCGACAATTAATATTTCAGTCAATGGTTGATGAATTCAAGCTTATTAATTTTCGAGTGTTTTGCCGGATTGTGGCATTGATAGATTTGTTTTATATATTTTCAATGAGTTTCCTTGTGTTAAATCAAACGCTTTTCCTTTTAACATATTGTTGAATGATCAGATGTCTTTATTTAAAAAAATCTTTTATTATTATCTAAGAAAAAAAACTAAAAAAGTTGGACCTGCATGCATAACCTTTCATATTACTCCATAGTCTTTCCAAGTCAAAATTGTTAAAATAGTTCCATATCAACACATGTACCCTATTTGATACATGTATGACTATAGTATTCTAACGTTTGGTTTGCTCCAGCGCGGGTACCTTTTGTTGTGAAAGTGACGTAATAAACGTCAACGTCAAACTATGGTTTACAGTATACATAATAAAACCGTTGAATTATTTAAATTTAACTGTCGTAGTTATCAAACAACTTATTTTCAACATTTTTAAAAGACATAAAGCCGTAATTGTTGTAAAAATATGTTGTAAAACTATGATAAATATGTTTACCAATTAAGGGCCAAAATATTGACCCTCTGGCATTTTTCAGATATTGCTTAGGCCAATTTATTGGCCCTATGGCACAGAACTCGTTAAGGAAATTGGAATGTATTATAAAGTATAAAAATGTTATTATAATTAAGTCGTTTTTTTATTTTTATCACGTTATCTTACTGTTGATTTTTATTTGAAAATAATCAATTTGCTTTAGTCTAGAATTTTAGTATATAGAAGGACTTTTTGTCTCATTTTGAAAATATGCTTTAAATTGTATAAATCCTGACTTTTATCACAGCTAATGGGGACCAAATATTTGAACTACCTGCTGGATTTTGTTGAATTTCCTGCAAGAACGATTCCTTGTTAAATTTGTAGATGGCAAATGTACCATGATGTTTCTTTGTATCCTTCTTTTTCTTTGTTTGATCGAGACCGGACCCTTTTACTGGCACTTTTTTGGACTCAAAACTGGTTGACACTCTGTCTCTGGTATACTGACAATAATTTTTCGGATGCAAGAAAAACATGAATGTAATCTCCAACGTCAGTAAAAGCATCGTCTAATTTTTGTTTAGTTTCTTTCAAACTCCTTTCTTTCCTGTTCTGGTGCTTTTAACGGAGATAAAAAAAGAAACTTTAATTCGGTTTTCAAATCTGATTTTTTTCCATCATCGGTTGAACAATTTTAACTATATGTTGTACAGCCTTCAGACCCTTTGTTGTTGTCTCATGGATAGATGATTGATTGATTGTTGGTTGCTTAACGTCCAGTGGAAAATATTTCATGCATATTCAGGACGAGAACAAGTTCACAATAAAAACTATAGGTAGGTCTTGAAATAAAAGAGGCCATCTGGGATGATGGTCGGGGAAATTTGGACTGCCACTGGAAAATGAGGGTATATTGCATAGGGACAGTTTTTCGGCAGAAGGTAGTTAAACTGCAGGATTACACAACTAAAAACAAATACTATTAAAATTTTAATAAAAATGGAGAGAGAGAGAAATTTATAAACCGATCGATTTGCTACACTGGACAAAACTTGAACATGCAGAAAAAAAACATCAGCTCAAAGTTTGTTTTGTTGTACTTCCCTTCACACTTTCTCAAAACAAATGAAATCAATAAATGAACTCAAGTCATAATTTGGTCTCAAGCATCAAATCAATATCTAACACAGAGTCTGCAGCAAATATTGCCAAATTAGTCGTACATACATTAAATCCTGCATTCACAAGAGTTTCAGACAACATTTGAAGATTCTATGACCGAATCTCTCAACCTTTCACCTAGAGAGACTCCTCAAGACAAAAGAAAAAAAATAAATTCTTACAGAAAATACAAGATCAATGAACAAAGCTATTCAGAATGAAAATGAAGATGTGAAAAAAATTCTATCATCCGGAAAATCATATGCTCAGTATGAAAGGGAAAGAAAACTGTACTTAATAAGTAAACCAAAGGCAAAAGAAAACATGATTGTAAGAGTAAGAAAGGAAATGGAAGGCATTTGCAAACCAAAAAAAAAAAAAAACACCATGGAAACTTCGATAACTATATTTTAGAAAATGAATAATTTCTGGAGGATATCTCATCAGTATCTGCTGGCAGTAATGTTAACTGGTCAGCTTTAGCCAGAAAGTTTGATGTTAAAACCATTAAAAGTCGTAACAGAGGTCAAGTTTTGATGATGTTTGCAAAATCCAAAGGCATTAATGTTTACCAATTAAATACCCAATCCAGGCTAAGTGGGCTTGACTACATAAGAAGGGTTAAAAGGGCAAAGAAAAAATATTAAAAACTAAAGTCAACATGCCACTTCCTTGATCAGCCAAAAAAACTGAGAGCAGTAGTGAAATCACAAGTTAATGACGGCACAATAAAAGTTGGTAGGCCAATAGCCCCCAAAACATTCTCGAGTAATACAGTAACGAAAGAGGGCACGAAGTAGTTGTTTTCGGTAGAAAAATATCGTTGCATGAAATACTTACAAATGAAAATGAAAGGATAGACAAAACAGGTATACTGAGATTAAACCAGGACAGTTATTACAATGAAATGGACAAAGAAAAAATAATAAATAGACTTAAAGAAATGAATGAAGACAACACTGAATTTTTAAGAAACAAATTAAAAACAATTGAAAGAACGAGATAAATAAAAGTTTGGCATGACCACTCTTGCATACTGAACCACACCTACATCAATTTCATGATTAATTATGTATATGACAATGCCAACTTTCTGACAGACGAGGAGTTTCAAAAACATAATCCAACATTATCCATAATTGATTGCCAGAAAATTGTGGAAAAGCCACAACTTTATATACTTGGGCAGTCAGGTACGATAGTAAAACATGCATGTGAACATATGATTAATAAAGGTAGATTGGGGTACAAAATTCATGTTAACTGCAAATAAATTTATCTTATTACCACCCCTGTCTAACTAAAGTACAAATAGTCAATCTTTCAACTTAAACAAAAATGATTTACTTAAAAGTTCTTTATGAGTTTTGAACAGCGGTATACTACTGTTGCCTTTATATAATTTCAATTATAAAAGTATAACTACACTAGAAAAATTTGGGGAAATATTCATTGCTTAACAAGTTAGAATTATATATAAACATAAATCTCATTTAATATGCTCACAGCTCTTCGCGTGTGTAGGCAACTTTTTTTTGAACAAATAACGTTTCACACATCAGACGTGGATGACGTTGTAAGCCTGCACTGTACTAAACGTGAGTGTGTATTAGTAACAACCAAAAACCCAGATAAAAATAACAATAATAAATTTTATTATTATATAAATAACATAGCAAAAATACAAAATGTAAAAAGCAAAATATAAGAGTTATAAAAACACAGGTCCAGAGCAATGTTGTTGTTGCTAGCTGATGTATCTACATACGTAGATTGCTGCCTTTATATGGCCCATTGTATCCTCCATTCTCTTATGTGTGTAAGGTTCACAAGGTGGTGTGTGTTCTTTCCAACTAACCTCTTTAGGTAAGTTGGGCATTCCATCGTCGCCATAGTTAATGACTAATTCCGATTTCACGGCACAGTTTTTATAGTTTGTTTCTATGTCTCGAGGAAGTAGTCAATAAAATTAATGTCATCTGGATCGGCTATTTTGACCGTACTGGAATCAAAATTAACATCTAATATGAAGTCCAGAGAAGAATCAGTACTACTAGGAGTTATGTTGATTTCCTCCTTTGAATGGTTTGGAGTGCTGTATTGTCCAGAACCCGATGGGATTTGTCCGTCTTGTACATACTTGCCACCGAAATTGTTGGTTGCTGCGACTTCCTTTTCTTTTTACGATGAATCCGCCGGTCATGATTGAGCAGGCTATCTGCTCTTGTGAATTTTGCGTTACATTTATCGCAATCAAATGTTTGTTGATTGTGAAGGTTTAAATGCCTTTTTAAACTGCTCTTGCTTGTGTAGTTTGCTTGACACACATCACCAATATATCAGCTATTTGACATCGTGTTTGTTGAACAGAAACTGTATGGTAGTGAAGGACGTCGTTAGTTGACATTCCGACGTTGGTGACGTTTGAAGGATTGTAACGTCATAAGTAAATGATATTGACGCAAAGGAAATTATTCATCTCTAAATGCGTAAATAAATGCTATGTTATTTATGCATTTATCAGGTTGGGCTCATGTCATGAAACATGGGGTGACCCCAGGTTTGTTGGATCAACTCGTTTTTCTGGGGTCGAAAAACCCGGGAAAACTGGGGTATAAAACTTCGTACATTGTTTTTCAAGCATTTGTGGAACAGTGCATCATGTCAACTGTTGTGGTAGGTTTTTTTAATGCAAGATTGTGTTTACTTAGGTTTTTGTTGTGGTATTGCTTATTTTTTTGCAGAAACCTCAGGATAAATTACCTTTATAACCGGAAGTGTAAATATCATATCATTTATCATGTTTATCATAACATTTCGTTAATTCCTGCATATTTTCTCTGTCTCAGAACATTTGTCGACTTGCAATACGCCATTTTGGACATCAATCCTAATGCAATTTAAAACAAAGCCTTCAATTGGTTGATTAATCTATTGAACTTTGTAGAAATCTATGGACGGCATTATTAACAAAAACGATATCAAAAGCTGTTTATCATTTAATATAGATGTTTTCAAATCTTTGATCAACATCAATCTCTATATCATTTTGAAGTAGTACATATTGACAGTTACAAATGATAATCTAACACTGCTAATGATAAAAATAACATAATATTGTTGCTCAACCTTTATAAATGAAAAAATATTATCTTTATACGAATGGAGTAAATTACAGAAAACTGTGAAAATGTAAATTAAAAGTATATCTACCATTGAATGTGGGACAAAAATCATAGTTTATTACAACTTTGTGATTTGTTAATATAATTCGTTATTCGTTAACAGAAAATTATAAAGAAAATGTAAATTATAAAAAGGGGGGTTGAATCTATCATTTGATTTAGTAGAATATGTGTCTTATTCATAATAAAACCTCAAAATATGGAAAATAATCATAAGTCCAGATATATACGAAAAGAAAAAAGGCTGTTAAGGAGTTACAATCAAGAAAAGATAAGCAGAAGTATTTTTCAAGAAAGAAAGATACTATATTTAGTAAAGTAATTCCATTCCTTCAACGGAAAAAATATCTTATACTCACAGAGTCAACATTCATATCCATTTATCATGTTTCAGTCCGGAATATGATATATAGTACTAGGTTTTGTACACAAATTGACATGATTAATGTTATGTAATTATTATACATATAGTACTCATATATAGTGAAAAGTTATGGAAATTTAAGCAAATAAACAAATTATGATCATTACCGATGTGCCTTAACGATAACACTGATAAGAGTATATGCAACAAATAAAAGTAAAAGTAAAAGCTTATGTAGCTTCAAAATTTAACTTGATATCACACCCCTCTAATTGAAACAGAAATAAAACACTTTCTAATTATAATTCATCGTCGATTTGTAACTCTGCAAGAAATGATAGAAAATCTGCCTTCGTCTTCCGTTTTATTTTTGTCCACTTTTCCTCTAATTTCTGGTCGCCTATGAATAATTTCAACTGTTTTTCGACAAGCTTGGAAATTTCGGCTTTCGTTTTGTTTTCTACGGCTTCGTAATTAGCTCTATCGCCAGGCAATACAAAAACAGGTTCATATTTCTTCTTTGTTCCCAGAGGTTTATCGTGAAACCATAAAAAATGTTGCCGCCGATGTTCTTTAGCTTTTTGAGAAATGTTAATTAAATCGGTGTCTAGGTCTTTCCCACTTACTGACTTCAATGTTGGTTGCTGCAAGAATTTCGAATTTTAGATAACTGTCCGAAAGTTTGAAATTTCTCGTCTAATATTGTACGCATACATATAATATTCATCTGCAGAAGTCAAATCTAACAAATTGGACAGCGAGCAATACACCTAAAAAAAAATAGTTCATAATCACATAATGACATCTGAATTTGCAATATATTTGTGGTAATACGTTTATCTTTTTGGATTTCATTATTTCAACAGGAACAGGATAAAAGATAATATATCATTAATCGTGTTACTATAGTATGAATCAGTTAATTATCAAAAAAATATCCTCCAGGTTAAAGAATTGGAAGCAATGACCGGTGCTTCAATCAATCTCACCATAATAGCTGAATGTGGATCGGTATATGCCTATACATCTTAAGATTATACAAATACAACACCCACATCAACTGTACAGCATATGGTAATTATTAGAGATCTAGTAGTATAGATCAAGATAAATACAGTTGTATATATATACGACCAATGTAATTGTTAAAAGAAAACAACACTATTTGTATTACTAATACTATTAACCATCTTAACTATTTTGTATTTGTTTTAACTTTTGATAGACTTCTACAAATAACTCATACATAATATCCACAGTTTCAAATGCATGGTTATTTTGTATTTATACAATAGACTATTCAGAAACAGTTATATGATCCAAGATTGTATTTCAAACCAGTTTCTTCTTTATTGGTTAATATATCTTTTGTTGCAATCTTTATGTTTCTTTTTAACGTAATGCTTATTCTTTTATCGCAATCCCTATATCTTTTTTATTTGTTGTTTATTCTTTTGTCTATATTAGGTAACCAATGATGCCCCGCAGATTCCATCTCTAACATGCAATTTTCCAGAACCTGCAAAGGATATTCCCCCTTCATCATTCCCTACCACACAGGGTATCATTGATGACTTAACCAGAACAATAAAGCCATTAACACAGGATGTCGTGATACAGACAACAGAAAGTTTCATCACGACCTGTACCGTCATTGGTGATGACTGCAAAATATGTGGAGAGGGTCAACTAGACCAGCGTGCTATTTGGGTTGGGTGCAGCTCAAAATCACCATGCAGTTACTGGGTGCACGCCCGTTGTATGGGGATTTGTGCTAAGACAAAGGCACTGTTATCGAAAATATTTTTTTTTCTGTCCGAAGCATATTGTTTCGGCAGAATAAAAATCACTACTTCAGTTGTCTTTAATTACCTTATCCAATCTGTCGACGTTCCTTCAGACTTGTAACCACTTGTTGTTGTCGGGTAATCCAGCGTGAATAAGTCGTTTGGTTTTCCGGTTATAATTTTCAAGAATGAAATCACAACCTTCACCCTTTGACTCATTCCCACTGACACTATAAGATTCGTTTTCAATAATAAACGCAAGAACTTCAGGCGGACATTGTACCCGGACAAACAAATCTCTCACAAATGTCTTCATCTAAAAAGGCATATTGAGGCCAAAAAAGAGTGGCGAAAACTTTACTTTTGCTGTTTGAATAGCAGCACTATTATTTCGACTGACCCCTGCCATGAATACATGGAGTGCCAAACAGTAGGTAAATACTATTTCCGACATTAAACTATAGTTTTGATTTTGGACACCCGACAACCACTTGTAATAGCCTACTGCAGACACTGGACTCTTCTCCTTCAGCTGTCATTTGAAATAGACTGTAAGGAGCTCCTGTGCCGTAGCAAACATAAAAATTTGCAAAATTTGCCAGCTCTTGTGATGATCTGTAAAAATATTAAACAACATTACCATCTCACATGTGAAACATAAATTATCTATAGAATATTAACAAAAACTATTCAAAGTAAAACGTTTTACGTCATTCACTTTTTTATATAATTATATATCTAAAAAAAACTTTTTTTCGTTTTGTATTTTTGTTTTTCTGTGTAAAATTGAAATAATAAAAAAAAATTAACAAACCCATGGCACTTCTAAAAGTTGATTGTTATTTTTCAAAACTTCGAATCATATTGGTCAGTAACTTTAAATGTAAATAAACTATTCATTTCAATAAAATACATACTAGTTGCACCTTGGCACGCTTGTAGGGCTTTAATAGATACAAATCCTAACATCTTTGCTAGGTCTAGGAGCCCGACATCCCATAGCAGTTTGAATAAGGCTTTGACCATATTTATTTCATAATGACCAGGTCCTGTAACAGAAAAATAATCTTTTAACTATCAAATTGAAATAAGATGTTGTATGAATGTCAATGTCTTTTGTAGTCAAATGTTTGCACCTGTTCGGAATCTGATGTAAATTAGTTGCCGTCTGTTTATGTTTGTTATTTGGATGTAGGGCTGTCTCATTGACACTCATATCACATTTTCCTATATATATTCAACGTGATGACTTGGCAAACGGCGAACAGTTAGATAATGGAAACTTACAAATAAGTAGTAAGATATTGTTGTATTTTCTGCATTTTTCAATTGGGTTAATCAGACAATGATCTCACTCTTTTATATGCTCATGGACCGCTTCCTCTTCCTCTTATTCCATTTCACAATCACGACAAACCACGTGATTGTCAATGACTTTGTTCCCTATTGTGTATGGCAGAGCGTCACAACCAAGAATTGTCCATTTTCTGTTGGATAGGGTCACTTTTTCACTGTGATCAAATACCTGAAATACAAATTTAAAGGTGATTTAAAAGAGGGACGAAAGATACCAAAGGGACAGTCATACTCATAAATCTAAAAATCATAAAACGCCATGGCTAAAAATGAAAAAGACAAACAGAAAAATAATAGTACTCATGACACAACACGAACCCCACCAAAAACTAGGGGTGATCTCAGGTGCTCCGGAAGGGTAAGCAGATCCTGCTCTACATGTGGCACCCGTCGTGTTGCTTATGGGATTACAAATCCGGTAAATAGTCTAATTCGGTAGGTCACATTCATGAAAGGGAAGGGGATTGTAGTCACGACGTAAGGAACATATCCGATATCATTTGTGAAACGGTTATTCCATAACGGTCAACCAACTCGTGATGGCGTCCGTAAAATTTACAAAGGGATGATTTCAACTTCACCATTTGGAACTCTTGGTTTAATAGCTTCCTTGTGAGCAGTAACCCTCTATCAAGAAAATAATGATAGGAAATGCAAGCACGGGAATATCGTATCACTTGGGGGATATATACCCCGTATGCAGGTGCTGCTGGAATGTTGCTACTTAGAAATGGAAAGCTGAAATCATCTCTTTTGTCGTAAAGTTTTGTTTTCAACCGATCCTCATTGTCAATTTCCAGATGTAAGTCAAGATATGAAGCCGACTTAACTGTATCTGTAGTATCCTTTATCTCCAATTCGATGGGATAGATGCGTTCCACATAGTCACCAAATTTTGAATTGTTTAGTGAAAGAACGTCATCTATATAGCGGAAAGTAGAGTTAAAGGATATTGCTAACTTCTTATCTTTCTTCCTGAGAAGTTCCTGCATGAAGTCAGCCTCATAATAATAAAGAAACAAGTCGGTAAGTAGAGGGGCACAGTTTGTTCCCATTGGGATGCCGACAGTCTGTTGAAAAACACGTCCTCCGAACGTTACAAATATGTTGTCAATCAAGAAATCAAGCATCTTGATAATATCGGTTTCAGAGAATTTTTTGTTTGAATCAGAGTGATTCTTTACAAAGTATGATTTATCCCTCCCTAAGACAAGATACTTGTATCTACGTTGGCCATTCTTTTTTATGAAGCAAAGTAATACCAACTCTTTCAATTTGTCTTTTAGTTTTAAGGTATACTATTAATTGTCTTGTTTGTATTTTGACTTAATTGAAAAATTTAATTAAAGAACCTAAGTGAGCACGCTCACATACCCCACGTCCCCACATTGTCATTGGAGAAATTAAATAAGTATGAGAAAAAAAAATTGTATAAGAAAAAATATTGAATAATAATTTCCTGTCAATATACATAGTATGTCCTTATTATCTACAAAATTTCATGAAATTCTGTTGTGTGTTTTCAGAGGAGTCGAGATGACAAACTGTTGCAGAAGTACATTGAAGCAAATAAGTTCAAAGGGACATAACTCCTAGAAAAAAAATTGAACCGTAATTTCCTGTTGATATGCAAATCTACATAGTATGTCCTTATTATCTACAAAGTTTCATGAAATTCTGTTGTGTGGTTTGAGAGGAGTTGCGATGACAAACTGTTGCAGCAATACATTAAAGTAAATAATTTCAAAGGGGCGTAACTCCTAGAAAAAAAATTGAATCGCAATTTCCCGTCGATATGCACAACTACATAGTATGTCCTTATTATCTGAAAAGGTTTCGTGAAATTCTGTTGTGTGGTTTGAGGGGAGTTGCAATGACAAACTGTTGCAGTAATACATTAAAGTAAATAAGTTCAAAGGGGCGTAACTCCTAGAAAAAAAATTGAATCGCAATTTCCCGTCGATATACACAACTACATAGTATGTCCTTATTATCTGAAAAGGTTTCGTGAAATTCTGTTGTGTGGTTTGAGAGGAGTTGCAATGACAAACTGTTGCAGTAGTACATTAAAGTAAATAAGTTCAAAGGGGCGTAACTCCTAGAAAAAAAATTGAATCGCAATTTCCCATCGATATGCACAACTACATAGTATGTCCTTATTATATGAAAAGGTTTCGTGAAATTCTGTTGTGTGGTTTGAGAGGAGTTGCGATGACAAACTGTTGCAGTAGTACATTAAAGTAAATAAGTTCAAAGGGGCGTAACTCCTAGAAACAAAATTGAATCGCAATTTCCCGTCGATATGCACAACTACATAGTATGTCCTTATTATCTGAAAAGGTTTCGTGAAATTCTGTTGTGTGGTTTGAGAGGAGTTGCGATGACAAACTGTTGCAGTAGTACATTAATGTAAATAAGTTCAAAGGGGCGTAACTCCTAGAAAAAAAATTGAATCGCAATTTCCCGTCGATATGCACAACTACATAGTATGTCCTTATTATCTGAAAAGGTTTCGTGAAATTCTGTTGTGTGGTTTGAGAGGAGTTGCGATGACAAGAAACAGGACTGACGGACTGACGGACAGACGGACGGACGGACTGACGGACGGGTCAAAAACATTATACCCTCCGCAACTTCGTTGCGTGGGGTATAATTATCAAAGAGTGATAAACGTAGTATAAACCAAATGTACGTACCATTTCGACGGATTCGAAAGAACATGGATTCTCAAAGCATGGGTCTCCCATTACCACTTGGATTTTGTCATCTGGATGGCAACTTGTTACAAAGTTGTACCTTAAATATATAATGGCATTAAATATATGATATTAGTGGCGGTTTTAGAAATTATAATAAGTGGGGACCCACTGACTGCCTTAGAGGGGCCCTTCCAGTCGTGCTTCTGTATTATCAATCATTTGTATAAGATTTGGTGGATAAAACTAAAACAAAATCAATTGTACCAAGTTCAGTCATTGATTCCAATTTTTTCAAAACAAAATCACATATCCCACTCTACGTTTAACTGAAAATCCCACATCCCCATTTTTTTTTTTCGATATCCTAAAAGAATATAGTCGGACGATATATATACCTATCATGTGGGTTGCAATCCCCATCCATGTTCCCATCTTCAATTGACAATCCATCACATACAACTTTCAGTTGCTCTTCTATAAACTCGTTACTGAAAATATAACAATTACATTTTGTTATAATACATTAGTAGACTCCCTTGTTTTTGTTACAGCCGATTTTAACGAGTGTGTAGGTAGAGGTAATATAGTTAGCTTGGCAAGTTGCTTGCTAGTTGAACCGTGAATTCATTGTCAGGTAAGGTATACTTCCCTCCTTTCCAAGTAGCCTTGTCATACAGACAGAAAGATTGACAAATAAATACGATACAATTGATTCATTTATATTATTTAAGAAGCAATAAGAACAATGATATTTACCGAAACTTGCAAAAAGCCACATCCTCTTGTTGAAATACGGAGAAAAAATAAGTTGTATGCACCCACCCAAAGTGGGTTTAGAAAAAACAGAAGCACATTAGAACTGTGTATTAGATTAGACAATGACATCCAAAAAGAGCTTTTTGAAAAAAGTTAGTCAATATAGGTATATTTATTGACTTCCAAAAAGCATTTGATATGCTCTGGAAACATGGTTTTAATGCATTGCAAAGAAATTAGTACTGTATAAAGTTGTATCATTGTCAATGAGATAGATAACAAATAACCTTACAAGCTATGCACTTTTTTTTTAATTCATTGTATATATAACTGTATATCTTAGCTTTTGTGCAATTATACATTTAATTTCATATTATTGATTTTTCTTTAATTTTTCAGGTTGGCACAACAGGATCAACACTGCAGACAGGTGTTCCCTTCTACGTCCTTATTCCAGACCTTATGACAGAAGCCCAAGTCGTCGACTACAGTGTCCGTGCCTACGACCTAAAGCGTGACATTCAATGGAAGTATACCATTCTTGAAGAGAAGATCCAGACGGCATGGGACCAATACATGGGCAATGTGATCACAACAACCCACTTCTTGAAAGTTATTGCCAAACTGTACAAGCCGTCCGACAATCTACTAGACAACGTTCAGCCACTGCAGTTAAGAATTTTAGACCAACACTTTGAACTTTGAACACTTTTATGTATAGCTTAAGTGAACTTTGAACACTTTTATGTATAACAATGAAGATTAAATTTAACATTATGTTTTACTTTGAAAAAATTGCATATAATGTTAACTTTTGGTGAACAGATTTTGTGTCGGCATTAATGACGAGTTGTTCTATTTTAAGCCATGGCGGCCATCTTGGTTGGCCGGGTCATGCCACACATTTTTGAAACTAGATAACCCAATGATGATTGTGGTCAAGTTTGGTTAAATTTGGTCCAGTAGTTTCTGAGGAGAAGATTTTTGTAAATGTTAACGACGAAGGACGACGACGCCGTACGCCCAGTGATGAGAAAAGCTCACTTGGCCCCAAGAGCCAGGTGAGCTAAGAAGGTGGTAAAATTTACTGAAAAATGTAGTAAAATTGTTAATAATGCAGTTGTAGGTTTGCTGTTGCATATACAACAATTATCTATAAAATTGTCATTTAAGGTACATAATGTTTCAAATTTATAAATCTATATGTATAATTTTCATTTCAGGTAAACTTTGAATGAGAAATGACAAAGCAGACTAAGACGATGAGGAAATTAGACCTCAGATAGAGTTGCTGGAATAAATGAAACGAGACAGAGAGAATATGCCACTAACTTTTTCTCAACTTTTAATGAATTAAATTATTTATTTTTCTTATCAATTAACAATTCTTTGCCAGAATTTTCACTTGACCTCGACCTCAACTGAACAAGTTTAGGTTTTAGTGGTCAAGTCCATATCTCTGATTTATGATAGGCTATCAATAGGTCTAGTATATTCGGTGTATGGAAGGACTGTTAGGTGTACATGTACAACTGGCAGGTGTCATTTGACTTTATCCTCATTTTCATGGTTCATTGATCGATATTTAGTTTTCTTGGTTAATGTTAAGTTTATGTGACAGTTGTAATATAGCTTTATATTAAGGACTATCAACATATCAATGATTAGTAAAGAAAGCTAGACATTTCAGCTATGCATTTATTGGGTATGTTTATATTCATTCTGGGTTCTTCATTCATTGAAAACCTACATCGTTTGATCAAATGTGATGGAAGACTTATTAAATCTGAAATTGGATATTCAGTCCAACAACAGAGAACATGTGAAAAAATACTTTTGAACTATACACACAGGAGTTTGTCAACATTTCAATACTTGCTGTTGGAGACTTTTATCAACTACCCCCTGTCCGAGCTTCACCAACCAACCAAACTTGTTCTCATCAATATCTAGAGACCTCCAATTTACCACTTCAACTGTTCTGTTACAACTTAATTCATCTGCTAGATGAAGTAGATAGGAAAGAAAATTTGCCAGTTGTAATAATGGGAGATTTTACATTATTACAGACCTTGGACATATAAAAGTACCCATTAATTAATATTGCTGAGTAAATCCTGGATTTTTTTGCACATTTAGACAGAAACATAAATTCAAGACTAAAAAAATAAACACTGATGTCTTTCATAGGTATTGGTTCTAACCTTTACACTCAAATTTCGAGACATATTGACAACATCATGAAAACAAATTCCAGTATCTTCTTAGCAGTGAAATGATTTTAAATTCTAGAATTCCAGAAAATTTTGGCAATGGTGAAAATATTTCCATGGAACTTTTATTTCACAAAGGATGTTTTTCATAAGGCTTATTTCTGGAATAGCATTATTTTCTCAAAATAATAAAATCACTAATCTGTCATCAATCAATCACTAATCCATCATCAATCGGTCTTAAATCGATCAGTAATCTAATCGATCAAACTCCTGAGAGAGTTTGATCGATGACTTCAAGTCATCAATCGAGTACTGATCGAATATGATCGTTTAGTGTTCGATTAGTTAAGTCTGGTAACGTTAGCGTTCGTCAAAATTTACCTTCATCTACGAACATTGTGAGTGAACTTCACAAAACAATTAAGAATTGACAATACAAAACAAAATTTTTGAACGTGATTTGTTGGCGAAAAAACACGAGCTCCTTGTAGACAAGAAAACATCCGGTGGGAAATCTATAAATAAATTTTATATGATAAGTACAATATTTAGTATCAGTAGTGATTATAATTTAGTACGACAGACGCGCTGTTTCGTCTGCATAAGACTCATCAGTGATTTCATACTGTTAACGTCAATATTTTTATTTACCTGTAAATGGTAAATTACGAAAAAAACTTGCACGTTCACGGTTCAAGTTAAACCATGTATCTTCATGGCTAGGTCACATGTTAGTGTGAGTGTGTGAGTTCGTATGTTTTATTTGATTGCATTGTATTTATGTTTTGGGAAGGTTAACTTTCTGGTAATAAGACCCGTCACGGCCTGGCTGGGGAATTGGGTAGGCAAATGCTCACATTAATCTGTACCGATACAGGCTCCAAATGTCCTCCTTTATACGCCATAACTATGGTGGTGCTCCTATTTAAAGGAGGCTCATACGGAGACAAGAAGAAGTTAGTGGCGGTTAATTACGGTTAACACATACAAGAGACATTACACATTGTTGTTAAAGTACTGAGCAATTAAAGGTGACCAGCGTAAAACAAATAATAAACTGGAAAACTATTTAAAAGATACCCTCTATAAAACACGTTTAAAAAACTTTACTCATGAATTTGATTTGATGTTAACATATACAACACATATCATTAATAAGTAACATGTACATTTTTTGACACAATTTATTGACAAGATTTAAGTGCATTAGCTAAATAATTTGGGAGACAAGTTGAAACTTTTTGCACATTCTTCACAAAAAAAAAGAGGATCATGTGTAGCATTAGCAACAGCAATTCCTTTCTCCGTGATTACAACCAAGTATGGATCCAATATTGAATTTGACGGTGCTATTCACATTCGTCAGTAACTTGAAGTTTACCACTAGAATCTAATACACATCCCTTATTAATGGCAACTTCCGTAGGATTTAAATTGTTGTCAGCAAATGGACATTTAACTTGCTCTAGATTCTCTCCATGACATTTACAGGTGAACAAGCCGTCCAACGCAAGGCAATCTTGTGTATATACGAAGTCACCTTTCCTCTAAAACACAGCCTTTATATTTAAGTCTGCTAACGCGTATGTAAAAAGTAAAATCACAAAAATACTGAACTTAGAGGAAAATCAATTCGGAAAGTCCATAATCATATGGCAAAATCAAATAACAAAACGCATCTATAACGAATGGACGAGAACTGTCATATTCCTGACTTGGTACAGGCATTTTCAAATGTAGAAAATGATGGATTAAACCTGGTTCAATAGCGTTAACCCTCTCACTTAAATGACAGTCTCATCAAATTCCGTTTTACACTGATGCGTTAAACAAAATGTTCAAAACATGGGTACATCAGTCATCATCGTATAACAATTTCAAAAAGAGCAATTTAACAGCTACTAGAGTAAAGATGGGGAAGTTAGGACACTTTGTTATTTGTCTCAAATTCATTTTAATTTAAGAGAAGTTAGAACCCCCAAAGTTTCAAACAACCAATCATTATGATAGAAGAGGATTTTCCCGACCTAAAATAGCTATTGGCACATGCTTACCTATGATTGATGGACCAATCCGTAACGATTATCTGAAGACCGTGGCCATTGGGGAAATTCGAACAACAATGGGGAAATTAGGACACTACTCAAATAAAAGACACGTGTTATAATTGAAACTACAATATCGACTATTGACTTTTTTTAGGATTAATAAAATGTTTGATTATTAAAAAAAATGTTGTTTATCATATTATGATTAAAAAGCGAACAAAATAGTTCAGTTCCAAATGAAATCCAACAAAGGCGTTTCAATTGTTCGTCGTGGTCGTTGAATGTTTTTTGTGTCAGTTTGTACTTAGTCTTCCTGGCTATATGCTCTTTTTAATACTTCTTTTTAAATATTTTCGTTTTATGTATAATATTGTCTGATTAACCGTAGCAGATGCAGTAAAAGCGCTACAAAACGATTTTCGATTTATAATGTGAATTTATTTTTTTGTGTTTTTTTTTTATCTTTAAACTATATATATATATATAATTCGTCTAAATAACAGCACAACAATGTTAGATTTGCAGAAGCAAATGTTTGTTCTTCCCTGACCGGGATTCGAACTCGTGCCACCGAGATATCGTAGCACAATATAGACCACTTAACCACCTAGGCTCAACAAAAATCAAGCTTTCGGTGGCCGAGTGTTACCTTTCCTCGCGCCGGACATAGTGCAAGCCGATTAGGTGCCACGGTATCTCATTAGCATGAATTCAAATCCCGGTCAGGGAAGAACAAAAATTTGCTTCCGCAAATTTACAGATTTATTATTGTTGGGCTGTTATTTAGACGAATATATATACAGAATGTTGTATGTATGTTTGAAAGTGTAAGTATACGTTGTGTATTTGTGATCACTGATGTATGTATACACAGGTTTTGCTGCTGAATTCCAAATTATTGACACGTCAAGTATAGTATATAAGCATATTGATATGTCTGTTGCTCACCAAATTTTGTCATCACTGTCATATACATCTTATCCGGAAATAATACAAAAAGAAACACTGTTCAACGGTAGTGATAGAGAGATATGTATGTTTAGATAAATTAATATAAATCTTATTATCTTTGAACATTTATAGCCGACTATACAAGAGTTGTCTCATTGGTAATTACACCACATCTTTTTTATGTGTACAGTATGGGTGTTGCTCATTGTTTGCGATGACATATACTAGTAGATAATGCATCCACGTCATTTGGACTTTAGCGGACAACTGTGTTATTGACAATTTAACACAGTATCATTGTTTTTATAACACATTTAGAAAAGTTAATAAAAGTTGACAGAAAAACATGTCTATCCTACAGGAATTAAAAAGAAATTCAAAACTCTTACAAAATCTATGTAACAATTTATAAAATTAAGCCCCGGTTTAGGGAGAATTTCTGTTCACTACTCAATTCAACCTGAACAGTAGATAGGTTCCTGATTCAACCAGCAATTTGAAAAGTTTAGACTGTGTCCACTTATGTGCATAATCCACTGTAGCTACTTTATCTACCTGTGGTACCTAGTATATATATGCTGGTATATAAATATATACATATATATGTACAGTGATGATGAAATACCTTAGAAAAGTAGAGAGAACCAGGCCAAGCTATAGCTGTATACGAATTCTTCAGTCTCGGGCTTTTGAACTAGTAGCAGATAATATTAAATAAAATGAAGTTTAAAATTCATAATTTGTTACGGTATTTAAAATACTTATTTTTTCTACGCCAGACACACGATTTTCGGCCATACCAGACTCATCAGTGACGCTTGAATAAAAAATAATGAAAGGCCAAATAAAGTACAAAATTGAAGCGCATTGAGGATTGTAACGTTAGAAATGCATTTGAACTAGACTGTTTCAGCCAAACAGTTTTATCGTAACTGTTTATAACAAGTCAATTGTTTGATACGGCTCTGTTTTAACTGAGTACATATACTCTACAATTCACTTCATTTTCTTGATAAACACGTCAATTGCCTTTTTCTTTCTGTTTTCTGCGTTGACCTTCTTAGTATCATTCTCTTCCTTCTTTTGTTTTTTGCAGGCGTTTTTCAACAATGCATTCATCGGACGTCAAGATTCGGTGACCGGTTTGTTTCTTTTCTCCGGAGTTGTCATCGCATCGTCTCGTTTGTCATAGATTCTGGTACTGAGATGACTGTAAGTCAAATTCGAGATATCAGTCTAAAAATGAGGCAGAGGAAGCCGTGTCTGTTGTTTCTTTAATCTTTAGTTCTGGGGGATATACTAATGGAACCCAATCAGAAAAGGTCGGATTGTTTATGGAAAGAACATCATCAATATATCTGAAAGTGAAATTAAATAATCTAGCTTCTTTGATCCTCTTGTTTTTGACAAGTGTCTGGAGGAACTCCGATTCATATGAAAATAAGAGGCGCACAGTTTGTTCCCATAGGAATGCCGACGATTTGTTAAAAAAGTCTACCTCCAAACCCTTGCAAAACTCTTTGAGGGGTCCGTAGGTGGCCTGTTGCAAGACAAAATCCCGGTCCCTATCCAATATACCCTCATTTTCCTGTGGCAGTTCAAATTTCCCCGACCATCATCCCGAATGGCCTCTTTTATGACCATACCTACCTATTGTATTTATTGTGATCTTGTTCTCGTCCTGAATATGTATGAAATATTTGCCGCTGGACGTTAAGCAACCAACAATCAATCAATACAACATTATTTATTTACGCAATATTAACGTTAGAGTAACCCTTCTGATAACGTTATTCATTTACTGAAGACCCACATTAGTGAAATGTTTAAAAAAAAAACAATCATTTACTTGCGTTTACCATAAATCAATTCTGGTCTTGTGAAATCTTAACGTTTTATGTTATTCCTGAAATTCTGTATAGATGGATATGGCAGATGTCTGTTTCTGTTTTATTCATTCACAACTAGTTTAGTGAATAAAAATCTATGTTGTTGAAGACTATATGCTATATTATGTTCCCATCTAAATATAATTTGACTACTTTTGTTCATCGAGTTGAGGCGACCGTTTTGGCTGTGCGGGATGTATCAAGTTCGCAGTCACGTCCGGTCAGAAGGGGACGTTAAATCCGATGCCTCGTGTAAAGAGAGTGCCACGCTCTTTGCACGTTAAGAACCCTTGCAACAACTCTTTGAGGGGTCCGTAGGTGGCCTGTTGCAAGGCAAAAATTCTGTCTCTATCCAATATCCCCTCATTTTCCAGTGGCAGTCCAAATTTCCGCGTCCATCATCCTAGATGGCCTCTATTACAACAACCTAACTATTGTATTTATTGTGAACTTGTTCTCGTCCAGAATATGCATGAAATATTTGCCACTGGACGTTAAGCAACCAACAATCAATCAATCAATCATCGAGTTGCTGTTGCATTGATGTATACCTCACGTCTAAAAGAAAGGCGGAGATACCTATGGGATAGTTAAACTAGAATAGTCGAAAAATAAAGCTGACAGTGCTTAAGGCACACTTAAAATTATAGGGTCATTTTTTAATCTAAAGCCCCCAAGGGTGACTGGGGTATAGAAATGTGGTCACTATGGTCTTCTCCCGACCGGTAGTAAAACGCTTGCCGAAGTGGGGCGTCCCTTTGGCCGAGCGGGATGCATCAAGTTCGCAGTCACGTCCGGTCAGAAGGGGGACGTTAACTCCGATGCCTCGTGTAAAGAGAGTGCCACGCTCTTTGCACGTTAAGAACCCTTGCAACAACTCTTCTAAGGGGTCCGTAGGTGGCCTGTTGCAAGGCAAACTTTCTGTCCCTATCCAATATACCCTCATTTTCCAGTAGCAGTCCAAATTTCCCCGACCATCATCCGAGATAGCCTATATCGTATCAACCTACCTATTGTATTTATTGTGAACTTGTTCTCGTCCTTAATATGCATGAAATATTTGCCACTGGACGTTAAGCAACCAACAATCAATCAATTTAATCTAAAGATTTACTTAAATGGTATTCCAATACAATTAAATGCACTCTTCTTTTTTTACCCTGCCTCTCAGCTCTTCCTTACAAGTATTTCCATTGAAAAGTTAGACCATTTTGACATTACTGTTGGTTGAAAAACTTCAGCTTCAGATAAAAGAATACTCCAAACAAATGCATAAAGATGTGTTTTCATATTTAATTTGATCATATATTATGCATATATATTGTACATTATCATATATTATTTATCATTTATATAATTTGTATCATTAAAGAGTCACTCAGAGTCTGATATATCCTCTCTTCTTCTTGAAGCTGGTTACTAAAAAACACAATTAAAAATAAATAAAGGCAATAGTAATGCAAATTTTAAAATGAATTTTATGCATAAGGAAAATAAATGTAAGTTTAGTGATTTAATAAAACGAACCAACTTTAAACATGTAGTAGGCATGCTTGTTTTATTAGTTGTTATTGGTTTTGAACTAGCTGATGAGTTAATCCCTTTTAAACTGATTTTTATAGTTTGTTCTTATGTTGTACTATAACACCACTGTCCCAGGTTAGGGGGAGGCTTTGGCGACAACAAACTTAGTTTAACCCCGTCACAATCTGTATGTGCCTGTCAGAAGTAATGTAGTGGTTGTTGTTTGTTGCTGAATATCATATTTGTTTTTCATTCATTGTGTTGTACTTAAATCAAGCCGTTTGAATTGTTTAACATTTTGTCATTCCATAATACAAGACCAACAAAGATCAGAGGCTCCTGACTTGGGACAGGCGCAAAAATGCGACGGGGTTAAACATGTTTATTAGATCTCAACCCTCCCCCTATACCTCTAGCCAATGTAGAAAAGTAAACGCATAACAATACGTACAATTTAAAATTCAATTAAAGAGAAGTCCGAAGTCAGAAGATGTAACCAAAGAAAAAAAAAAAACAATTATACATCAATAACAACAGACTACTAGCAGTTAAATGACATGCCAGCTCCAGACTTCAATTAAACTGATTGAAAGATTATGATTTCATCATATGAACATCAGGCACAATCCTTCCCGTTAGGGGTTTAGTATCATAATATATATTAGAAGAACATAAAGTATGTTGACATGTATACAAAATTAAATTCATCTTTAGAAATATAAAAAAATATCCTCTGAAATGTCTACCAAGTGTAACTTATAAAAGACTTAAATACATGATATATTTTTTTTTGCTTTTTTCTGTATTTTACTACTAACTCTATTAGAATGGAAAGTATAATACAAATCTGTAATTCACATTTAACTTAGTGAATGATCGCATTTTAGTTTTATCAAAACTTTCCAAAACAACATAAATTTAGCATTGAATTTATCAAATGACCTTCTTCTGACATCACTCGGACTTCTCTTGAACTGAATTTTAATGTGCGTATTGTTATGCGTTTACTTTTTCTACATTGGCTAGAGGTATAGGGCATGTCAGTTAACTGCTAGTAGTCTGTTGTTATTTATGTATTATTGTCATTTTGTTTATTTTCTTTGGTTACATTTTCTGACATTAGACTCAGACTTCTCTTGAATTTAATTTTAAATGTGTTTATTGTTATGCATGTACTTTTCTACAATGGCTACAAGTATAGGGGGAGGGTTGAGATCTCATAAACATGTTTCACCCCACCGCATTTTTGCGCCTGTCCCAAGTCAGGAGCCTCTGGTCTTTGTTGGTCTTGTATTATGGAATGACAAAATGTTAAACAATTCAAACGCGACTACTAACGGCTTGATTTAAGTACAACACAATGAATGAGCCTCTGGCCTTTGTTAGTCTTGTATTATTTTAATTCTAGTTTCTTGTGTACAATTTGGAAATTAGTATGGCGTTCATTATCACTGAACTAGTAAATATTTGTGAAGGGGCCAGCTGAAGGACGCCTCCGGGTGCGGGAATTTCTCGCTATATTGAAGACCTGATGATGACCTTCTACTGTTATTTTTTATTTTGTGGTCGGGTTGTTGTCTCTTTGACACAATCCCCATTACCATTTTTAATTTTAATAATGCGTGTGAGTTGGAGCTTCCAGAAGATTTTTCTCAAATAGATTCATCTCATCGTCAGTTAATGGATCTGCACGCTGTTGTTTATTTTCTTTTCCTTCCTTTTTCAATGCTTTTTGTTTTGCTTTTAATGCATTCCTAGTTAGGTTGTATCACTATGGTCTTCTGTAATTATTGTGTGTCCATATTTAAGAGTTCAGTCAATGCTTCCAACCATACCTCTCAGTGATGATGGCTCATCTTCGTTACCATCCTTTTTTCGGACTGTTAATATGAAATTTGCAAGCACGACATCAAATTCTACGGTTGGAATTTGGTGAAGTTCTTGGTTTTCTTTGATTAATTTAAGGAATCCTGTAACCAGACCCAAGTCACAGGCAGTTTTTTTCGATGTGTTTTTATTTTGCTGGCCATCTATGAAATTCCTGACATAACTTTTATCCATTTCAATAAAAGACTGATTGAAGTGGGGGTTACTAACTTGGACATTTGATGTTTGGTCACTGACTAGTTCATTCTGAGTTTCTGTGTGTTGTACATTTTGTATTTTGTTTGGTGCCAATGTCACAGCAATATTTTCTGTGGTGGGTGCAGAAATTGTGTGCTCTGTTATTTATGTGTCATTAACATGTTGTATTATGTTGAGCAAAGCCTCCGTTAACTCATCATCATAAATTTCACCCTCAATTTCATTCATATCAGACCACGGACCCTCAAGGCGAAAATTTGGAACCTCCTCTCCTCCATTTTTGAAAGCAAAATTGAAGCTGACGACAATAATGCATTTCTGAGATTTTAAATAGAATAATTAAAATAATGGAAGACAAAAATATTTCATATTTATTTCATAATGCTGTAAAGAAACGATTGAAAACAAACGGAACGAAAATACATAGTTCACACAAAGGTCACATTGACATGTGATTGCAATACACATTCTGAGGTTACGAACGAAAGTTCATACAATAGTATTACACAAAAGAAGTACGACAGTAGGCAACGCTAAATGCGACATCTGTATAGTATACAGATACAGCATAGCGATATATGTAGGGCTGTATCTGTATAGTAGAACACCCAATTACAGGATAAACTTTTTTATACTTTGAGGACTGAGCGAATCAGGTGAGTGTGTGAGTTGGTATGTTTTATTTTGTTATATTGTATTATGTTTAGTGAAAGTTAACTTTCTGGTAACCAGACCCGTCTAGCTGGGGAATTGGGTAGGCAAATGCTCACATTAATCTGTACCGATACAGGCCACCAAATGCTTCCTTTACGATACTGAATGGAACAGTCGCATATCAAGCATAGCCAGACAGACCTCCAAGAAAAATAAATGCAATGTGCAAAAACGTCTTCCTTTATGACATTCAAGAGCTATTTCGATTTGTGAAGGTACAGGGAGAAAGGGTTAGAAAGGAGAACTGCTATGTGGACAGAAAGAGAGGAGGGATCTTGTCGTCCTTAACTGATTTTGAAATTCAACTCTGTAAGAGCCACATTAGGATCGAAATACGTGGAAAATTTGGAAAAAACAGTTCCAATCATATTTACCAAATCGATGATACTCAAACTGGACACATTACTAGAGCTAAGAGGTTTAAAGGAACAAATAACCAATAAATATGTCTTTTCCAGACCAGTTCCTTCAACAAAGCCATACAGAGGATGAGATGTATTGAGGGAGATCAAGGGAATGGTTTGTCTGAAACAGTCAGAAGCATTTACCTTTACAGCTCTAAGGAAACATATTGCCACCCTAACTCAACTTTATGAGATCAATGACACAATGCAATACCAACTGGCTCAGTTTATTGGCCATGACATCCGAGTCCATCGTGAGTACTACCGGCTGCCTTTAGACATAATTCAGAAGGCCATAATTGCTAAATTTCTGATAGATGCCAGCGAGGGGGAAAAACAAGACTTTTAAAATTTACAGATTAGGAATGATGGTAAGATTTCGTATTAATTCAGGTTTAAATGTCCCGAAATAAAAGCAAAATATTCTTCACGCACAATTATACTAAGAAACGTTATTCGAAATATGTTTTCTTTCGCATTTTGAAATATGACACTGTTCACTGTTTGGCAAACCCCCAAAAATCTACAGACGTTTAGATTAGAAAATCGATGAAGATGCTGCCTTTAGCTGTCACTGAGTTTATCTTAAATTAAAGGAAAAACGTCAGCATCTTTTAATCACAAATCGCTGTTTTCATTTAAGTTTCAATGCATTTGAGAGTCACTTGTAAGTCTTATGTAAACAAGACGAGTACAATATTTTAGATATAATGTATCATTTTTTTTAAACGGTGATTGTGTAAATTGTGTCAGAGCTATTCTAACCTTCATATCAAAATCAAACCACAGCTTGATTCAAATTTACATATTTCAGTTTATTTAACTTTTTTTTTTATAATTGTATTAGATAAAACCTCAAATCGATCATAGTCTCAAAATAATTGTATAGACGAACACCAAATCCGCCGTCGGTTTAACACTTTTTCTTTACATTTGACTGTAAATTTGACTATATTTTGATATTTTTAGAAATTTGATCATTTTCCATTTTTTAAGTGATTTTGACAATTTTTTAGATTGTTGTTACCTTAAATCGGTCATTTAACATTTTTCAGTTTATTTATCTTTTTTCGGATAATTTTATTCATTTTTAGATAAAACCTTCAATCGCTCATTTACTAAACTTATTTGTATAGACTAACACCAAAACCTGCCGTTGGTTTAATTGTATCTTTTTTTCTTCATTTGACTATAAATTTGACAAATATTTAACCTTCATTGAAACTCCTTCATACTCAATTCAACAGTGGAATATTAAACAGAAACATCCTGATATTAACCAATTCATTAATCAGGACAGTGCCTTAAGCAGATATATCTACCAACTAAATAAAAACATCAGGACTATAAATTAGGGACTAGTTGTATCACCGTCACTATCCGTTGACCTTAGCCACTGCAAAAGCAAACACTCGCCACAAAAGGCTAGCAGACAAGTACAACTTTACTCTATACAGGGACGGAGTACATCCAGATCCCCTCCTGGCTCAAGTTTGGATGCGTAAAATTGGCAAACTTATGCAAACTGACTGTTTCACCTAAATTTAAATAAAGAATACAACTCTAAAAACCAATATCAACAAGAACTCTAAAGCAATATCAACAAATACTTTAAACCAATATCAACAAGAACTTTAAAGCAATACCAACTATATTATTATTAACTTTCTGTTTCCATAACATTACCATTACCTGTGGCCAAGTTCGGATGGATATCTAGAGTAGATAGGATTGACATGGTGATATATAACACCTGCTATGATTGGATATAGCTTTCCCGCCATTAGAACGCAATGAGCCCTGGGTTGTGGCAGGGTAACTAGAGATCGACTCGATATCCCGGATGTTATGACGTCGATCCAATCAAAGAGTAGGGGCCTTGTATTTCCGGTAATCTAAAGTCCTTACTCTTCAAAATTATTTACCGTTCATATGGAACTAGAGTCAGTAATCTAGTTCCATCCGAACTTGGCCTGTGTGACGTAGAAAAAAAAAATTATCACTTCATGTTCTGCATCTTGTTGTTTTATATAATTTCGTCAAATTTATTAACACGATCAAAGATTACAAAACAAAGTGAAGGCAATTTTTCACAAATACAGTATATATAAATGCAAAGATAATACGCCCATCTAAAACTTAAACTAAAGCCCTGTGTCATTCAATGATAAGGACAAAAAAATGTTTCCCCCTATTCAAACACTAATAACATCAATATTAAAAGATATGACCACGGACGAACTACCAATAACAATAAAAGACTCACTGACCATAGTTCAAGGAAGGGTTCAATCCAAAAAACATAAGGGCAGTTGAGTGCAAGACTCAGAAAATAGTACAAAGATCAGGACACCAAAATGTCAACTGATAGCTGTCGTACTCCATAACAAGATTGGAACAAAACAAAAAAAACATATGCTATGTTCAACAAGAGAATTACAGCAACCTACAGTTATTAAATCATATAATAAAGAAAATACCTCACCAGTGCCAGAGACAAAAACATGAACACAGACTTAATCAACTGTTTGCAGACTATCTACCAAGGAAATTTTTTTTTTTAACTTACATCCCGCAATGAGTGGTCTTTTCGGCAATGCAACATTCCATGGTTCCATTTTACCTTTAACAATGGGACATCAAAAGAAAGCGTCTCTGCGTAATTGACTTTGATAGTGATTTCTAAAATATAATTATAATTCAATTCATTTATAAGTTGTGGGATTCCCAATATTTCCATTACTCAGTACGCTTTAACACCTTTTTAAACGCATTGAATATCTGATCAACAAATGTATTTTAGGTGTGAAATCAATTGCTTAAATAATATGAATTGCTCTAGATGCTCTACAAATAATATAAGAAGCAAGTGTAAAAACAAAATCTTATACTGATATGTGTAAAAATATTTTTGCTTTAATCAATTATGATTTTAAGTATTTGCAAAGACAGCAAATTAACAAATAAAAATTATCTTGCATATCAACCTACTGTTTAATTCTTCAATTTATTTCATTTAAACTGAAACCTGTCTGCAAATATAAAAAAAAGATGCAATATAACAACACCAATAAAAAAAAATATCAACTTAAGATGAAAGCGAATTTACTATGTCCGTCATGTATTTGGCCTTTAACAATGACCAAAATACAAACTGTGTAATAACGGAGACACTTCGGTAATAACAATAATAGAGGCCATCTTGGATGATGGTCGGGGAAATTTGGACTGCCACTGGAAAATAAGGGTATATTGGATAGGGACAGAAATTTTGCCTTGCAACAGGCCACCAACGGACCCCTCAAAGAGTTGTTGCAAGTGTTCTTAACGTGCAAAGAGCGTGGAACTGTCTTTACACGATGCATCGGATTAAACGTCCTCCTTCTGACCGGACGTGACTGCGAACTTGATACATCCCGCACAGCCAAACGGACGCCCCACTTCGGCAAGCGTTTTACTGCCGGTCAAGGAAGACCAAGTGACCATATTTGTATTCCCCAGTCACCCTTGGGGACCTATTGTATTTTAATAATGTTATTAAACTATTTCATACCTGTGCATTATAATCAATTTAGGTTTATGTTTCGATCGTGTGATCAAAGTTATATTCCTTTCCACGAAAATGAGAAAGTGATTTAAAACAGACAGATAAGTCAATGAAATAGAAAAAGATGAGAATGAAGAACGTACAATTGAAACAGACAGCAAAGTCTTTGAAATAGAAAACAGATAAGAATGAATCACATACAGAAACAGAGCAAGATGAATTCTGCCTTGTCTAAAGAATATCCCATCATTTCTGGACTCATAAATACTTCTTTTAGTTGTTCAAAAGATTTTTGGCAGTCATTCGACCAAATAAATTCATTTGACTTCTTAGTGAGCTCTGTTAAAGGCTTCACAAGAGAAGAAAAATCTTTTTTAAAAGGATAATAATTGCTACTCATCCCAATAAGTTGACGGACTTACAGTTACATTTGTTGGAACTGACCACGATAAAATTTTTACAATATTATTTACTTTTTCATAAAGCTTTATATGAACAAGAGTGCACACGCTGAAATGTCTCGCCTTCTATACTAATCATTGATATTATGTTGATAGTCCTAAGTATCAAGCTAAGCTTTATTACAACTGTCACATAAACTTAACATTAACCAAGATAAGTAAACAAAGACCAATGAACCTTGAAAAAGAGGTCCAGGTCAGATGAACCATGCCAGGCAGACAGGTACAGCTAACAATGCTTCTATACAACATATATAGTTGACACATTACTTATAGTTTAAGAAAAATAGACCAAAACACAAAAACTTGTGCTCGACTGACATAAAGATCATAAAATATTTCCATACACCAAATATAGTTGACCTATGGCATATAGCATTAGATAAAAAGACCAAAACTCAAAAACTGAACTTTGACCACTGAACCATGAAAATGAGGTCAAGGTCACATGACATCTGCCCGCTAGACATGTACACTTAACAATCATTCCATAAAACAAATATAGTAGACCTATTGCATATGGTATGAGAAAAACAGACCAAAACACAAAAAATTTAACTATAACCACTGAACCATGAAAATGAGGTCAAGGTCAGATGACACCTGCCAGTTGGACATGTACACCTTACAGTCCTTCCATACACCGAATATACTAGCCCTATTGCTTATAGTATCTGAGATATGGACTTGACCACCAAAACTTAACCTTGTTCACTGATCCATGAAATGAGGTCGAGGCCAAGTGAAAACTGTCTGACAGACACAAGGACCTTGCAAGGTACGCACATATCAAAGATAGTTATCCTATTACTTATACTAAGAGAGAATTCAACATTACAAAAAATTTAAACTTTTTTTTCAAGTGGTCACTGAACCATAAAAATGAGGTCAAGGACATTGGACATGTGACTGACGGAAACTTTGTAACATGAAGCATCTATATACAAAGTATGAAGCATCCAGGTCTTCCACCTTCTAAAATATAATGCTTTTAAGAAGTGAGCTAACGCCGCCGCCGGATCACTATCCCTATGTCGAGCTTTCTGCAACAAAAGTTGCAGGCTCGACAAAAATCAACTAAAACAGAAAGGGGTTAAAGATACAAAAGGATCATGCAATCTAATCTTAAAAGTATTGAAGAAACTGACAACAGCATGGCTAAAAAAGAAAAAGACAATCAGACTAAACACAACATAGAATACAAAAGATAAAGTAAACATATTTGGGGCGATTGCATGTGCATTGGAAGGGTAAGTAGAACCTGCTACATATGGCACCCATCATGATGCTCATGTTAGTAGTTATAAATTTTATTCTATAGGTGACATTACGGGTAAACCTTGTTTCCAAACCCGCTATTAATAAATGTTTAAACTAAAATAAGGTTAAAGTGGAAGGGATAGTAGTAACAATAAATGCTAATCTCAATTTAAAATTTGAAGACGACACATAAGATGTTATTTTTCATTGATATTGAACTTCAGCAAGAATGGGTGACAAAGGTCACGTGCCATAGCAGGTGGCAAGATTGTCATTGGTCTTGAAGGACTTCCATATGACATCAAGCTGAAAGACCAAGGAAGTTATTCTGTTGGAGTTCTAGAGAAAATTTTGCATAATGAAAATCTCATGTTAATTTTATGAAATGTTACACTTAAGGTAGATGTGACCTTTAAATTTCTTTTAGGAAAATGTATCCCTCAATAATCAAATGTAATACCTAATTTACAAAGAATCTTGTAAGATGATGAAAATACGTGTTTTGTTATCCACATACCTGTTAGTGATGTCATGTATATTTCATTTATCTCTTCAGAGAGAAATCAAGAATGAAATTTTATAGGATCAGTTAGATGTTTGTTTTTGCAAGCATCTACAGAGAATTGAACGACATGGAGACATTAGAATTATTCCAGTTGTTTGTATGAAAAAGAAATGTATTCTCATTGATATCAATGAGCAGATATCTTTTATTAGCTGTCCTCCAAATACACTAGAGCATAATTAGGAAAGTGACACTTTGTATACCCTTTTTTATTTTTCTATAATGTCTGATCAAGTAGAAAGTTTACACACACAAGTGTTTTTTTCCTAATTCATTAGTGTTTTATGGAAAGAACATAACACCCTGCTGTTTTAAATATTTTTTAATTAATAATTTATAATAAGTATATGAACTTAAATTTGCATTTTTCTTGTTTGATCAGATAAGGGACAACATCAAAAGTTCAATGTAGGATAACAAAAACTTAATTCATACAGGTTTTTCACTGAACCCCCCCCCCCCCCCCCCCCCCCCCCCCACAACTTAATTTGGGAAAAATTGATTGACCAATAAAGATATATAAGATTGATGTCAATTAAACAAAACTTGCAGTAATTTTGACCCCCCCTAAAAGAAAACTTTGAATTTAGTTTTTTTCCTTCATTGATTTTTTTTATGTTGTCACTCATACTAAACATAAATCTACATAGCACTATTTATAATGCCATATAGCTTACTTATTTGCCACCCTTTAACAAGCTTACAATGTATATTAGATTAAGTCATATTAGTGCTTTTTGTTCAAGTCCATATACATGTATAGAGTAACAATTTAATTTATCTAAGTTATAATTATTACAAAAATTATTTACAGAATGATAATAATAATAGGTCTTCTTGCACGACTTGATTCAGTATGATATCAGTTTGTTACTACCAGAAAAGTTTGAATTTATAACCAGAATGATTTTTTTTTTAGTTACAATTATTTTGTGGAAATTCCACTGGAAAACTAAAATTATGATCATGCAGAAATTTACTTGTTCTTCCATTGGAATTCTGTTGAGATTCCAGAAGATGCATATTTTATTTACAGTGGAATTCCATTGTAATTCATGATTCCAATGATTGCCAGTGGAATTCCAATGGCACCAGTGGACTTCCACTAAATTCCTTTGAAATCTCAATGGAATCCTAATTACATTTTTCAGTAGGGATGGACTTGGAAAATTACATTTAACCTTTTTGGACCTTTTTTCTTCCTCGTTTAAATTTAAACAGTTGTGCAACGTTTGATCATTATCAACAGGAGATATCAGCCGATCGAATCACTGGTTTTGTATTGTAGACATCAGCTTCAACCGAATACGACATGATACTTTTTATGAGCGACCACTATTTGGATTTCCTTCAAGAATTACTACGGCGTATTCCTGATATAAATGAATGAATATGAAATCAGTGGCAGTTGTAGCAAATATTTGGCAATGGAGATGTGCGACGAGAAATTCGAAAGCAGCAATTCGCGACTATCAAAAACTTCAGTAGTACTTGCCTCGTGGTGTGGAAGTGAAGGAGGCATTTTTAATTAATGAGTTTAAACTTCGTCCGAGTGTCATCACATGTTTTGTAACTTTCTTTATGAACAGATGATCAGTACAAGCCTGTCGACTTTGCCTTTGTACACTGGTTTCAAAGTTTATCTTATGAGTACAACCGTTTAGTCAGCTTGTGGTGCAGGGGAATGTTTGAACCAGAGGACCATCTTCTCGTTCCTTATGGAAAAGCTTAAAGTACAAATTGTTTTTATGGAAGAAAGTACAACATTTTTAAAATAGACTTGTTGTCAGTCGAGAATGATATGACAAACCTTCAAAACGGAATTGTTTCTTTTGCAGGTGCATATGAAAACTAAAGACAAAAGCTTTTTAAAAAGATTATTTTCAGTATCAACAACAATGAATTCATTCATAACACTAAATAAAACAAGGGTATTGTCATATTAGAAAGTTATTGGAGATCGAAAAAAATGCGTTAATTGGAAAGTTGCGCGCGCTTAATAATTTAGAATTGTATGATGTCATGGACCCGACCGAGAGTTCTAAAGAGTCCCATCCGAACGCGACCCTTATGTTTTCCCATGTTGTATATCTTGTTGGGTTTTTTTTCATTTTGAACCATGGCGTTGTCAGTTAAAATTCGATTTACCAGATTGACTGTCTCTCGTCTTTCACATATTTCTTCCAATTGCATGTCAAATATGTGGAATAATCACATCTAACACATTTCTACACTCCCAGAACAAATAAGATTCGATGATTATAGCAAGTCACGAAACAGTACATGACAATATTTTTTTTGGTACGTCACACAGGTAACATTAAAAAACTAGAGGCTCTCAAGAGCCTGTGTCGCTCACCTGTTACTGTATTTACTGATGTCAATCATCTTGGTTGGTAGGTGGGGTCATTTGACACTTTTTTTAAATAGATACCCTAGTAATGATTGTGGCCAAGTTTGGTTAAATTTGGCCCATAGTTTTAGATAAGAAGATTTTTGTACAAGTTACAAAAAATGACGAAAAATTGTTCAATATTGACTATAAAGGGCAATAACTCCTTAAGGGGTCCTCTTACAATTTTGATCATGTTGACTTATTTGTAGATCTTACTTTGCTGAACATTATTGCTGTTTACAGTTTATCTCTATCTATAATAGTATACAAGATAATAACCAAAAACTGCAAAATTTCCTTAAAATTAATAGTTTTAGGGCAGCAACCCAACATCAAGTTGTCCGATTCATCTGAAAATTTGTGAGGGAATAGATCTTATTCTGATGGACATTAAAATCTTGAGAGATTTGCCCTAAATGTCTTAGTTTCATAGATATAAATCAAAAACTGCATTTTACCACTATGTTCTAATTTTAGCCATGTCGGCCATTTTGTTTGGAAGGCGAGGTCATCGGACACATTTTTTAAACTATAAACCACAATGATAATTGTGGCCAAGTTTGGTTAAATTTGGCAAAGTAGTTTTGGAGAAGAAGATTTTAGAAAAGTTACAAAAAATGACGAAAAGTTGTTAAAAATTGACTGTAAAGGGCAATAACTCCTTAAGGGATCAACTGACAATTTTGGTCATGTTGACTTATTTGTAGGTCTTACTTTGCCGAACATTATTGCTGTTTACAGTTTATCTCTATCTATAATAGTATTCAAGATAATAACCAAAAACTGCAAAATTTCCTTAAAATAACCATTTCACAGGCAGCAACCCAACAACAGGTTGTCCTATTCGTCTGAAAATTTCAAGGCAGATAGATCTTGACCTGATCAACCATTTTACCCCATGTCAGATTTGCTCTAAATGCTTTGGTTTTTGAGTTATAAGCCAAAAAACGCATTTTACCCCTATGTTCTATTTTTAGCCAAGGCGGCCATCTTGGTTGGTTTGACGGGTCACGCAACACATTTTTTAAACTAGATACCCCAAGGATAATTGTGGCCAAGTTTGGTAGAATTTGGCCCAGTAGTTTCAGAGGAGAAGATTTTTGTAAAAGTTTACGGACGACGGACGCGTAGTGATGAGAAAAGCTCACTTGACCTTTCAGGTCAGGTGAGCTAAAAACAGCAAAATTACCTTAAAATTACCAATTTAGGGGCAGCAACCCGACAACGGATTGTCTGATTCATCTGAAAATTTCAGGGCAGATAGATCTTGACCTGATGAACATTTTTACCCCATGTCAGATTTGCTCTAAATGCTTTGGTTTTTGAGTTATAAGCCAAAAACTGCATTTTATCCCTATGTTCTATTTTTAGCCGTGGCGGCCATCTTGGTTGGTTGGCGGGGTCACGCCACACAATTTTTAAACTAGATACCCCAATGATGATAATGGCCAAGTTTGGTAGAATTTGGCCCAGCAGTTTCAGAGGAGAAGATTTTTGTAAAAGTTAACGACGACGGACGACGGACGCCGCACGCCAAGTGATGAGAAAAGCTCACTTGGCCCTTCGGGCCAGGTGAGCTAAAAATGTCGTTCACAGTTGAGGATTGTGTTGCTTATTCTTGATCTAGTACTTGTTTGTCTAGTACTTTCTTTTTTTGACAAGGCGTTCTCAATTTAATTTCTATTTAAGTTTGACTGTCCCTCGGGTATCTGTAGTCCCTCTGTTAAAAGAATAAAATCTCATAAAATACTGAACTACGAGGAAAATTCTTAACTGAAAGTCCGCAATCTAATGTTTTGGGACAGACCATTTTGAATGGTTAACAATCACGTAATTTTACAAGTTGGATCCGCATAAACGTTAGCAGTGGTTAAGCGTGCGTTTTATTTTCAACAAGACGCTTGTTACTAATGTAAACTAAGGCGGCGGCTAAATACTGCCTGTGGACCGTCCCCAAATTGAAGGCTGAACTGAGACGTTACGCATAGTATTGGTGAACCCTACTAGCTCCACGTTTTTTCTTCCTAATTTGAGCATGTCTTTTAGAATAAATGAAACCTGGTATGATTAACCAATTCAAATTGAAGTTATTAAAACGAATTCCGGCAATCGTTCCCGCACTTTCAGTTATATACATTTGATCAGAGGTTGATATTTATTATAATTGTCTAATCAATTTAAACGAGACTCTGCATGGCCGAAATCTGCAGTGCTTAAACCACGAGTAAAATGTATTTATAAATGATGTTTCTTTTTTTTTGTCGATCGCCATTATGGAAATTATCCTTTAAATCATTCAAATATTTATCAAACTTCAACCTTCAACAATTAATATACGTAAACAATAACACGTACATACAAAATCTATAATTTGTAAACTGCAATTTTTATTGAATCACAGAAGACACAAAAGAAATAAACACTTAAACAAGATTGAGATGCAAACGTTGACACAGGCATCAATAACATTTTCTCAACGTCCCGTCGATGAACGTTTTCTGACGTTACAAACGTAGCACCAATACTGTGCGTAACGTCTGAGCATGAAGGGTGCAGTAATCATAGGTAAAAAGGCAGATCTGATTGATAGGTATATGATGACTTAAACAATGTCAAATGCACAATATTTCATAGGATGCTAACGACTTTAAAGTCTGCTTATGTACAGTGAGTACGTGGAAAAAAACGTCATAACTTACAAATGTAATTGTCAATTTTTTGTTGTTGTATACATTTCATATCAAGTATATTTTGTTGGTATTCATTGTTAGATTTTGGTAAAATTGGCACCAAAAGAAGCGGAAATGTCTGAAGTCTAATTTTGTATAGTTGGTAATGATATTTTGGTCAATAGTTTTTTTTTCTCTTGACCTCAAAAACTTTAAAGGTACCCTTTTTTACAATTTCATTTAGTTGAAATATAAAACAATCTTAACACACTTATTTCTATCAATTGGAGGGTCTTCTTTCCAGGTTATTCTATTATAAAATAAAATTACATGGATAGAGTGATAGAAACAAGGGCCTGTGAAACTTATGACCTAAACAAAAACATGCAAAAATAATTCTTTGTTCTATAATTAATATTAAGTCATGCGTTTATAATTGAACTGGCTGTTTACAAATGGGTATACATAATTAAAACAAGCATCTGACAATTCATCTTGTATAGCTGTTTAACTTATGAAAATCTTAAACTTATTTTGAATTATTGAAGGTTCTTCTTCAGAATGTGAAAGAGGATTCAGACATATGAAGTCATTGAAAACCAATTTCAGAACTTGTTTAAGTGAAGACTCTTAGGCAAGTCAGATGTGCATTAAACTGCATACACCTTCAATAGAAGCGTTAGTATACTACACTAGATTCATGATGATATATTCTTTTTTTAATGTACATTGTGTTGACCTTTATTCTTATCCTATATAAATGTTACAACACATCATTATTTCAGCACAGGTTTCCAGTCTACATTGTGAGTGTTTTAGAAGAGTTGAAGTAAATTAGATAGAAAAATTAAACGAAGTCAATAACATTTCTTTTATTATTTCTATTTCATTTCACTTGTAGCTTTTTTGATATCACTTTGTCTGTTTTTCCTGCTTCAAGACCACAGTGTGGATGTATACCCTTGTGGCATTATTGTAAGTCCATGCACTCCTTGACTGGCAGCATACCCCGAAAGAAAGGTATATAACCCACCTAAAGGTTTATTGGAGATCAAGTGTCCTGTCAAGCAATTACAGAAATGCAGCTATCTCACTAAAAGTGGTGATTGATAGCTGGACATTGAAAATGAATCATAACTGTTACCACCAAATTATGATGCAGCTGTTTGTTTAAATACTGGGGTAAATAAAGGAAACAGTAGTATACCGCTGTTCGAAATTCATAAACAACAGGACTTTATGGATAGTTTTTAAAAGGAAATAATTTTATTTATATCAATTGAAGAAAATAAATTTAACACTTTTAAATAAGTGGTTAAGATGGGTAGGTACATAAGTTTCAATATTCATTTGTTGAAGAATATATATTATTAAAAACATAATTAAACCTTAAATACTTTATGTCAGGGGTGACATTGAAATACTACAGTACTGGCACACATTTTGCCGTAAGTAATTTTTCAGAAATTTAATGGGCATTTTCCACCAGGTTTTAACTTAAAATGGAAGGTATGACGTGGTGAAGGAGGTACTATAATAAAACTTGATGTTTGTTTGTATTTGTTTTACAAAAGCTTTAGGTATAAAAGTCCCGCAATTTACTTTATATATTTGATTCAATATTGTCCATGATTTGTTGTTAACAATAAAAACTAAACCCTCATCACTTTATTTCCTTTATCCTGCGAATATGTCTCTCAATGTGAAATCTTAATTGACCAAAAGTTTTAGTTTCTTCCACATCCTGTCTGCTAAACTGACCATGGCTCAAAAGGAAAGGGGGAGTGTTTACTGTTATACATTTTTACCATCTTACATTTTGTTTAGTGCAAACCTTTGTCCTCCAAAATACTATCCCACTCTTTAGTTGATGAATTAACCCACACAGTTTAGTGATTTCTACATCTGACATTCAACCAGTGTATAAACTAGAAACCAAAGGTACAGCACCATGAGGTGCAAGATCAACAAGTCCTTTACATAGATATAGGAAGATGTGGTGTGAGTGCCAATGAGACAACTCTCCATCCAAATATAAATTTTAAAAAAAGTAAACCAATATACTGTAAAGTAACTCGTATAAGAAGAGTAACATTTCGAGCCAAGTGCAAGGGATGAGGGTCGGTTTTATCTCGGTAAAATCAATGACCACTCTAGTACGTGGACACATCATTTTAAAAACAGCTTGCATTTCAGCTTCGATGTTATAAATATTCGGACATATATTAAAGATACCTAAATCAAATTATATAAAAAATTGGTCAAGTAATAATCTTACGACTTGCTGTATAAATCGTATCGTCAAATTTTGAGTAGAGAGTTCACAGTTAAGGAGGTACCGTACACCTAAGAAAAGATAACTCTTTCTAAAATTCTGAGTAAATTTACGTCAATACAGCGTTTTAAAATACGCCTTATATTACAAGCGTTTTAATGACATTTAATAGTTGTTTACCTGTTGTTATGAAGCAGACGGTACATCAATGTCATTATGGAACAGCGTAAACGTAATATCTCTGGTAAATTTTCGAGATCTAAATCTTCCGATGAGAAATCAAATCGTTATAATCCTGGTACCTTTGATAACTAATCAGATTACTTCAAATGGTTAAATGAGGGCAGGAAATTGAAAGATTCTCCGCAAGTCGGATAGCGTAATGATCATGAAAATTACGTATAAGAGTTTCTTGATGTTGGGACCGAGGCTGAATTGATAGTTGATAACATGTCTTATGTGTTAAATCTTGGACAATGGGGAGAGGAATTGTAGAGTTGAATGTCCGAGTGAAAGGGATGTTTTGCTGTACATGCAAATTTCATGATAGGAGAACGACTGTTTGGGCTAGATGGTAGATTGTAAACTGTATCGTACTGTAGCTGATGTCAATTTGGGGTAGAGGGGACCATCTGGATATTATGACATCAACACAAAAGCTTCCATATGTATGATTATATTACATGCTTGTAAATTATTATTCTTATCGTCTGTATGATGCTAATATTTACAGTTTTACTGTTTACATTTAAAAGGTAGGGAACCACTTTACAGGGATATCCCAAATGTAGGGACAAACCCGTAAAACAGGTTACTAAAAATCCCGCGAATCTGGGGACCGATGAGAATGGTTTCATTCATTTATCACATCAGCAGAGGCGCATCATGTCCGTAGAATAGTGAGAACCATAGTACATTTCTGTGACATTTATCATAAATATGTTTTAATAAGTGGTTTTGTTAACATATAATCACGTGATAATTTAATTCCCGCATTACCGACGGAACATGGAAGCTTTTGTGATTTCTATATCTGTTTATTTATTAGTGAGTGTTACGGGGAAACCGTTTGCCCCTGCAAGAAGATGCTGTACTAGTGGCATGGTTCCGTCGTGCCAATGTCTCCAAGACGAAAACCTTGAAGTTTGTCATGAAGAGGTACCAATATTAATTGAGGTCCGAGGATACTGCAAATGTTCAATTGTGTATCATGAAGGAATCGGATCTACAACTCCAGTTGTTATTAATAGAGATCATAAAAAATTGATATATTCAGTAATCTGGTTTAATTTAATCAAATATGTGTGTGGGTGTTGCAGTCTGTAGCTTATTGCCATATTCGGCATGGCCATAGATGGCGCTCGCAGCTTGAATCAGAATCGGAGCGGGTCGGAAAAGAGCTGCCAAGAAAACAAAAGGGGTCGGAAACTTGGTGACCGGTGGAAACTACTGATTGCTCATCAGGTAATGAGTCACGGGAGGATGCACGAGCGTTCCCCGCTGTAAGGCACGACTCATTACACCAAAACTTTGAAATTGCAAATAAATTAAAAAAGGGGGAAAATTTGCATTAATTTGGGCTAGTAGTTTCAGAGAAGATGTTTTGTAAAAGTTTACGGACGACGGACGTCAAGTGATGAGAAAAGAAGGTCAGATAAGCTAAAAATGAACGAAAAACAAATACGCAACACACCCAAACGATAACCACTGAGTTACAGGCTCCTGACTTTGGACAGACACATACATATAATGTGGCGGGGTTACACATGTTAGCGGGATCCCAACCCTCTCCCTAACTTTGGACATATATAGGTATGATGTACAACATAAGAACGAACTATAACAAGAGGCTCTCAAGAGCCTGTGTCGCTCAACTTGGATCTATGTACATAACAAACACTGGACACAGACAAATTCATGACAAAATTGTGTTTTGGTGATGGTGATGTGTTTGTAGATCTTACTTTATTGAACATTCCTGTTGCTACAATTATCTGTGTCTATAATGAACTTGGTCCAGTAATTACAGTGGAAAATACTTTCTAAAAATTTATGACTATTGGTGGTAATGAAGGCATTTGCTTATAATTAAGTTAATGATCAAATCAATAAAAATGTATCTGTTCACATAGTAAGGACTTATTTATATTACGTTTGGAAGAAAATACTGCTTTGAAAGGCCCCCTTAGTTTTTCTCTGGAAACCCTACCACAAGTGCTGTGCTATTTGTTTTAAATTGTACTATTATTTTCTTTTAAAGTATTTTGAATGGAAATCGCCTGATAAACAAAGATTTATAATGACATTGGTAGACATCTTATCTGGAAGGCCTCAGCATGGGCTCACAGACAACCTGATTGATTTTGGGTTTAGGTATATATATTTTTTCTCATAAAGAAGTGAGGTATAGATCCGATGGTATAAACATGAATAAAAGGCGATGTGTAAATTTCAAAAAGACTACAAACCCTAAAGAATTACTGCTTTATAACTGAATATTTATCACTATACAATATTCAATAATGAACAAACAACTACACCTTATTGTAAGCTTTTTCGTACTTTGCAGTTAATAACAAATCATTTTAGCAAATCATTTCATGAAGTTATTTATGGAGCATTTTAAATAAGCTTAAATCGTTACACAGTACAAAATATGGGAATAATAGATGCCAGTGTTTGTATCATCCCTACGTGTGCTCTTGAGGCTGTCAGGAAACACCATGAAGAAAAGGAAGAATCGTCTAGGAAAAATTTAGCCAACGCATATGGCAGAACAAACTGCCCCAATAAAATCCATTTCATTGCAGGTCTCTTTTTTTTAATTCTTGTACTTTTAATACTGCATCTGAGAGATAATGTTAATGTGTGATATCAATGTATTTGTTGCCAACGGCTATATTTAAATAATGTACAACCAGATAACTGTGAGCTTGACCAAAAAATGAAATTTGTTTTATTTCTTTTTTTTTCTAGAATAGAATATTATTTATTTTCTTTCCAAGTTTGTCATGGAAAAGTTCGAATATGTCGTTTACCACAAAGGCAGTTTAACACAGCAGAATTTTGAAACTATAGGCAGTATTTCCTTAACTTAGGCTCTTACATGAAAAATATGTTAAGGGTCCTTTTCTCCATTGGAACTTTTCAAACATATGATCTATATTCAATAGAGAAAAGGGGGGATACAAGTAAAAAAAAAGTATAGATAATGTGAACATGTATCCTATAATATTTGTACAACAAAGATTCTGTACATTTTCATATGTTTAGTGAAGTTTTTCTTTTTTGTATGTGAAACTATAGGAATATATTATTTATAAGATAAATCCTCAAGAACAATTGAGCGGTCTTTCCTTTTGTAATGTAAAATACATAGATATGAATTTAATCAAAATTGAAAAGAATAGTTTTGTTATCCATTAATTTGAAAGCAATGAACAAAATTTTGTAAGATCAATATATAATTGAGTTAAATGGGCTGATTCAGACCAGTCTAGACTAAATTCAAAGCGCAAGACTGAGTCAAGAAAGGTCGAGACCATATTCAAGTGCAGTTAAGTAGTGTCAAGATTATGTCAAGTCTTGTCAAGTATAATATGTGCCCGACTTTAATACTGGTTGAGCACAAAATATGGTCTTTTCATACTCTGAGCAGTTTGTAGTGCTTCTTCATTAGAATAGAAATCTGGTTTAGGAGCCGTACAAATTTTACAAACATACATGTACATGCATATAATTAAAAGAATAGATTTAAGTAAAATTCCACCCTTTCCAACCCATGCATCTGTTGAGTGTTTGCAATATTAGCATATATATATATTTTTTTTATAAATTTCGTATTATGTATTACATTTCTGGTCAAAGTGACCAGCAACCATATTGGAATAATCAGAGAAGTTTATATTTGAAATGATCATCTTTCAGTTTATCTTCAAAGTCCCTCATTTCATGTATATATTTGATGGGGTGCTGAATAAAATCTTCCACAATATAAGTGGCCACAACACCATCATTTCCTGTTGCAGCCAGCTGTGAAATGGCAGTTTTAATTTGTTTGATGCCATCCTCTAATGTTCTTAATTTGTGTATAGTAAAAAGTGGAATACTTGTGTGAAGAGTAGAAAAGTCAAATGTTTTAATACTGTTACAAGATAAAAGAGAAATAGATTTTAAGTATCCACATCTGATTCACACCACCTCTTGAATAGGCAGTTTCACAATAACTTTGAAGCCCGTCTTTGATTGCTGATAAAATAGATGTTTCGTGGAGCACTAGGAAGACCCAGCAATATACCGTTGTTTGTAAGGACACTTATGTAGGTTAGGTATCCAATACAGTGATGGAAGATCCAGTCTTCATCTTTGGTTGAAATACCAAAGGAACAAAGAACAGACCTATGATTATCCAGGATGTCCTCTTTGGTAAGTGTCGTGAGGGTATATGTTGAGCTTCCAAGTAAATTGTCTATACCTAATTCGTTTATCAAGCAATTAATGTAATGACTGTTATAGACAAAACGATGTTATTTGGGGCTTTGTCTGTGGGGACATATCATTGAGTTCGGATAGGTGTTTAGCAACATTTGAGTCTTTAAAGATTGACGTAGCATGGGCATAGATGGACCCATTCAGTTTCTTAATTCTAATTTGTATTAACGACCTCACTGCCTTAATCCATTCGGATAGAGTGCCTACGTCTTCCTTATCGCGCTTAGCCCATTGCATGGCATAATCCTCGACTGAATCCATCAAAATTTCAAAATTGTATTTCCAATTGATTGATTTAGGCTCACGATATTTCGAACCTCTCGATAACACATTTCGTAGAAAAGTGTTATTAACAATGTTAAGGTCACCGGTATTAACGTGGCCAGCAGGATTATATATGAATTGGGAACTAGCACAAGTGCAATCAGGAGGTTTAGACTTGAAGTCAATATTGAGATCCTGTTTAAAAAAACGCGTTTGTAATTGAAAATTTTAGTTGCAATAGGTTTGTTATAGGTATAAGAAATAATTGGTACAGACTGGTATTTGAAATAAGGAGATATTTTCGATTGAACTAATTTATGAAGGATATTGCCTAGGTTGGCGCCGTCAAGACCTTTGTTGGCAAAGAAAAGATTTAGAAAAGATCTTTTCTCTGTTTCATCTTTCCCAATGCGAACTGGCTTGAAAAGTCTGTGACTTGCAATATCCGAAATTATAGCTTGAAGTTTGTATTGGTTTGAATGAGGGTTTGTAACAGTGGATTCCAAATATAAATTGAACAGAGAATTAAGTTTTGAAAGGGGTGATGAATAAAGTTTCGTGCGAATGTGATGAATACCTATCGGCTTTTGTATGAATGGCAGCAAGTCATTAATAGAGACATCATGCAGAGAAGGTGATGTATAATGACGATGACCATGACTGCGTCTACGTCGAGGAGTCCAGTTCAAAATATTCAGCACATTCACCGAGTCACACGAAGGACTAGATAGAATACCTATACCATAAATTTTGTCATTGCAGCCATACGGTGTTGCAGTAGTCTTCTTTTTGTCTACGGAGAGTTGTTGAAATATTAGGATTGTTAGAGCTTGTAATTGTTGCCTTACTGCTTTCCTCATTCTTTTGGAAGGTCTTGGTGTTATGAGTCTTTTTGCATAATACATGGTTAGCCATTCGTACTCGCCTACAGTTATCCCAGCCGCTTATTCTCTTTAGTGTTGTTAAATTTGTTGATTGATTGATTGTTGGTTGCTTTACGCCGCATTAGCACAAAAAGGCTATATCGCGACGAGTAAATAAATTTGTTGATATCAACTTCTTCTATTGAGAGGAAATTTATCGGGAGTTATTATATTTCGGTCTAGTTTACATTTGATTTTGCTGGTAGCGATTTAATTGATTAAAAATCTACATCGTATGCAGTGGCTAGATGTACCATAAGTTTTGGAATCATATATTAGAAAAGAGAAAAAACGCGGAAAATGAACCTCATAGTTGTTATTATAGCGACATGTATCCAAGTGATGTAATTGTTGTTTCAATGTTGTAATTCATTCCAAAGGAGGCCGTAATGGCCAAAACGTATAATATAATGTGTGTACCTCTTCTTGTTTCAATGGTCTTTCAACACTGTTTGAGTAGATATCACATGCTCCTCCTACTGTGTTCTTAAAATTTGATTTCACTGTGTTCTCCAATAACATATTATAAAATTCAAAAGAATGTATAAGTAAAGTAAAATTAAGTGTCAACCAAACCCTAATTACACTCCAGATTTTCAATTCTCTTTTTCAATCCAGATTAAAAACTTTCCACTTAAAAGAAGTATATTTAAAAGACAATTGTACAAAATAATTATTATGTCTTGTTCAGCTCCTAGAAATGATGGGTAAAATGTGCCTAATAGTTTTCAAAGATTCACAAAATGCATTTACAATTGCTTGATATATTGCCTAGGATTTGGCTTTGAACTTGAGTTTTTAGAATAATAATTAGTTTAACTAGAACACACCCGTGATATTTTAAAATGCTTTATAATTAACTCATTTGTGCTAAAAAATATAAAAAAGTTTTATGTCATTTCACAGGTGATACAGATAACATTTAACAAGCAAGTTGATTATTCGTTATTGTATTATGAATAAGTTTTATTTTTAAGTAGTTTTCAAGGATAATTGTTCATACTCAAAAACAGATAAGTAATAAGTGGTCCATCTCTTCATAAGCATTTTATTACCGTTCATTAGTTTTATTGAAGACTAATGAGATAATGTCACTCTATAAATTATCCTTAAACTAGCATTTAAAATGATGGTTATACACTATGTGTTACTGACATGTTTAGTTGAACCTTTGTCTCACAAGGGAGGCACGTGTGTTTATATCATCACGGAAAACATTGAAAACCTCTGGTTTGCTCATGGTCATTCTCGTTATTGTCATCTTCCAGTAGTTCATCCAGCTGTGGAATAGACTTGTCTTTGCAAATGTTTTGAAGTATGAAGCATGCTAAAACAATGTTGGTACACTTTTTGGGGTGAAATGTAGGCATCCTGTGGTTTTGTGTAAGCACCTGGAATGATGAATTAAATCATTTACTTAAAAATTGTAAAGCATATTTTGTGAAGAAAAATATGATGGTCATTTTCAATTTACATGTATAACAGGTTAGTCACAACAGTTTTGGTTTTACCCACATTTTCTGTTGTAATAAAACTTACATTTTTTTATGTTACACAACTCTTAACATCTGATGTTTTGCCTAATATATCGCAAATTTGTACGTCATTTTAACTACTTTGAAGTCATTCTATATAATACATGTTTTTATAATTAAATAATGTACTTGACAATCAAAATAAAAGAACTGTATTAATGCAATATTTGTGACAGTTTTATTCCTTTGCTTTCCTCTATGTGTTTTACTGTGCAAATACTGATTAAGTGTGATGTTAAGATACCCTATAAATCCTTAAGTTTCTGGTTTGAGAGTACTGCAAATTTAGAAATAAGTGTATGCATTTATAATTGTGATCTAATTTTTGACAAAAATTATGATCTAATTTTGAACTTAAATTAGATCACAATTTGCAGTATTGAGAAACTTTCTGTTTAGTTCATATAAGAAATTTAAAAATGTAATAAAATCATTGCAATAATTTCTCAAAGTACAGTTCTACCACTATAGTTCGTCAATTATTGACTCCTTTAAGTATTATCCAAATAAGTTCCAAAACTGGTGGATTTACGTGGGAGGTATATTGTGACATCCGTTAATATGTATATCACTGAGTCTGCGCTAAGTATATATATATTGAGAATAGAATTTTATAACGGTGTTGTTTACAAAGCAAAGCAAAAGAAGCAGGTCATATTAGAATAACTGGTAGATGTAGGTGAATCATTTTGGACTTGGTTATGGTTTTGTATACTTATATAAAGAAATAAGTCATCATATCTTTTTATTAAATGTACAAGTAGTACCATAGGCTGTGCATTTGAACAATTTGTATACCTGAACCTGGATTTCAGAAGTCCAAAGGCTCTCTCAATTTCATTCCTGGTACTTTTATGACATCTGTTGTATTTTTCTTCTCCATTTGATGATGGATGTAAGAAGGGTGTCAACAGCCATGGTTTAAGGGGATACCCTGAATCACCCAAAAGCCAGCCATCTACCTGCTTGTTCTCGAATTTATCACTTAAAGAGCAAATCTGCATTATGAAGCTGTCGTGTGTGTTTCCAGGCCATTTTACAACTACATTGGTAAATCTGAAATAAGAAGGCCATAAGTCATACTTAAAAACAAGCTAATCAAAGTCTTGATATGTGCAAACTAATTTTATTGGATAATAAAGTATGGTTTCTTTACAAAGCTAAAGAAGCACGTCATATTAGAATAAATGGCTTAAAACTTCAATTAAAATTTTCTATGTATCGGTCATATTTTCTTCAAAACCCCAAAAATGCAATTTAGCCATTGTCATCATTATTGTCGTCAAATTGCTACCTTATCCATGTTTGTTTGACAAAATGTGAATGGTACAAGAATTATGCTTAATCTTAGTGTGCTACTGGTTTAATTGTTAATATCTGAACTTGAAAAATGATACAATTCTAACTGTCGTGACATGGAAGTTGTAGACAGCCGGAATGACATAAATCAGCGAATCAAAGAATTCGATTTAATTTATAACTCATAAAGGACAATGCTGTCACAGTGATTAAAAAATACTCCTTTCCATGCCCTTCTGTTTTCTAAATAAAATTAATAATACCAATAATTGATAAGTTCCATGTCGACGGGTTCAAACAGAATTGTTGAAAACTGCATCTTATAATCGGCATGACTTTATCAGATTACAATACCAATACTAAAATAAGGCTTGCGCATATTCTTAAATTCATTGACATACCCGCGATACCACGGGTGTGTTCTAGTATTTCTGAAGATTTGTATAAGTATTTACCTTTAAGGGACTTCCGACTATAACTATAAAGATACTGCTAGCAAATTGCACCTTGGTTAATATGGGTTCTGGAATCTTTTCATGTGTGCAGTAGTAAGACGAATGAACTCAAATTCGTCTTCTCCTTTATTTTCCACATTTCTTCATGAAGCTTGATGTTCTCAGTGCTCAATAGTCGAGAACCATTCTTCCTAAGGACCGGTTTCATAGTTGCGTCATATTCTCGGACTCTTCCTTTTATCAATTTTTGTATTTGCCGGATAAAATTTCCCGGTTCCAGTCTATTTCGGTGTTGCAAAACGTTTTCTTAATTGTTCGAGACCATTTTTTATGGTGGCATTATAATCTCTGGACATTCCTTTTACTGCCAACAGGTTAACACCACTCAACATTAGGAATATTGGAATATAACTGTAGACTAGTCATTGCGGATGGACTGCAATATACATTTTTTTCTGTCTAGTTCTATCCTCATTTATTTCAACTTGAAAAAAGCTGGTGAATGGTAACGAAGATCTAATAGTTTCCGCAGTCAAAAGCTGCGTGCAATCGTTACTGTCTTCTATATTGAGTAGCTCGATGTCATTTAGATAGTTGTCCGTTTCTTTATGAATATCACGGTATTTTGTTAATTGACGTAACATTGTGAGAGATCGAGTTACTATTCTATAGAGTATGGTGAAGCAAGTACTGTTTTTTTTTACTCTGTTAATATCCAACACTAATTTCAGTGTTGTGAAATTTGCGATAAAGAAAAACAGAAAAGTATGAATTCTGAAAGATCAACATCTGAACAAACAGCTGTAATTGTATCCCTAAATCACTTGATGATATGACTGCAACAAAAATGTATAATGCAAATGTCGTTTCTTTCTACATGTTCTAATTGTGAGTCGTCTTTTTCAGTAATTGATATGTCATCTTGATATATTTTATAGATAATAACGAATCACAATAAACGAAAAACGTGTCATCCTGATGGAATATCATTTTGAACAAAGGCAAAATTAAAAGTACCTATAAACAGAACATTGCTTTTCTCAAAATAAAGTTTCAAGTTGAAACTCTGTTTGTTTTATCAATGTTCCTGCTACACTAAGATAAAAATAGAGTATTCAATTGATCGATTGCTTGTTGGTTGCTTAACGTCAAGTGGCAAATATTTAAAGCCTATTCAGGACGAAAGTTTACAATCAATACTATAGGTAGGTTGTTATAATAGAGAATGATGGTCGGGGAAATTTGAACTGCCCCTGGATAATGATGGTATATTGAATAGAGACAGAAATTTTGCCTTACAACAGGCCACCTACAGACCACTCAAAAAGATGTTGCAAGTGTTCTTGACGTACAAAGAGCGTGGCAAAAAAATGATGAGAGCGCCCTCTACAATATCAATAACAAACTTGGCGTAACGTGAACAAACCAACTAGCCGCGAAATTGAACTTGTTCTCTCAATTGTTGCTTATTGTACTCTATGAGGTCAAGTTTTGAGAATAAAACCGCGGACCATACAAGCCTTTCTATGGACAGGTCAACATGTTTGTGGTAAATAAAATAAAGTATGTTAACTGGTTCCCGTACGACTACAACAATTTGTTCGAGTGTAGTGGAATACAAGCAGATAACAGTTAGTTTGTAAAATAGTAAATATGAAACCGAGTGCGGTACTGACTGTTCCTTCTGTTGTCAATAAAATTCATACAAATCACACTGTTAAGATTTAACTGGGCATACTGTTGCCAATACCACTGATCAGTATCACACTGTTAATGAATTTACTGTTCACTCTGTTGTCAACAAAACCGACCACTATCACACTGTTAATGAATTAACGGAGACTGTTGTCAATACCCCTGAACACTATCACACTGTTAATGAATCGACTGTTTCTTCTGTTGTCAATAAAATTGAAAGAAATCACACTGTTGCCAATACCACTGATCAGTATTACACTGTTAATGAATTGACTGTTCACTCAGTTGTCAATACCACTGACCACTATCACACTGTTAATGAATTGACTGTTAACTCTGTTGTCAATAAAACTGATTGCAATCACACTGTTAATGATTTAACTGGGCATATCAAAGGTACCAGGATTATAATTTAGTTCGCCAGACGCGCGTTTCGTCTACACAAGACTCATCAGTGACGCTCATATCAAGATATTTATAAAGCCAAACAAGTACAAAATTGAAGAGCATTGAGGATCCAAATCGACATGTATCCTCACAACCTTATACCTTTATACGATCTCGCGCTCAGTTTCTTCCTTGTAGTTTGGATATGTAAACTGGTTTAGTGAAAAGAAAAATAAGAAAACTACACAAAACTGAGTCCTCTAAATGCGTTAACAGTCTTTGTTAACTAATGTAAGTAATCATTTATCCATGCATTACCAAGTACTTATTGAAGTCAACACCTGTGCAATTAGGAAGAACAGTTAATGAAAAATTAGAATTTGAACTTGCTGTCAGTTCATGTTGAATCTTTTATAAAAGTGGACCAATTTTAAACTCCATGTGAATCAATGTGTTTCCTTAATGTATAATTTTCTTTTAGTAATGGGTTTTTGTTTTCAGTATTTAATCTAGCCCAATAAAGAATTGCTTGTGTTTTTATATATTTTTCTATTGGTTGTCCACCAAATTCAGCTTTAACACCTAAATTAGCAGATGTTTTTTTAGTACCTAGAATATATTTACAGAAAAAAACATGAACCTTTTCGAAGGGAGTCTTATCCAAATATCGGAAATTATCTATATCTTTGTTTTGGGATTTTAATCTGCCTTTTGTCCTATAATAAAATAGATATGTATCCATGTATGATATTTCAGCATGATATGTTGAAATTGGTTTTATAAGAGAATCACAAAGATTACAGGATACATTAACAGGGAAATATCCCAAAAAGGCTGCATGTGATTTTAATGAAAACAGAGCTTTCCTAGCTTCTTTGGCTATATCTGTTAAACTTGCATTTAGATTTCCATTTTTTTTATCAGAGTGCCCAGAAATTTACACTCAGTAACGTTATCATTTTTTTCATTATTGAACCTTACAATATATGATTCCAGTTTTGTAGTTCTTTGTTTTATGACCATTGTTTTTGGTTTTTTTTAGATTTAGACAGAACTGCCATTTTTCACAGTAATTTTATAAGTTATTTAAGCTATTTTGAAGACCTTCTTTACTTTCGGATAAAATTATAAGGTCATCGGCACACAAAAGACTTCCTATATCAGAATTTAATATTCTCAAGGGTTTTGAACCTTTATGGTCAAAATTTTCAACTATATCATTAATAAATGACTGTACACTATTTTTCTAATGATACATGTAACCCTTTTGCGAATCCCAATTTCTACAACCAGATGACTTGTCGGTCTTTTTCAGCTTTCAGTATGCTGCTTGTGTTCCAACATCAGACAATCATTCTGTGATTGAAGGATCTGAAAATGACGTCGACATTCCCTAAATCGGTCTACCCGTCCTGAATTCATCATTACGAACGGTTGTACGGAGTGCATTGGTAACAGTATATTGCTTCTTCATCTTTTCTTCCTGTTCTTTCACGACAGCTAACCTCTAAACTTCTTCACCCAATTGGGACAAAGCCTCGTCCTGACTCTTATTGAAATTGGGGTCATTTGCACTTTTAGACTTGACAACAAATGAAAGTTGTAATCTTTCTACATATAATGATAATTTTCAGGTAGAAGTATGTTGAACCGACCGGACAGGACAGCAAGTCAGGTTCACAATTTTGTTAGGAGGCAAAAGAACGAGGGGACAGAGTATAATCAAGCATATGGTGATGAAGATGATTTTATACATAGATTATCATCAACTTTTCAGACTCAAAGAAGAGATTGCAGTCTAAGCTCCAAAAGAAAAATAGCAGATGGCGGCATACAGACATGTTGTCAGTAAAGCTGACCTGTCTGTCGTATCCAGAGACAAAAAAATGACCAGTAACTAAGATGTTTCTCGCTTAAATCGAATGGGACTTGGTAAATGTTTTATTTATAAGATTTGGCTCAGTGAAAAGGCCACTTTTTTATTTATTGGTATAAGGGATTCTTCTTAAAAAAGAAAAGGGTAGGAGGTCGAAGAAACATAAGTTATGAAAAAATATAGGATAGGAGGTAAAAAAAATGGATTAATCCTGTGGTTTTTTTTACCGAAAAACGAGAAACAATAAATGACATAATACAATCTCATTGAGGAAATACCATGCGCTCTGCATGTCATATATAGACAAACAGTAATTAAGCAGGAAATAACTGAAGCAGTAGTATGGAATAAAACATTGTATTTAATCACATTTCAAATCAGACACAAAAACCTACATTACCAGAAGCTAGTGATGATAGTCACAAAGTAAAGGACCCCAGTGATGAACATGAAGTAAGAATAAGGCGGAAAAGATTTGGGCGGAGAGTGTTTACCAGCGGTATTTTCTGGCTAAGGTATACGGCAATGCAATCACATATGAGGATATTGGTTCACTCAATGAACACAGTTGGTAAATTGACAAAATAAATGTATTCATTTAGCTGTAATATTGATAAACATAATGTATTATAATTATATGTACATAATTAAAAACTTTTTGTTTACCTTGTGAATTTTAAAATTGAATATTGAGAAGTAACATAAATCGTCCAAATCATTAAAGTTTTTCAAATATGATAAGAACACCCTTAAATTTTGATTTTTAGGTTTTTGAATCTTTTCTTAAGTTGATCACTATTTTGTTGAAGAATTATGAACTGCATTTTGATATGGTATGAGCATTATCACAATTTTTTATTTACCAATCGTTTAAATTTGGCCTTAGTTAATTAAATAATGAAATGATGATTATTTTCAAAACGCATTATAAAAATGAAAATTGTGGCATGGTTACCAGTGACACAAATATCCCAGATAGATCTTCCAAAATAAAATGTACTTTAAAGGTATGATGACATTATTTTTAATTTGTTGAATATTAAGTTAATATGGTATATATTTCATTAAATTTTTAAAAATATAATTATATACTTATGTTGTATGTCATTGGTTTATTATTGGTTGTAGCATACAATAGATGATAACTGTATTCTGTACTTTTAGGGTTATGGACGCATACATTTCGTACCAGGTAGAAAATGATAAGGGGACAATAAAGGTGCGCCATGAATAGGTAGGTTGATATGATAGAGACCATCTGGGATGATGGTCGAGGAAATTTGGACTGCCACTGGAAAATGAGGGTATCTTGGATGGGGACAGAAATTTTGCCATACAACAGGCCACCTACGGACCTCTCAAAAGAGTTGTTGCAAGGGTTCTTAACGTGCAAAGAGCGTGGCACTCTCTTTAAACGAGGCATCGGATTTAACGTCCCCTCTGACCTCTGACCGGACGCCCCACTTCGGCAAGCGTTTAACTGTCGGTCGGGAGAACACCAACTGTCATAGCATCTATCCATTGTCAGCATGGCTGACAATTTATCTTTTTGTACACTACCTGACTCAATTGGTTAATGCCAAGTATCAACTGCTTATCACACTTTCACAATACAAATTGTATTCAAATTAGCCCTGATAAAGAGGATTCACCTCTTTAAAACTGAATTTTTAGGCCTTCCAGTTCTACCTGAGCATTGCAGTTTTCGTCATCCAGTTGCAGTCACCCATCTGAAAAACAGAAGTTTCAAAGTACCAACATCATGACGGTTAAACAACTGCAGCACGAAATTAAAAAACTTTTAATCACATATCTACTTAACCTATGCTTAACTTTTCCTTATAAATATAAACATGTACTGTATTTGACCCAATAACCACCCCACGCATTGCATTTTCTAGAATGGAGTGTTTCACAACATTGAGTGTCTGCCTTTAAACTGTGGCTAATGAAAAATCACATGAATTTCAATCTTTTCAATTATTTTTTTTCATTAAACTTGAAGCTACTGCAATCTAAAGGGAAAACAAATCTATTTTAAAAATGACAGGTTAAATGTGCAATTTATGAAAAAAATAGTGTTTAAAAAGGGGGGTATATTAGGCCAAAACAGTACTAAAAATCATTGTACTTAACTATATTTTATGCGTTGGACATGCTGTTACAACATGTTTGTTGATTAAAATATGATTTTTCTTTGTTTTAGAAATTGACCTCATCAGCATGGACATATTTTGCATGTTTGTGATTGTGTTGATGATATTTGTGCTTATATGTATAATGGAGAGGAGGTGCAAACTCGATTTAGAGACACGGTCATATCTTTAGAGAAAATGCCGTATTAAATTGCGAGCTAGGTATTTGTAGAACATGAAGCAAATTTGGCCAAATCATCATGACTTAAACTATATGATATAAAGTCTTAAATTTAAACCCAACAGTGTTTGAATAAGATACATGTATTATCAGTCTAAAGTTAAGACAACATTCAAACAAACAAGGGTGTTGGAAGAGAAACCTATTTTTATATGTGTGTGCATGTAAGTTTAAAATGAGAATCTTGATTAATTTATCATGCATGTTTTGAATTTATAAACCATGTTAACTGTAATGACAAAGTAACATTTTTTACAGCTTTTTATTGCTAAATTTCAGTGATATATAGTGTATTTCTTATTATTATGCAAAAAAGTTGACATAGAAATTAAAGTTCTAACTCATAAGCCAGAGACAAACTGATAGCCATTGGAAACCCAAGACAGGCAATGTTTCTCCATAAGTTACCCAACCAAATACTTGAAATACATAAAATGATGAATTAAGATTCATCATAGAAAGTACAGGCCAACTTTGTTAAAAAAAAATTGTGAAATTTTTTCTCTCACCATGCTTACCTGCAAAACCAAGGGTATTGATTTGTAAACTTATACATGTAATAAATGTAATGTCATAATAAAAAAGAAAAAGAAAATTCATTGTGAACTTTGAAAATTATAGCAAATTTAAATGGTGTTGCCCTTCTAAAACTTAAATATATTTTGAAGTTAATTAATACACAGCTTCTAATACATATTGATACTTGTATATCTTCTTGTAGCTACAGAGGACAACAGCACTAATGATGTAAGAACTGTACAAGTAGGGTGATGAACAAGCTGAAACAACTAGCTGTGAAACTTGAGAGGGAACAAACATACGGACATTTGGACAGCTTATTTCTAATTAGGAAAAAGGGTCAACAATCATACAATCTTATGGATATGGGGAATTGAAAAGCAGATTCATGGAGGGATTGCCATTGACCGATGATGTACCATATGGCAAGAGGAGGAAGAAGCCAGCAATGCCAGTGGTCCAGAAAGATGCTGTGATAGAGCTCCTTACACCAGGAAAGGACAACTTCAGTGTTGGTGTAGGGAGCGGAAGGACACTGGCGGAGCAACAAAAAAGGCTGGAGAACCTCCAAATTGCCATTAATTCTCCGGATGTCAATGTGTAAGTATCATTCAGAGATTTATACAACTAAAGTCACACATATGATATCGTGAATGAACTTTCACTGTACGGAATTACAAATTTGGACAAAAGAGAGTTTTCCTGCAAATTAAATAGCACGATTCCCGGCACAGCTGATATTATGTCGAATCTCAAAAGATACCAACTATTTGAGAAGAAGTTTGAATAGAAACAAAGAACGTCCAGTGGCAAATATTGCATGCATCTTTTTTTCAATATTCAGGACGAGAACAAGTTCACAATAAATACATTAGAGGCCATCTGTACCTCGTACTTCTAGAAACCCAAACCTTATGTTTAGATATTATTATAATTAGTTATCAAAGGTACCAGGATTATAATTTAGTACGCCAGACGTGTGTTTCGTCTACATAAGACTTATCAGTGACGCTCATATCAAAATATTTATAGAGCCAAACAAGTACAAAGTTGAAGAGCATTGGGGATCCAAATTTCCAAAACGTTGTGCGAAATACGGCTAAGGTAATGACCACAATATTGAAATTCATGTCATGTCAACTCGGGGACGCAAGACGCGCGTTTCGTGAACATAAGACGCTCATATATAATATGAAGCATAGTTATTATTTTTGATCATCTAGAATAAAAAAAAATTCAAATATCAAAATGACTGCCTCTAGCTTCGTGATGTCAAGAAGATCTAGAAGCCACCATACAATTGAACAAGACTGGTTCGTGAGTGTGTTTTCAACAAGACCAATGAAACGTCTTGAACATGACAACAAAAAGAAATCCAATCCGCATTTTAGGTGGGGCTAAGATGAACATTTTGTAATGCCGTTTTGCCCTCTATTCAGACCTTTTAAAAAGGAATACAAATAGAAGTCTAGGAAGTACACCACTAATTCATTGTCCCGTTACTTTTTATGTAAAATTCCTTCATTTCAATCAGGCACACCTCTTTCATTTTAAGTTCAAATAAAGTGGGAATAATTGCATGCCAAAGCAACACTTTATGGTATCTTCTACTGAAAAAATCAACAAACCTTACATGGCAGATAAGAAAGAACTGGTTCCCGGAACTTCGGATGTACCAAAACAGGTACTTCAGATCTGACAAACAGACCAAATGTACCCTCTTTTTCAAATTTGCTGCAGTTTTTTAAATATTTAAAGTTTAAAGTCCAAAAGTGTTCTACAATGATCACTAGTCCTCCCGCTTTCATTTGATGCCCAAAATACCTAAATATTTTGAAAGTTACACTCATGCGTAGGAACTATTTTGCGTTAAATATGTACTACTTTCTGGTATGTGCTTTCTGGCCGGGCCCGAATTAGTGGTGTTACACCTCTAATAATCATTTATTTTTTTCGCATATATTGATGTTTTAACACACATCTGTAAAATATAATTCTGCAAATGAAATGAAAATCAAATCAAAAGTTCAATGAACTGTATTATTTTAACTTCGTGATATTCTTTCTCTTCCTGTTTTTCTATAGACCATGCACATTTTGTGACAGTAGAACATTTGTGAGGGACAATCAATCTGCTTATTGAATTGTGGTAGATATGATTTTCTCCTGAGGTACATGCATGTTTTTATACATGGAAGGTAATATGAATATTTTGTCTGACACATGTTTTTACGAGAGCTTTGTTTTGATCTCAATCACCGTCTTTTTCTTTATATATCCTTGTGTGTTTGGTTGTTTAGTGCTCTAGTTATGAATCTGATTGTATTTCTATAAAACAATGATATGTTGCCTTATAATTCTAACACAAGATAATTACTGCATACACTTGCTGCTGGTGAACAATGTATCAGAGGAAAGACACTGAAGCCTTTGGATTATAAGGAAAAGGAGAAATTATTTAAAAAAAGATATAAAGCAAGCCTCCTTGCCATTACCTAATATATTGACAAAAATAGAATATAATCAGGAATTTGCATGAGAATATAAACTACGTATCATAACCTTAGTAATACATACATGTTCATGTCGATAAGTAGACACAAGTGTGATGATTTTGTATCTAAGGCTAGATTGTTTATAGTAGTTACTGTTCTGCAGAAGCCTTATTTAATGCGTTTGTATATAATTTAATAAAACATAGAGAAGAGTAAGATGTTTCGCGGGTAAACTTTGGGTCAGGTCGAATGTAAAGGGGTGTTCCGAAGGAAACTGTCAATACGAGTAATGAGACACTTTGGTAGAACACCCCTCCTTCAAGAATGGTACAGCTACCATTGGGGTATATAAGCAGGAGAGATTCCTAGCTCAGGGTCAATTGTCATAAAGTCTTCAGAGACATAAGACCACGGTACGGTGATATTCGAGATCGCTCGCTCGTATATATTTAAATATTATTACTAAGAGTAATAAAGAACAGGTCGGTGCCTGTTATAAATACGGATTTGTATATTTACAAGCGGAACCGTATTGTACCGTATAGGACAAGTGTGAGTCTGTGTGACCACCTTGTAAAGTACATAATTGTACAAGAGGAACAAAGACAAGTGTGTAAACTTGTAGGGTACATCATTGTACCAGGAGGACAAGTTTGTTCCTGACCCAAGGACAAATTTGTAAGAGTACAAATTTGTACCAGTTGTATATAGATACTTTAAGTAGAATAGTTTATATATAGTTTATTAAAGATTGCAAAGAGCAGTTGTACATATTTTGGTTCATTGACGTATATATTTGAATAAAGATTATTTGTTATATGTTTTGTAAATAGAGCAATTTTGGATCCAGTATCAAACTGGTAACGTACTCATTCTAAATTGAAATAGACACGCTTACCCTGTGTACACGTTACACAAGGATGACATTTTCCCTATTCATATTATTAAAACTGGCACAAAAAAATAATCTTGATATTCATACAATTTAATTGTAACCTACATAATCTTCCGTTTGGTTATCAACAACAATCGTTTGAACCCCAAAATTATTATATCTATATTATGACTCTACAACACAGCTACTTTTAGTGCATTTGATTTACAGTTCTAACGTTCTTCAATACTTCCCTCGTTGGTAGATAATTGGCAGCCCTATACCACACATTGTTACACAGTGATGTGTTCTCCAGTAGGTTGATGTTGCAGTTTAAGGACGCTAGAACTGTTTTGTCGTGCTATTAGCTAGGTGACAAACACAATGTAGAATAGTTATCAAAAGTACCAGGATTATAATTTAATACGCCAGACGCGCGTTTCGTCTACATAAAACTCATCAGTGACGCTCAGATCAAAATAGTTAAAAAGCCAAACAAATACAAAGTTGAAGAGCATTGAAAACCCAAAATTCCAAAAAGTTGTGCCAAATACGGCTAATGTAATCTACTCCTGGGGTAAGAAAATCCTTAGATTTTCGAAAAATTCAAAGTTTTGTAAATAGAAAATTTATAAAAATGACCATATAATTGATATTCATGTCAATACCGAAGTGCTGACTACTGGGCTGGTGATACCCTTGGGGACGAAACGTCCACCAGCAGTGGCATCGACCCAGTGGTGTAAATAGTTATCAAAAGTACCAGGATTATAATTTAATACGCCAGACGCGCGTTTCGTCTACATAAAACTCATCAGTGACGCTCAGATCAAAATAGTTAAAAAGCCAGACAAATACAAAGTTGAAGAGCATTGAGGACCCTAGAAAATGAACAACATGGATTAATGATCATGGTCATAGCAGATGGTATACTGACGCACAGGTAAGTTTAAATATTTAGTCTATTTACATGATTGTAATGGGTTGATTTACAGTAGGCAAATTTACAAAAGAAAAGAGCAGAAATTTTAAGCCAGGATTGATTGATTGATTGTTGGTTGCTTTACGCCGCATTAGCACAAAAAGGCTATATCGCGGCGAGAGCTAATTCGAATATTTTACAATTTAAAGCATATTTTTAAGCCAGGAGACAACAGCACAAAATTATAAGGATATATTCCAGAGTTGCATGTAGAGGGAATGCATAGATACTGATAATAGTAAGAACAATAATAACCGCATGTTAGATTCTTACCAACATGCTAATATTTCTGTTTTATGGATAACATACCGCTTATAAAGTACCTAACCAAACTCAACCTAACTAAATTCAACCTTACCATGTCCATTTAAAAAACACCTTTATAAAGAATTAGAAACATAATGGTTAAATTTTGAAGTCATTTTCTCATCTGATGAGGACCTACAAATCAGAATGGATAAATTACTCGTCACTATGTAAGTTTCAATTTGAACGAATATTAAGAAAATTGTATTTTTTTATAAAATGAATTCAATATAATGTGACTTCTGGATTTCTACAACTTTTCTTTTTACCTGTTGGCACATTCTCATTGATCCCAAAAGCTGATAAAGGTTTTGACCATTAAACTCAGCCAATCAATCATCTGCTGTGGCCATTGTCCACTACATGTTTATAATTTGTTTTCAAACAATTGTTCAAGAAAGGGTTACATTGACTAAGAATAAGAAAAATGAGATTACCAATTGTTCTAGGGAAGTTATTAATTTGAAAATTCAAAATATTGATCCTTGGAGCATGATAAAGATTATTATTGTTATTAGGTGTTTTTGTCCCTGTATTTTAGGAATATTAATTCTTGACAGTAATCATTTGTATCATGCAATTGAAGAAAAAAAACGAAACTCATCTGCTGGCTTTTAAGCCGAAGACAACACAAAATTTTCTGATTTATGACTAGCAAGGAAGTAGTTTAAAAACTGGTTGCTGTTTGTAATGACTTATATGGGTGAATTACCGAGTAAATATTTTGTATAATTTAATCATGGCCTTATCTTCAGCATGCTATTGTAATACAGATTTTGTATTTTAGCTAAGAATTGAGTGAATAGGCAGGCTTCCAGAAGAACCATCAGATGGGTTCAAATTGAAATTCAAAAGTACAACATCTTGGATAGATGTAACCCGTCGTTTTTAAGAAAGCAGTGAGATGTATGTAAGTATTATTTATTTCAATTATGATTTAATGAAATGGTGTTTATTTATCAGCATAATTAACACTAGATGTATTGCATATCCCTATTGACCATTATTTGATAAGTTTTAGGTAAAATTCATGGTTCTTATCATAAAATCAGATTAGAAAAAATTAAGGCTGTCATTTAACTCCGCCTATATTTCTTACTATTAATGGTTTTGAAACTACAGAGATGCTCATTTTCAAAATGCAGGTTACCATAGAAAGAGACCATATTTTTCACCGGCATGTCGAAGTTTGGGGAGATATTTTCCCAAACAAATCCACCTTCTGGTGTGAGGAAGAAAATGGATACCTGTTTTTTTACAGCACAAGCGGAGGAATTGGAATCGGGGCCAGGCATGGATGTAGTTTGGACACTACATCATTCCTGGCCAGAATCAGTCTGCAGTTACTCTCAGGAAAGGAAACTGGGTTTCTACCAACAAAGTAACCAATATTGAGGCGGTGGTGGGTCACCAGATTAGACTGTTGACGATGTTAAAAAAAAATCACCCAAAAAGAATCTGAATTATTGTGTAGTGTTATCTGGGGGGGGGGGGGGGGGGGGGATATTAAATTGGGGAAAAAAATGAATAAATTAAATTTAATTAAATTAAAACAAAAAAAACCAGGTGCTCCGCAGGGCGCAGCTTTATACGACCGCAGAGGTCGAACCCTGAACAGTTGGGGCAAGTATGGACAAAACATTCAAGCGTGATACAGCTCTGAATTTGGATTGTGATCAAATTTTTGACATTACATGGTTTTTTTTTACACAAAACAAATGTCAAGATTTTACAAATCAATTAAAGATTTCTTCTTCAAACTTTTTAAATCTAAAATTAAATAGTTGACACAGCATAGGCTTCTGACACAGAATGAATGTGGTCTAATGAACTTAAAAGGTTTTTTTTGCCTTTGAGCAATTCACTATGCATGCTATGCTGTTGAATATTAATCCTCTCAAAAAAATGTTTGAAGAAATTTTCTTTTTATTTATGAAATCTGAAATGAGAAAAATTTAAACCCCCCCCCCCTTTTTTTTCACATCCCCGTTTCCCTTTTTCCAAAACTGATATCAATTCAAATTTCTAATGGAGTTTGCAACAATAACTACTCTTTTAAATACATCATAAAATATTAAAATGTAAAATAAAGTGCTTGTTATCACTGAATGGTAAAGATTGGTTGGTAGTAAAAGTGAATATACATTGTTTATTGTATAAAACAATAAAAAAAACTTCATCAGCAACATTTTATATTGGCAAATTTCCAATGAAGTTATTTACATAAAGTTATTGGCAAATAAAAATAGAAAATGACATCATAGTCATGTCTGGCAAATGTCCAACATACATTATCTAAAAACATTTTAGATAAGACAAGGAAAAAAAGCTTCATCAGCAACATTTTATATTGGCAAATTTCCAATGAAGTTATTTACATAAAGTTATTGGCAAATAAAAATAGAAAATGACATCATAGTCATGTCTGGCAAATTTCCAACATATATTATCAACTACTATTCTATATAAAGAAAGATAACTCCAATTGAAAATTAATTGCTATTGCACAATATTGTGCAATTAGATATTTCTTGCTATTGTGCAATACTGTGCAATTGAAAATTTCTTGCTATTGCACAATACTTGATATGGAATCCTGATTTGGACCAACTTGAAAACTGGGCCCATAATCAAAAATCAAAGTACATATTTAGATAAAGCATATCAAATAAGCCCAAGAATTCAATTTTTGTTAAAATCAAACTTAGTTTAATTTTGGACCCTTTGGACCTTAATATAGACCGATTTGAAAACTGGACCAAAAATTAAGAATCTACATACACAGTTAGATTAGGCATATCAAAGAACCCATTTATTCAATTTTTGATGAAATCAAACAAAGTTTAATTTTGGACCCCCATTTGGACCAACTTGAAAACTAGGCCAATAATTAAAATCTAAGTACATTTTTAAATTCAGCATATCAAAGAACCCCAAGGATTCATTTTTTGTTAAAATCAAACTAAGTTTAATTTTGGACCCTTTGGACCTTAATGTAGACCAATTTGAAAACGGGACCAAAAATTAAGAATCTACATACATAGTTAGATTCGGCATATCAAAGAACCCCAATTATTCAATTTTTGATGAAATCACACATCAATTTTGGACCCTTTGGGTCCCTTATTCCTAAACTGTTAGGACCAAAACTCCCAAAATCAAACCCAACCTTCCTTTTATGGTCATAAACCTTGTGTTTAAATTTCATAGATTTCTATTTACGTATACTAAAGTTATGGTGCAAAAACCAAAAATAATGCTTATTTGGGCCCCTTTTTGGCCCTTAATTCATAAACTGTTGTGACCTCAACTCCAAAAATCAATCCCAACCTTCCTTTTGTGGTCATAAACCTTGTGTCAAAATTTCATAGATTTCTATTAACTTAAACTAAAGTTATAGTGCGAAAACCAAGAAAATGCTTATTTGGGCCCTTTTTGGCCCCTAATTCCTAAAATGTTGGGACCAAAACTCCCAAAATCAATACCAACCTTCCTTTTGTGGTCATAAACCTTGTGTTAAAATTTCATAGATTTCCATTCACTTTTACTAAAGTTAGAGTGCGAAAACTAAAAGTATTCGGACGCCGGACGACGACGACGACGACGACGACGACGACGACGACGCAGACGCCAACGTGATAGCAATATACGACGAAAATTTTTTCAAAATTTGCGGTCGTATAAAAACGAAAAAATCTTTAATTTATAGCAGGTCTTAAGTCCTCAACCAGATCTAATAAATTAATGTGAGAGAGATTTATCCGAACACCACTTTCTAGGATGTGCCGGTCTTTAAAGTGTTTGACTGTTGGGACTGTGACTGTATTGATTTTTTTGTATGTCCGTCGTCCACACTTCGGACAATAACTCAAAAACACTTTCACCAATTTCGATGAACCTTAAGTGAATTGTTTATATCTATTAACGTAAGCTCCCTTTCGTTTTTTTAAATTTCATATTTAAAGTTTTGCATTAATGGGGCTTTATTCATAAAAAAGGGGGGATTCTCAACACTTCGGACAATAACTCAAAAAGGCTTTCACCAATGTCCATGAAACTTTGATGAATTGTTCATATCTATTGATGTAAGCTCCCTTTCAATTTTTATGCTTAAAAAAGGGGGATTTTCCAATTTTGGGACAATAACTAAAACTTTCACAAATTGTTTATATCTATTGACATAGGCTATCTTTGTTATCAGCATAAAATGGTTTGTGATTCTGTAATATTTAGAATATACTTAGTCTATTTTATCTCATCTATAACTTTTATATAATGTATATGCCTTAATAAATATAAAAGGTACTTGGTACTCAGAAAGTGTGTTGTGAACAAGATATAATGTATGGATGAAAAATTAAGACAACAAACTTAGTTAAATTGAGGTAGCATTAATAGTGCCAATTTTTTGTGCATTTTAATTTATTATTGGGGGGGGGGGGTTATTTGACAGGGCTCACACTATTTCTAGTTGATCATATAAATTCATTTAAAGCATAAAAGACAAGTTGATAGAGCAACGGGCGTATCATGCGCTAAAGCGTAGCCCTTTATTATTACTTCTTTTCATTTAAATTAAAACATCTTAAAATCGTATACTCAATAATGATATTTTTTTATTGCAGACTAGAATGGATGGACCCAAAGGTGGAAGTGCTCTGGAGCGCAATATTTGCGATCCAGAGCGAGATGGCAGAAATGAAGAAAGCCATGAAGACAAAGACATACATTAGGCATGAGGTTGTATACATCGGGCCCCTCCCTCCAAAAAAATAAAATAACAAAATAATAAAAGTGAAAAGTGTTCACAGAATATTATGGATTTTCTCTCTAATGTGTGGAACTTTACCGTAATTTGGGATAATTAGCTTTCAAGGTTAATTTTATATTGTATAATTACAGATTTGTGCAATATGTATTCACTCGGAATATTGTCTTTTTTAATGCTAAATTATTTTCTTTTTAATTGAGGAATACTTCAATTCTTTGTTCTTACGCCCTGAATTTACAATTACATCTTTCACTTAAATTTATATAAATACTGAGTCAATTTAATGTCTCAACGGATACCTGGAGGTCTGAAGAATACACCAAATGCCTACGTGCTTTTGAAGTTAAGCGCAAGACCACACTAAGCCAGCAAGGAAAACACGTGGTCAACAAACATAAAACTGGGACACCATCTACACCCTCTAGACCTGAAAAGGTAATCAACTATAGTGACTGGTTTATCGTATTGGCATCGTTTTCAAATTATTCTTCTCTACACACAAAACAATTAACTACTATATGCCGGTTAAGTTGTTCTTGTTCTTTTTTAATGCAATCAGGAATACATAGATACACTGTTCAAAGATCGATAGATTTTAATATTCTGCTTCAAACAAAGAAATTCAGATCTTGAAATATGTTTGACGTGATCGGTACACTTACAATTCCATCAGTTTCCAATTTTAAGTCACTCCAAGTTCATCTCATACAATCCTCAACCGAGTATACCATTACCCCAAAACACAAATGCAGGAACACTACAAACTGTTATTACAATGTTAATTGAAGTAAAGTTGCTTTAAAATGATAACGTAACCCTTCATTGAGATTGTCAAGGGAAGCTCAATTTGATACACATTCATCAACGTCCATATAAGGCGATTCGGTGACAAACTAAGTTTCTTCATTGATTCCTGTCGTATTAACGTCGCTTCCGAGTTATTCTACTGTGGAAATATAATAACTGATTACTAGTATTACATGCAGGTTATATGGTACTTGCAATCAGGAGCACATATATTGATGGATCCGTACCACGATCCGTGTGTTCTGCTGCTTCAAACAGAAAAACTCAAGTTTGAAAATGTTTTAGCCGTGATCAGTACAGTAACATTTTATTCAGCTTTTCATATTCATGTAATTCAATGTATATTACATACTTTCCTCTATGGGAACGGCCAAATTCAAAATAACAAAGTATCCAGAGCACTACGCGATATTAATAAAATGTTAATTAAATTTCATTTGATATAAAACGCCTATCTTAACACTACATTCAGTAAGTCAAAATAAGGCTAAAATTAATAACGAACATAACTACATAACTGAATCATTTCATACTAACGTCTTTTCCAACTTATTCTTTTCCAGATAAATAACAATTGACTATGACATGACATTTACATTGTTCTTTTTAAAGAAATGATGAACGTATACATCGAAAGATACACTACATTGATTGATTTATTCAGCCGCTTCAAACAAAGAACTTCCGATCGTAAAAATAAATTTGACGTGACCACTACAGCAACAATTCCATCAGTTCTTTATTTTAGTCAATTAATGAATATTACATAACTTTTTCTAAGGGGTGAACATTTGTTCCAAAAAATACAATTACAAGAGCACTACGAAATGTTTTTTTATATAATTATTAAGGTAAATAACTATTTTAAAATGGCAACCTTACCCTGCATTCAAATAGTCGAGGGAAGCTGTGTTGATTTAAAGGGCTTACTTGCCGAGGAAAACCTGAAATGATACATATCTATCAAGGTAAACGGACAGAAAGTCACAGGACATAAAGTCACAAATTTGGTAGGACAAAAAGTCACAAATAATATGTTGACTATTGTCTGAATATGTAAGAGAAATATCATGAAATATTTACTTTTCAATACATATATCCATATTAAAGTTTAGGAAATGTGTCATTATGTTTGAAAACTAAAGATTTATTTAGTTTTAATCGTGCAAAAGAAAGATTTCTTGGCACGATGAAGCCATTTTAGTGGCAAGCCACTTTGACATTTTGTTTTTTTTAAGAATTATTTAATCATCTTTGATATTTTGTGATAAATGTTGTTTACAAAGTTGGTTTATATACAATAGTTCAAGAAAAATACAAAAATATTTTTGTAGAAATAAGCGTTTTTTATTCAAAGAAAAATTGACAGTTTTTTTTTAAATCACAATAAGCATCACACAATGTTTATTAAGGTAGCCAATGTACTCTCAAATTGATACACAATTATCAACTTCTACAGATATAAAGCAATTCGATAACAAACATATTTAATTCAATGATACCTTTCATATTAACGTCGTTTCAGATTTATTCTTCTCCATTATGCATGTAAAATAAATTACTTATGCATGCAGAGTAAATTGTTCGCGTTCTTTAAGTAAGTATTCAGGAACACATACATTGAAGGATACACTGTTCTTCTGCATTAAACCAAGATCTTATGACGTGATCAGTAGATTAACAATTTCATCAGTTTTATTAATTTAGTCCTCTACAGGAACGACTATATTCCAAAAACAAAATTACCGGAACACTACAAAATGTTATTATAATGTTAATTTGGTAGCTTGATCCTACATTAAAAAGTAAAAACACAAAAATGTTGAACTCCGAGGAAAATTCAAAAAGGAAAATCAAAAATCAAAAGGCAAAATCAAAAGTCAAAACACATCAACGAATGGATAACAACTGTCATATTCCTGACTTGGTACAGGCATTTTCTAATGTAGAAAATGGTGGATTGAACCTGGTTTTATAGCTAGCTGAACCTCTCACTTGTATGGCAGTCGCATCAAATTCCATTACATTGTCAACGATGTATGAAAAAAACAAACATACTCAAAGAGTAAAAATGTCAAAAATAGGGGTACAGCAGTCAATATTGTGTTATCATCTTAATATCACTATAAAAAATGTAACGAAGAATCACAAAAAGGCATACAACAAATTTTACATACTCATTTTGCTTTTCTTGTACCACTTAATTTATGTATGTAAAGTCTACCCGTACAGGAAAGAAGGTTTTCACAGCTGGTGTAAAAATGCGCGTTTGAAATTCGTACCGGTAGACATAAAAATAATTTTGTCGTTCAATGTATGATGACATATATACATGCATAACTATAAAAACAACAAATGTAACGAAGAAGCACTAAAAGGCATACATTACATTTAACATACCACTTAATTTATCTATATAAAGTCTACCCGTAAAGAATAGAAGGTTTTCATTACTGGTGTAAAATTGCACGTTTGAAATTCGCACAGGTAGACATAAAAATAATTTTGTCGTTCAAAGTATAAGGCATACATACATGCATAGTCACCTAAAGTTGATATAACAAACAGCAGACTCAACAGTAAATGTAATTATAATAAATAAAATAATGTGTGGATCGAAGTATGACGGGATACATACGTAGAGTTTCACTTCAAATGTATAACATAAAAAACAGACTTAACAGAAAAAGTATTATTATTGAATAAAATAATTTTGTCATTTATAGTATGTCAAGATCCATAAGTAAGTTAAGGGAAGCTCTAATTGATACAGAACTATTTAATATAGCGAACGCCAATGAAAGGGGTTCGATAAGGTAAACGGACAGAAAGTCACAAAACAAAACGTAACAGGACAAAAAAATCACAGGTCATAAAGTCATTGTTTTACAATTGTTAGACTATATATCTTGAAACATTGACTTTTTTTTACATAAATTCATATTAAAATTTATCATTTTACTAGGAAAATGAAGTTTTAATTAATTTTAATGATGCAAAGGACATTTTTGTTGGCACCATGAAGCCAATCAGATGCCAATCTACTTTGACATTTTGTTTTCTTAACAATGATTTGATCATCTTAGAAATTTTTTTGAAAATTTTTTCTTGCAATGTTGGTTAATATACAATACTTCAAGAAAACACAAAAATGTTTTTGTAAAAATAATTATTTTTTATACAAAGAAAATAATCATCAGAAAAAAATGAATTGTGACTTTTTGCCCGTGACCTTTTTTCTGTGCCTTTCTGTCCTACATTCTTCGATAACAAACATAATATTAACTCAATGTTTCCTTTCATGTCAAGGTTAATATTTTGGTCTTTTTATGTTCACCTTGTACATTCCTTTAGGCAGCAACCGTTCGATTTTTTTTTTCTTGGAAAAAAAGGTGGGGAGCTATGGATTTTTTTTAAAACAGTTTTATAATTACACGCACTTGTTAACCTTACCTATGATCCATTCATTAGACAATAACACAATTTTATTTAACTGCACCTATGCTGCTTTTCCCTTTATTTAGCTGATGGCATAATCCACTTCTCTCCCTCAATTATCAATTGCTTGCAGTATTTCAAGGTGTGTTATGGAATTTTACATACTAGTTATATCAAAAGTGCACATATTATATATATATGTTCCAGACCGTATGAGTATTTGGACTGTATGCGTACTTTTTCAAAAAACTCATACGGTCGGACCGTACGCGTACGGTCTGATTAATATTAAGAAGTAGTAAGTCAAGTTTATTAGATACAAATGCATATAACAGATCAACACAACTTAGCTCTAAAAATAATATAAAAAGTTCATTTGAAATTGTAAAACAAACTTTAGATTTTAATTACTTAAAACAAGCACGCTAATTAAATCTGTTAATCTCTTATAATTAGCATGTCGATGTAATACATTACATTTTTTTTCTGTATTGAATTATGCTCACTGAAATTGAAGATATCGGAAGTAAGCATAATGTGGGAGGACAATTGTTATAGAATATTACAAAAAAATAAATATGCAAAGCTTAGAAACATGCATGAACTGAAAACATGTAAATGTAAAAATATATTACGTACTTGTGGTAGCAAGTGTCACCTAGTGCGAAAGTACAAAAATATGATTCAGATGTACAGTTCAACAAATACTTAGTTTCAACTGTTCGCTTGTTCACTTTATCTAATTGAAATAATAACAATTTGTAAAACTAAAAATAAAGATTTCCATTATGTATTGACAGCTGGACCGTATGCGTATACGTATACGGTCCGGACCGTACGTGTACGGTCCAAATACTCATATGGTCTGGAACATATATATATACGTCTGCTTCCGTCAAATTCATCCTAGTCTTTCCAACCGATACCCCCATGACGTTTGGCACCTTTTCGAACAGAAGACAAGTTCTTGGAATTTATGAGGATGCACAGAACAATATATACTCATAAATATTAGAAAGGCATCGGACTAAGTTTCGATGTTTGTAGTCTTTTTTTGGGGTGAAACTGGATTTATAACTAGTTGTCCTTCATCAAAAGTGATGTCATGATCAATAACTGAGTTCTGCAAGAAAAGAGCCAAAACGACATACTCGCCCTTATGATTGTTTTATCTTAAATTCTGATTAACATGTAAGGTGATGTCATCGTCAAGGCTAGGCCAGTAGGAAGGTGTTTGCATGACCTTGTCGATTTGTGACAACTGGGTTCATTGGTGCTCCTGAAGTTGAAGGAATATTAGCAACTGTATCTTGCACTTTTGTCACTGTTGTTTTAACTGGTGTTTTTTGTATTTCCTCATTAGTCTGATTTTTTTAATTATCCTCTTCAGACAGTTGATTTATTTAGGAATCTTCTTTCTCTTTTTTATGAAGGTCTCATTTCTGATTAGTTATATTTATACTGTTGCTTTGTGCTTTGTATTGTTATCTTACTCTGAATCAAGTATGTTTAAGTTATGATAGTTCTGATGAAAAACAAAGTCAATATTATGAAATTCGAAGTTATAAAAATTTATCTTGAAAAGTTAAGACCTCAAACACTAGTAACTTTTACAAAACAAGAATGTTTTCCAATATGTCGTCATTTGATTCTTTTTTTTTATATAATTATTTACTTTCTGCATATCTTGGCTTCTGTGATTTTAAATTGATCAATACCTCTAGTTCTATCTTATGTTGTGTGAAAAGCATCTTTTGGTCATTTGCTCATCATCAATTCTTGAATCGTATTTGTGTTCTTTTGTACAGTTTGATGTTTTGCTTTCGATTGCCATGTGGCTGACATTGACTGCGTGTTCTACATCCTCGAAACAGTATTGAACATACCTTGTATTCATTATCTTTTCAGGAGATTACCAGTTCTAATTGTTACCATATGTGAGTCTGGTTATGATAGAATTAGATATCTGTATGTTATAAAACATTTTGGTTGTCTACTGGGACTTGATAAAAGGTTACCAATCTCGTCCCATTTATAGACATTATTTGCCACACCTGTTGTTTTCAAAGTCCCCATATAATCAGATCTTCAGACAGCAAATTTTGCCATGAATCATGATTTTTTTTTAAAAGCATCGGTGGCCAAATGGATTTAACACTTCTCGCCTGGTCTGCTGGTATTAAAGTTAGATCTCGTAATATTGCATTCTTGCCTTGTATAAGTGCTTTTAAGGATTGTAACCAGTTTGAGTGTTAATCTCTTTGAAACATTACCGGTTTCCATCCTTATTCTATTTATATTGATAACGTTAAATGTGGATAATTAATACTTACACATTCACATCTGATGGTGTAAAATTTATCTGCCTTTCATCAAGCACTTCCTTTTGCTCTCTTGCCAAATTTCTGCCGCTGCCGACTCCAAAGTTGAAAGTATCCTTCTCTTGTGTCAGCACAGAATGACTTCCTGCTTTGGTGTAACCTCATGCATTGTAGGCAGCTTCCTCCTATGGCTGTATGGTGGTGCATCTGTGATTGGGAGGCCTCCAGAGAAACGTTTCATCATATCTCTATAGCCACAGGCTTTGATAACTGTACTCCCCCTTCCTCCTAATGAGGACGAGGGTGTCCACTGGCTCATAGATTTGTTCCTTTTGTAATTTAGAGGCAAATTTCTGTAAAATTCTCTACGATTCGGCATTTTGATTTTTGAAGTGCATTTATTTTACAATTTATTTCCTAATGCATATTTTCTTCTCTCGCCTGTTTTTCACTTCTCTTCTTTACTCTCTTTAGCTGAAAAAATGTAAATATAAACAATTGAAATTACAAAAATATACCATATAGTCTAGGAATGAGGTTTAAGGACTAACAACAATTCAAAATCACAACATTTTTTTTAATGTGTTTGAGTATTTTATGTTATTGGTAAGTCATTTAAGGTGTTGCCAAACACTGTCAGTAAAATGAATTTGGCTCGTTTGACATTTGACAAAGTATTTGCTTTCACTCTTTAACAAAAATTTCAAAAAATAAAATGTCATACACAGAATTTGCAAATTTACTTGAATAAACATGTATTGGGTGTCTGTAGATGTTTGGTAATGCTAAAGGCATCATATCTGCTAAATCAGAATCCAGTGACCATTATTTCTGAGATGGTACAAATAGTCGTCATAACGTTTTGTCTTCTCTTCTTCAGATGATAGTTCATCAAAACTTAAAAAGTTGTTGTAATGTGCTCTTTCGTGTTGGAGTTATTCAACAAAATCTTTTCGCATCTTTTCAACATATCAGAATTTCCTTCTTGTAATCCATGTAATATAAAAAAAAAGATGTGGTATGATTGTCAATGAGACAACCATCCACAAAAGACCAAAATGACACAAACATTAACAACTATAGGTCACCGTACGGTCTTGTTTATTTTAACCATGTGCAATATGAATATGTCAGGATTTTCCCATAGTTGTCATGTATAATGCAACTCAGTTATGATATTTGCTTGAATAGTGAACATCAATAAGAATTCAAGTTCTTTTAAGAATTATCTCGTCGTAAGTTTTAAACAGACGGTCTGACATATTTGGGCTTAATGTTTAAAATGTACAGCTCGTCGAGAGAAACATTTTATACACATTAAGTATGCAGCAAATTCTTATCGTTTTCTTAATATGCAAGCTTGAAATTGAATTTTTTTTGGCACTCGGTGACCTTTGACCTTGGATGCGAATTAAACGTGACATGATTTAAAGATTAATGATGATGGTCTCAAATCTCTTCCACTTCCGGTTCTCAAAAAACAAATTTTCAAAATTGTGTATAATTTTCTAGGGAAATAACTCTTTATAAGGGTTGATAACAAAATAATTGTTTATGTTTAATAACATGATTTTTAATAGGCACGACCGTCAATTACAACTAAGGTTAACAAAACAATTTACGAAGCATGCTTACCAACAGAAAAAAGGACACAACTGATGATCCAGGCAGTTGTAGAGTTAACATCACTTTCTTGAACTTAAAATTAAATGTTTTGTACATTATTTAACAGACACAGCTCGGCAGAGGCTTTGATGGCTCAATCTCCATTGGCATGGAATTAGGAGGAAGACAGTGCATTGAGTTCAACATTTTCTGATTCCGAAGTCAGTGAAAGTGAGATCAACAAGGTGACGGAAGATGAGAGTGATACAAAAATGAGGTATTTTTTCCTTCTTTTAGTAAAAACATGATCCATCTATAGATGCATCTGAGAGGGTCAGCGCTAAAAAAAACAGGTTTAATCCACCAGTATCTACATTTGAAAATGCCTGTACCAAGTCAGGAATATGACAGTTCTTGTCCATTCGTTGTTGATGTATCTTGTTATTTGATTTTCCCATTTGATTATGGACTTTCCGATTTGATTTTCCTCTAAGTTCAGTATTTTTGCTTTTCACTTTTTGGAAAGTTTGCTATAGCTTGCTATAGCAATAAACTTTCTTAAGGCATCGGCCTAACCGAAAAAAAAGACAGACTAAATTACTTTGGGAAGTGTGTCCTACTTCTAGATAATGTAGTACTGGTGTTTGAAAACTAATAATAGAAATATGCTTTTGAAATTTTGAGCTCTTCTATTTTAATAGCATACAGCTTGAATAAAACATGTACTGAATTTTCACCGATAAATCAAATAATTCAACCATTAGAAAGACGAACAAACACTACTTCGCGGATCTGCGCTACGCGGAAAGTAAAATCAATACACACACGAGACAGCAGTTTCTACGTTATGATTTTATCGGTATTCTTCAGACATGCGAAGATCCATTAATGTGTGCCTCAAAACGGGAGTACTACAATCCCGGTTTCAAAGGTTTCCTACCTTCCTCCGGTTGGAGAGAAAATTAATAGCGTGTTTAAAATATTTCGTGAATGAACATTTTTCGTCGCTTTAAACTACGATTTTTACAAATTTCTAATCAATATGTAAAAGCCCGAGAGTATCGGAAGTATCATGGTATCTCATCTGATCTCGGCCCACAACAAACTCGGACTATAATAAACTCGGCCTTTTCAAATTCGGCATTAGAAATCGGACTATAAAAAAAATCGTAATTATACTAATTGCTATTAAGACTCCTAAACAAAGTTTTTGCTCAGTTCTTATTATTTTTCTCCTTGGGGTTTTTTAGTTGTATTTTGAGGGGCCAACAGAAGGGAGGAATTTACTATAGAACCCTAAGGGATTTTTTTTAAATTTTTAATAACAGTAATAAATTATAAACTTGAAGAAAACAGTAAGTGACAGACACACATGGTTTTCAGTAATGATCACAAGACCATAAAACGATTTAGGTTGAGTCCATGGTGTCACCCCACCTAACCCCTCATATTTGAATACTAAAAAACAGTCAGATCCCCACTCCTAAACATTATATGTTCTTTATACGTTACAATAAAACAAATCAAATGAAATAAAAGGCGAGTCCCCTGGGGTCACTCTCACCCCCTGGTTTTTTGAGAACTTATTAACAGTTGAGATCTCCACCCATATACCATATATATTATTGTATGGGACAATGAAATAAATCTAATGAAATATAGAGGAACTCTAGAGGGGTCAGTCACCCAACCCCTTTCTTTTCGAAAACTTGTAAACGGTTGAGATCCCCACCCATAAACCATATATATTTTTGTATGTGGCAACAAATCAAATGAAATAAAGTGGGTGTCCCTTTGGGTCAGCCCCAACCCCTCATGTCTGAGAACTTAGAAACTGTCGAGATCCCCACCCCTAAACCATATATATTGTTGTATAGGGCAACAAAACAAATCAAAAGAAATAAAGTGGGAGTCCCTTTGGGTCAACCCCACCCCCTCATGTCTGAGAACTTTTAAACGGTCGTGATCCCCACCCCTAATCCATATATTTTTTTTGTATAGGGCAACAAAACAAATTCAATGAAATAAAGTGGGAGTCCCCTTGGGTCAGCCCCACCCCTGTTGTTTGACAACTTGGAAATGGTCAAGATCCCCACCCCTTAACCATATATATTCTTGTACTGGACAATAAAACAAATCAAATTCAAAAGAAGGCGAGTCCCTAGGGGTCACTCCCATCCCCTTGTTGTTTGAGAAATTGTAAACGGCTGAGATCCCCACCCACAAACCATATATATTTTTGTATGAGAAAATAAAATAAATCAAAATGAAATATAGAAGAAGTCCACAGGGGTGACCCAACCAACCTTTTTTTGAAAACTTATACGGTCGAGATGATCACCCCTAAACCATATTTATTCTTTTATGGGGCAACAAAACAAAACCAACGAACTTGTAAACTGTCTAGATCCTTACCCCCAAAGCATGAATATCACTTTACTAGACCAGACCAATTTGTATTGGACTTCGCTTAATGTCAGGCGACCCGTGGGAATGACTAATTTTGAGAGCTTTGTTTGGGAGACTTCGTAGCAGCATCCTGTTACAATTATTTCTTGATAAAGTTTTTTCTTTTTTAAGTAGGAAAAAAAAGTAACCATACAATCTACACACTATCTATTTGAAATATTACAATCTACCGTATCAAACTTTCCACAGGTGCTATCCAGCACTTTGATTTTAACAACACCATCACTAATTAATATTTTTGTTATTTATGTGTATCATATTCAATTTCTCGGGTAGAGACCATTTCACTTAATAGGGAATGACTGTTATATTGTTTCTATCTATGAAGAAATAACATAAAAGATTTGGTGCACACTGAATTACGCGGGTTATTGAACAGTGTGCACCACATTTGTGTATGTTATTTTGACAGAACAAATACTAGGATTACAGTCATTTCTAATAATTTAATTCTTAATTCCATTTTAAACCGTAGAAAACCATGAAAAAACGTTGACGACGTCACGGTCACATGACTAAATTATGTCTATGACTCATAACAAAATACGTTTCGCGACTCAAAAATCTGTTAAAATGTCTCTTCTTCTTCATCAATCTATAAAAAAAAGTGGAGTAAGACAGTTGATAAGCGAATCAAAACAGGATAGTATTTTTTATTCAGCAGGCTAAAGAGTGTCAAAACAGCCATTTTTATATTTTTTTTCAATTTGCCTGAAGCAAATTTGTCTCAATCAGTTCTTCTTCCAAATAAAGGAACAGTTAAACTCCATTCTGTAATATTATCAAAGGTTTTCATATTCAATGGATTTGTTATTGAATCACTGTAACAGGTTTGACAATTTCCAACAGCAGGCTCACTTTTAACGTGTACTTTATCTTGAGTATTAATATTCCAAACAAAAAATGATGCGGTTGCTAACTTTTTCAAGAGTAGATCGTCTCTAAATTCAAACCGGGCTAGCTTATCATACTTGTCTATGTAATCGTCTAAAGTTCCTGGCTGAAGGAAAACAATGTCACCACATTTTTTTCATTTTAACAAATACGAAGATATAAGAAGAATGTAGTCCTAAATTATAACACCCTCTTCAATTTGGATATAAATGTTTATAGCTTTTAGATGTCCACCAACCCTTGTACACACACATCAAGACAGATAAGTTTATGAATCTTCGAATTACCAGGGAAAATGTCTGGTATTAGAGTTTCTAAAAGTTCGGTATTAGTGACGTTTCCCTGCCTTTACAGATATTGCCTCATTGGTCTCATCAATTTGTTTTCTTTTTGTTCTTGCAAGTATTGCATCTTTTGAGGTCTCTTTTCAATAATATTTGCATAAGTTCCTCTTCTGTCTTGAAAAATGAAATTTTGCGAAAATGATGCTTGAATAAGCATATTTTTCCTATCACCTTTAAAAAAGTCATTCTTATAATCAACACATAAGGTCTATCACAGACTCTAGAAATGATGTGAAGTATCGGCCCATTTTTTTTAAAGGGCTCCTCACTTTGTCATTCAGACAGATACCGTTATATTACCACTACCAAAGCTCTCATTAACTACTTCCTGTTTTTGTGTAACCTCGGGCATTGCCGGCAGCTTCCGCCTATACTTGTATGGTGGTGCATATGTGATTGGGAGGCCTTCAAAGAAACGTTTCATCATATCTCCATAGCCACAGGTTTTGATAACTGTACTCCCATTCCTCCTAATAAGGATGGGGTTTCCACTGGCTCATATATTTGTTCTTTTTGTAATTTAGTGGCAAATTTCTGTAAATTTTTCACGATTTTTATTTTTGAAGTGCATTTATTTTACATTTTTTCCTGAGGTTTATTTTCATATGTTCTCCTCTCGCCTGGTTTTCACTCCTCCTCTTTACTCTCTATAGCTGAAAAATGTAAATATAAACAAATGAAATTACAAAAATATACTGTAAAATCTAGGAATGAAAAAAAACAAACCAAAAAAACATTTTTTTTAATTCTGTTTGTGTATTTTATGTTATTAGTTAGTCATTTAAGTTGTTACCCAAAACTTTCAGTAAAATTAATTTGGCTCGTTTGATTTTCTTAAAATTTTGAAAAAGTATTGGCTTCCACCTTTAACAAAAATTTAACCAACCAGTTATCAGAAAAATTACACTGGTTATATAGCAGTTTGACAAACACCAATTTTGTTCATTTCTCTATTTCCTGTGATGGGTTGTTATCATCCAAACAGTATGGTGTCACTCTTATTTGCGGCAATTAATCCAAATACAAAACTGCCTTTTGTATGATTTCAATTTTCATAAATTGATTATCATCTCTTAATTTCGCCATGTAGTTATCCCGGTTATTCCACCAATTGAATTTGATCCGCAAAGAGACATTTAATTCCACATTCTTTTTTTTTCAGGTAGATATTTTGTCAAAAACTGGCATGGATACTTTTGGTACACCCTTTAGCAATTCTACTTCACCTTTATCGTTAAACATGAACATTTGACTTGTAGAAATCTTCCAAGGCTCAGCATAATTAGACTTGTAACACAATTCAATCTTATTTGATACCTCATCCATTGTAAATTTATAATGTAATGGCTTGGTATGTTTCCGTACATCAGCAATGAATGGCTCAAGCCAGTTCTTAATATCGTATTGCCAAATTATATCTCGGGGATTGTTTCTGTGTCATTTCGATGGAGGGAATCTGCTATTTCGCTAAAACCGGCGTCAATATCCTCATGTGTATGTCCAACATACAAAAAAGAAAGGCGAACCTGCAAAAAGATCCTTCTCATTAAAAAAAAATATCAAATTTTATATTGATATGCATTTTAAAAACGTCTGCATAACGGTTCTTGTATGTGCATTACTTTTCTAATTGTTTTACATTTCTCTAGAGTAATATTCCGAGTCATGACAGTATTTCTATGGAGTATAATGTAACACTTGATACATTATTTCAGGGATCTAGAAATACGACGGGTGTCCCACGAGGAGCTGGTATTTGAGTTTTACTGTGGAATTGGAGTTATTTATTACTTAAATGTTTAATCATGTATTACTGTTGGATATGGAGATGATTTATTCTAATCGACTTATCATTATCTTTTCTCGCTTTATTTTATCTTATTCATCATGTTCATACATAATGTTAGATCCCGCTAATGCAATTATTATAAAAATGGTAGGACCTACCCTCAATTCAGTAGGAAAAAAATACATGTGTTCATTTTATGATTGTATTCTCTGGATGTTATTACGGGTTTTAAGATATCAAATGTCTACCTCTTGAAATACTTTCGTGTGCACCAGTAACTCGCAAAAACGATAATACATAGCTATTTTTGTTTTCCCGACAGCAGTTGTGCGCTTGAATATAGAATACTTTCAACCCGGAAAAAACCATAATTAAAATCTTAAATATGCTATTTTATTGATCTTGCTCATGCATTACTTGATGTGTCATAACAGGAGTTTGTTGTCTACGACATAGCTGTAATTAACTAAAATAATTGCAAGAAGCTTGTATAAATACTGCCTAAGCAATTACAGTGTGTCCGATGAACATACACAACACTATTTGTTATTCCTCCCTTACCTTGTTAATTTTTGTTGCTTAGTCAGCGTATAAATATGTCAAAACAGTGAACATTTATCTGGTAATTAAAATCATTATATACATTGCATTAATTATCTCATTAGAATCATACTTCATCATATACGATTACTCCAACATCAATAAATGGCACATCATAAGAATATGCAAAAGCATAAAAAACATTTGAATAAAATAATCACAGTACATGTATTGCAAGTTAAATATAAAAAAAAACCTTAATAATTGTGACGGGAGCTCAAACAATTTAAAATAGGTGTTTCATAAAGACAATGATATAAACATGATAATTCCCACGGAATGTCATCACTAGTTCTAACACAGTTATAGTAAAACTATCTAAACAGAGTACAATACAATATATACTGTTGCAGTTCCTTAGGCATTACAATAAAAGCTTTAAATCAAAAGGATTTTGATTGTCAGCGATAACTTCACTCGTATTCATAGAATATGCAACAACTATCTTATGGTCACATTGATAGTGATTAGTACTGTTTTTACATCTGAATCAAGAGTATTTACTATGCAAACAAGTATATGACATTGTCGTTTGCTCTGTAAATAAATGGTGTAGTTATGGTCCATTTGGATGATGGAATTATTGAGTGACAGTGATCCATCAAACCAATTAAATGATTTTCCTGTATAAAATGAAGCTATAACCTGGATGATTTGTTCTCCTGTCAAATCCTCAGAGTCGTTCACGTCGATTCCTAAAACACAGTTCACACCAGCATCAAATATTTGAGTTGGTACATCAGCTGAGCTTTTATCAGTCATAAATGTATTTTCTGCTTTCCGTAACTTCAATGTAGTATAACAAGCATTATATCCACAACTGTTTAATATCTGTTGATTTGAAAATGTTCTACATACATCAAAACATAACCCTTCCATCCAAGTAGCTAGTTGTATAGAAACAGGATGTGATAGTTGATCTAGTATACGAAAATAAACAGTGTGAATAATACTGGTTTGTTCATATGATTTAGGCAGTGAAAAGGCGGAAAAAAATGTTGTTCCAATTGAAACATTTCCAGACTCCTCAACATTCTCACATTTTTTTTTATTTCCATGCTGGTTTTGCTAATTTCACAGAGACTGCAAAGTATTATCCTTCTTTTTTACCTCTTTGTTTCCATTTTCCATCAATTGGAATTTTGGGTTCTCAATGCTCTTCAACTTTTGTATTTATTTGGCTTTTTTTACTATTTTGATCTGAGCGTCACTGATGAGTCTTATGTAGACGATACGCGCGTCTGGCGTATACAATTATAATCCTGGTACTTTTAATTGGACCTCAATCTTGAACACATTGCTAACTTCATCTTCATCCTCCTCCTCTTCTTAACTTTATTTTATTCACATCCGAGCATTATGCCCAAACATATTTAAATGAAATACAATTTTTTTTTCTTTCTCTGTTCACGTTCGAGCATAAAACCCGAACAATAATAATTTGATATATCAAAATTAAAATATCCCAAACTAATCTGTTTTTTCCTATTATATTTTAACCAATAAAATTTTAACACGATCTTTTTATTCTACTTTTTTCCACGACCGAGCGTAATACTCGCCGCAACATTATAAATATTTTTCTATGTACCTTTATTGACGTTTGAGCATCTTGCCCGAACAATATTCAATTAATTGAGTTTAACATTTATATACACATGATAATATCATTAGCCATTTTTTGGCTCACCTGTCCCGAAGGGACAAGTGAGCTTATGCCATCACTTGGCGTCCGTCGTCGTCCGTCGTCTGTCGTCGTAAACTATTTCAAGAATCTTCTCCTCTGACACTACTGGGCCAAATACTTTCAAACTTTAACTGAATGTTCCTTAGGGTATCTAATTTATAAAGTGTATCCGAAGTTTTGATCTATCAACAAACATGGTCGCCATTGCTAAAAATAGAACATAGGGGTCAAATGCAGTTTTTGGCTTATAACTCAAAAACCAAAGCATTTAGAGCAAATCTGACATGGGGTAATATTGTTTATCAGGTCAAAATCTATCTGCCCTGAAATTTTCAGATGAATCAGACAACCCGTTTGGGTTGCTGCCCCTGAATTGGTAATTTTAAGGAAATTTTGCTGTTTCTGGTTATTATCTTGAATATTATTATAGATAGAGATAAACTGTAAACAGGAATAATGTTCAGCAAAGTAAGATTTACAAATAAGTCAACATGACGGAAATGGTCAGTTGACCCCTTTAGGAGTTATTGCCCTTTATAGTCAATTGTTAACCATTTTTCGTAAATCTTAGTAATCTTTAACAAAAATCTTCTCCTCTGAAACTACTGGGCCAAATACTTCCAAACTTTAACTGAATGTTCCTTAGGGTATCTAGTTTGTAAATTGTATCCGAAGTTGTGATCTATCAACAAACATGGTCGCCATTGCTAAAAATAGAACATAGGGGTCAAATGCAGTTTTTGGCTTATAACTCAAAAACCAAAGCATTTAGAGCAAATCTGACATGGGATAATATTGTTTATCAGGTCAAAATTTATCTGCCCTGAAATTTTCAGATGAATCAGACAACCTGTTGTTGGGTTACTGCCCCTGAATTGGTAATTTTAAAGAAATTTTGCTGTTTTTGGTTATTATCTTGAATATTATTATAGATAGAGATAAACTGTAAACAGCAATAATGGTCAGCAAAGTAAGATTTACAAATAAGTCAACATGACGGAAATGGTCAGTTGACCCCTTTAGGAGTTATTGCCCTTTATAGTCAATTTTTAACCATTTTTCGTAAATCTTAGTAATCTTTTACAAAAATCTTCTCCTCTGAAACTACTGGGCCAAATACTTCCAAACTTTAACTGAATGTTCCTTAGGGTATCTAGTTTGTAAATTGTATCCGAAGTTATGATCTATTAACAAACATGGTCGCCATTGCTAAAAATAGAACATAGGGGTCAAATGCAGTTTTTGGCTTATAACTCAAAAACCAAAGCATTTAGAGCAAATCTGACATGGGGTAATATTGTTTATCAGGTCAAGATCTATCTGGCCTGAAATTTTCAGATGAATCAGACAACCTGTTGTTGGATTGCTGCCCCTGAATTGATAATTTTAAGGAAATTTTGCTGTTTTTGTTTATTATCTTGAATATAATTATAGATAGAAATAAACTGTAAACAGCAATAATGTTCAGCAAAGTAAGATCTTCAATTAAGTCAATTGACCAAAATTGTCAATTGACCACTTAAGGAGTTATTGCCCTTTAAAGACTTTTTTCACAATTTGTTGATCATGTTGACTTGCTTTAAAAAATCTTCTCCTTTGAATCTGCTGTATCAATTTCAGCCAAACTTAGGCTAAATGAGTTTCAGAGTATCTAGTATAAATTTTATATTTTATTTCCTTGTATGTCAAGAAACATAGCTCCTATGGCTAAAATAGAACATAGGAGAAAATGATTATTTTTTTTTTGGCTTTTGAAGAAAATAGGACGATCCAAAAAACATTTAAATAAATTGAAAAGCCAAAATAATCATTGATGAGAGATTTAACCAAAAGAATTAAGGTGAGCGATTCAGGCTCTTGAGAGCCTCTTGTTTGTCTCAAATTCAAGTAGAACACCCGAAAAAACATATTTTGTTTACTTGCAGTCTTCCGTTGTCACTTTTCTTAACAAATATTCTTAACTTTGAAATATCTGTGCCCGTTCAATATGAAACAGACTATCTAACTAAATATATAACAATAAAGTTTCATTAACACGTGCGTACTAATTTGCATTTTGAACTTATTATTTAGACATTATTCATACACATATATATATATATATATATAATATATATATATATATATACTGGCATACGATGACCTTTATGACGTGTTCATTTCTGTATAATTATCTATTACACTCATTGTTTCTCAAACTTTTCTCATAACCCTTTGTTATATTATTCAACTCTTTGTGTGAAATAAACTTAGAAACTTACCCCTGACGACTTGTTTTCTGTAGTTTTTTTTTCTTCTTTGCAGGTTCTTCAACCTCATCCTCTTTCAATGCATACTTTTGCTCTAATGCAAAACTAACAACTTTGCATACGTTCTCTCTCGTGTCATCCACGTCTAGAGACATTAAAATGTCATTTAATTGTATCTTTATTTTGGTGGCTACTTGTAATAAATCTTTCCTGCTAAAAGTACTTAAAAGGGAGGATTTTATATTTTGAGACTGTCTCATTTTCTCAAGAGTAGATTTTTAAAGAAAATTGCAAAAAACTAAAATTTTACCTCAAAATTTTATAACTTTATCAATATTCAAAAACTTACCATTTTTTTCTTTATTCTTCTATATTTCTTCTTTCTGAACATTGATGAAAAGGAACAAAAGCTCAGGCAAAAATATCCCTGCACTTGTTTAACTATATATCAAGGACAAGAGATAATCCCAAATGAGCAATCATTTTTATTCTGCTGTACAATCTTCATCAGTCCTGAAGCAAAAAAGTATCAAAAGATAAAATTTTAAATCAGTAAGTAATGTAAAGGAGAGCTAAAATTTTAGCTGGTTCTTTTTCAGACCAAAAGCTAAAATTTTAGCATCCACAACTTAGATAAAATTTTAGCTTTGCAGAAAATTGATAAAATTTTAGCAAACATGTATACAAAGATAAAATTTTAGCATTTGAAAAAACATTATATTGCAAAGAAAAATAGACTTTAGCGTAGTTACATGTATTTTAACACCGCAGATGGCATTACCCCTGTTAACCTTAAGTTTAAATGATTGTTGGTTGTTTAATGTTCAGTGGCAACTAATTCATGCACTTTCAAGGCAAGAACAAATAAATAGACAACAGGTAGGTCCTGTAATAGGACTTGATGAGGAGGAAATTTGGACTATCACCATGATCACTGGCTGGTAAATTGGATAGCCCACATGATCAGAAATTTGACCTTTCAAAAATCCACCTATGGACTGATCAGACATAAACATTTATAAACGCTGAACAATTTCTCATGGTTATCATGGTTATTGGTAAAATACAAACAAGTGGTTATATGGGACTCTGGGCATAGGATCAAATACTGACTCAGAGAAATTAACAGAAATAAATGCTGAACAATTCCTCAGTCATGTCATGATTATTGGTATGAACAAATAAGTGCCTTAGTATATGAGAAACTGGAGATAGCATTATATACTGATCCAGATACAGTAATCATGGTAAAAATGCTGAACAATTACTCATGGTTGTTGGTATGAACAAACACTACTGGACTAAATGCTGAACAATTCCTCATGATTATTGGTATGAACAAACAAGTGGCCATATGAGTAATTGGACATCAGGTCATATACTTACTCACTGACATAAACAGTAACAAATAAAAAAGGGGGGTCCACTCCACAAGCGTCTGCGAGTTCACACGGACATATAATGTGAATTGAATGGGCATTCAAATGTGAATTGACGACGTCAAACGCTTTCACACAGACATCAAAGCGAATTCAATGCACATTGAAAATATTGAAATGTTTATCATTTTCTAATGCGCATTCGATAATGAGAATTAATTTGCATTACATGTGAACAAGGCATAAGTTCCAAGTGTACAATAAACTCCATTTGAACAGGTGAATGATGGTGTTCACAAGGAGGTTATGAACAAATGTAATAAACATTTTACATGTATAAACAACGTATTTATTCCATGGATTACAAATGCATATATTACATGTAAATGATGTATTATGATTTTATTTTATCATGGCACACATAAATTACTTTTGGCATTTAGGGTAAATTTTCAATGTTTGTATCATCAGTGTCCCGATATTTCTGTGTCTGTTGTTATGAACAATGAACAATATAGTTTCGCATTTGTAATTCTTAGCAATTAATAAATTCATAAATTAGTTAATGAAATTCAGGAAAGTTTCAATTGTATCATTTTAACATCAAAAGTTGTTTAAATTGCCTGAAATCTGAATAATGACCTGAATAATTATGTTTTTTTGCCTTCAATAATTTAAATAGCAATAAGAGAATAGTTGTGTATTCGCACAAACATATTATTAAATGAAACGCCGGTGAAAACAAAATATACACGTAGTTTTCCCGTCAGCCAATCCGACTTCTACAGGGTCTTTCAAACGCTTTTTTCGTGCATTTCAGGGCGATTATGCTACTACATGTTAGAATAATTGAAAAGTGCAGGTGCAAGAGCTATACCAACCAACTTCATTCTGGTATTGGTAGAAAGGCCACATTTCATACTTTTCTTAAAGTGCTGCTACTAGTTATATAGCGTTCGTGTAAAAGAAATTTCACAACCCGAAGTGCCAAAAAATCAATAAATCGATTAAATTCTCCATGTTTAATTGTTTTTTAATTACAAAACCTGTAATGAAAATTAAGTGGCAGTACTTTTCCAGTAAAACAAGTTATCCTGATTACAAGGAGCCCAAAATCAGGGCGATCCGATTTCATCTTGCACCTGCACTTTTGACTCTTTTGTGAAATGTCTTTACTTTCAGTTTGAAGTCACGTGACACTAGTGTATTTATATTTTTCTAAAAATAAAAGTTTGTAATATAAATAAGAATAGACCTTTTTTCCCCCGATTACTCGTATGACGTGTATTTTGGGTTTTAAACAGAGAAAACTAACTCTGAGTTCAATATAATTTTTCTTGTGTATAAATATGGAAATTTTCTTGAAACGACCTTAACACCCCTGCGAATTACCACACTTCTTTAAATTATTTATATTTTGTGACATCTGAGCTAGTGTTTCAAATATATTATCCTAACTCGGTCTAAATTCTGTAAGTTTTATGAAGAAAATGAAAACATGTGTTTCGAGCATCTGGAATGACATTGAAACAAAATATATTTTGTCAAATGATTCAAATACAAATGGTATAGTCTCGAAGAAAACATTTAAGAATTTCTCAGCTGTTTATAGGTGTAATTTATGTACTCAGTGCAATTTTTGTACCATGATGTTAGCTTATTAATTTTGTGTCTCACTACAAAGAACTATATTGTTATAATTGGTTTGAAAGAAACTGTCTTTTAAATATTCTAGCTATTTAGCTATAATATATTATTCTTTTTATAGTACATACATATCCTTTTCAGCATTCCATAATTTTGATTGCAACATTTGCAGTCACATCCATTTTGATTTTCTGTCCGATCATTATCATCCTGTACCTCTGGCTCTGCAGACCAAAACAGATCATCCTGACTATGGTTCAGTTTGCTGACTGTCCTGAAGATAATGATGAATTTCATAAATTTCATGACAACTTTCTACTGTTACAGAAAATTTCAAAGAGCCAGTGTAGCTCATCTAGGTTTATGTAGAGAATTCAATTAATTATACTAGAACACACCCGTGATATCGCGGGTCCGTGACTGATATATAACTATGCGTATGCCTTATTTTAGTATTGGTATTGTCATCTGATAAAGTCATGCCGATTATAACATGTATAACGTGCACAGTTTTCTCTGCTTTCAAAATCTTTCTGTTTGAACCCGTCGACCTGGAACCTATCAATTATTGGTAATATTAATAATTTGGAAAACAAAAGGGCCTGGAATGGAGTATTTTTTACTCAACAGTATACAGCAAAATTCTAAATACACTGTTTGGTGGTGCGCCTGTCAGATGCGGAACGTACAGATAAGGTAATAGGTAACAGGGGAATATACTATTGGTATCGGTGTCGGACTCGATCCGGAACTTCTTAATTATTGGCAATATTAATTACGTGGAAAACAAAAGGGCCTAGAGTGGTGTAATTTTTAATCAACACCATTGTACTATATTAGTTATATATAAAGTTGAATTCTTTGATTCATCGTTTTTACGTGATGACGGTTGACAAATTGGACCTCGTAATTTTAGTATTATAGATGTGTCAAAAACGACTTTAAATTACTTATCTCCTGAGATGTGTTTGAGTGGATTTAAGTGTCTGATGCAAGACTTTTTTTAATAATCAATAAGTTATGTACGCACAAGTATTGAGTTCTCATTATTGAGTTTAACTACTTTATCTGAGAAGAAGTTAGCTTTCAGTAACTGTTTTCCACTGAAATTATAGGTAAAAAACATCGATTCAGGATAAATAATGTTTACCATACAACTTTTTTTTGAATATTGTATGATTTTTGAAAAGTCAAATTGAAGTAACATTTTGCAGCAAATGCTCATTTAATTTGTGTTCAAAGCTTTAAAATCAGTATCTGAACAGAAGAGTTATCTTCTTCGAATTCAATGCATTTACAGCAAACACGAGTTCATCCCTGTTACTATTTACTGATTATTTTTGGGGTCGATTACGGGTGAAAACACTTATAATTTTCAATAGGTGAAATTCACGTTGTGCCTGGTCGGACTTTATACTTGCCCAAGTTACTAGCTACTACTAAGATTACGGACCTTGAAAGAAATAAAATAACTTTGCACACATTTTTACCAAAGTGATCTCGCCGATAAATTTGTGTAAATCCGAGCAAAATCGTATATCACTATCTGTCAAAAACAACATTGAAAATAAAATGGCTGCCGCGAGAAGACGATAAATATCCGATCCGATTCCAGAAGCGGATAAGGGTAATCCCGGGTTTTGGCTTTCAACTAAAAATATCCAAACAGGTGACAAAATACATCTATGCATGGTAAATAAAAATAAACACTGGAATTTGCATTCTGTTTGCAGACGACGAATTACTGGAGTCAACACTCAGCAACAAAACGTCACCAGCCTTGCTAGTTGTCAAAACTTCTTGTGATTTTAAGGTATTTTTGTTTCCCTTACCAAGTCTCAATCTAAAAAAAGAGTGCAAAATCTTAGGGACTGGCCATGAACAAAAGGCCATACACATAGCCATTGAATAGTCTATGTGTAATTAACAATAACTATCTAAATCACTACCTACCTACACGTTTTTATTTGATATATTAAATCCTGATATGATAGTAATAGGAAACACATATATTATTTAACTTGGCCCAATCAAATTTTTCCCTGCAAAAGGGTGTGTGTATTCTATCTGCCTATGGTTCCTATGATCAATATTGCACCTCAAATTTTATAAAAATGCAGATAATGAAATATATTATATATCACCTGGAGTCTCCCATTTTTGGTACTTCCGTATTCACATTTTTTTTAGAATACTCCACATTGTGACATGTCAATCGATGAATGATTAGAACCAAAGATATAATAATCAACCTGATCATGTATTGCGTAATGTTTTACACATGTATAGAACTTGTATGTTATTTTATATATAAAAAAACCCCAGATGTACAAATATAGCAACAGACCACTGGAGACTAAATGACATTTAGGTTCGTACACAACTGTAGGTTACTGTTCAGCCTTCAACAATGAGCAAATTCTAATGTATATATTGTATGGTGTTCTATGACAATGTATGAAAAAAGTTTTTCTGTAAGTTTTATTATAAATAAAGGCAACAGTAGTATACCGCTGTTCAAAACTCATAAATCCATGGACAAAAAACAAAATCGGGGTAACAAACTAAAACCGAGGAAACGCATTAATTATAAGAGGAGAACAACGACATAACACCGAAACGGACCAAGCATCAGACAAAACACCACGAGAATAACAAATATAACATGAAAACCAAATACATGAATTTGGGATAGACAGGTACCGTGCCACGTCTTATCTCAATATCTCAAAAATAAGAGAAAACACAAACGACTCAACGTTAAAATGCAACACACACATAAACGAACAATAATAAAACAATAATATATTCCTTCTGTTTCAGTTTGACAAAGATGCCATCAAGGGATTATTTAACATTGGAAGTGAGTCTTGGGCTGTACTTGTATGGTCATTTGCTATTGTTCCAGGAGCAACTTTCCTAGGGAGACCTGATCATAGCAATGCCTTAGATCTTCCGGGTATGCCAGTTCACAATCTGGATCAAACTGTGGAATGTTCATGTGTAGTAGGAGGAAGAATTTTTGTGCCAAATAAAGATATCACCATATTAACATCTGAATTAACTGTTAATGACTCAGGGAGTGAAAGTGATCAGGATGACCAAGGTATTTCAAATCATGATGGTGCTGAGGATGAACATTACACCTCCATCTTTCAAATAAGAGGTTCAACATATGGTGAAGAATATCAACATAATCTAAAGGAGGTACAAGGTGCACTTAGACAATGTATGTCTGTGCCCGTCAGACTTTTATTTCAAAAAGACAATCCTAAGGACAAACATGCTATAAGTGTCAATGTTACTGTCAACAGCAAGGACCTTCAAACTTGGCTATATTGGTGTTAAAAACATACCAAAGGTAACAAAGGCTTTGACATCAGGAGAAATAGTGACAACATCTATGAAGTCAGTCACATCGTGGTTTGTCAGAAACTTGAACTCGAGAAAACTGAAAGGATCTGCAAGAAAGGAAAATTGCTTCAAGATTCAGACAATAATTTTTATAATGCAGATATGTAAATTTTAATTGTCATCAGATTGTGTTATAGTAATTTCATTAACATGTAGTCAGTAATGTCAGGATGCACCATTTTGATTTATTCCTGGGTTTCTTTCACCACAAATGTCTGGTTTCACGTCTATGGATAAATTTAATGTTTATTGTACATGTATGTCTCTAACTGATAAATATCTTCGGGCTGTCTTCAATTTTTCAGCAAAATGTTTTTTAAACAATTGAGTTTCTCTCAATCAAATTTATAACCAGTGGGATAAAAAAAAATGTGAATTCCAGATATACATTTTACAGAAATTTAAGTTTCCCTGAAACATTGGTTAAATTATTTACCAAAAAACTAAAATAATAAATTACATGTAGTGATTTGTCTCATTTTTCTCAAGCCTGCGACTTTAGTTGCAGTAAGCTCAACATAGGGCAAATGTAGGGATAGTGATCTGGCGGTGGTGTTAGCTCACTTCTTAAAAGCTTATCATGTTAATATTACAGAAGGTGGAAGACTTGGATGCTTCATACTTTGTATATACATGTAGATGCCTCATATTACGAAGTTTCAGTCAGTCAAATGTCCAATGTCCTTGACCTCATTTTAATGGTTCAATGACCATGGACCATGGTGACTACTTGAAAAAAAAATTTGTAACGTTAAATTCTCTCTTAATGTAAGTAATATGATAACTATATTTGGTATGTGCGTACCTTGCAAGGTCTGCATGCCCGTCAGACAGTTTTCACTTGACATCGACCTCATTTCATGGATCAGCGAACAAGTTTAGTTTTGGTGGTCAAGTCCATAACTCATTAATCGCAATAGGTCTTGTTTATTCGATGTACGAAAGGACTGTACGGTGTACATGTCCAACTGGCAGGTGTCATCTGACCTTGACCTCATTTTCATGGTTCAATGGTTTTAGTTCAGTTTTTGTGTTTTGGTTTGTTTTTCTTATACTGTATGCAATAGGTCTACTGTATTTAATTCATGTAAGGATTGTAAGGTGTACATGTCTAGCTGGCAGGTGTCATATGACCTTGACTATGCGGTATGGGCTTTGCTCATGGTTGAAGGCCGTACAGTGACCTGTAGTTGTTAATGTTTGTGTCATTTTGGTCTTTTGTGGATAGTTGTCTCATTAGCAATCATACCACATCTTCTTTTTTTATATTGACTTCATTTTCATGGTTCAGTTGTTAATAGTTAAATTTTGGTGCTTTGGTCTGTTTTTCTTATACTGTACATGTTTTGTAAAAGGTCTACTATATTTGGTGTAAGAAATGATTGTACGTTGAACATGTCTGCAAGGACTGGCTGGTGTCATTTGACATTGACCTCATTTTTATGGTGCAGTGGTAAAAGTTCAGTGTTGAGTTTTGTTATTCTTTTCTTATTCTTTATGCAATAGGTCCAGTATATTTTACATAAAATAAACAAAGAATATATATATACATGAAGTACCTGATCAAATGACATATATATTGAATTACAATTTATAACAATAAATTTACAATAAGCAAGATTGAATGTGCAGCAGTCCAAGTTTACGAGCTTATTCCATCTACGCCAGTGACTTACAACCTTACGACTTTTCACAGCGCACCAGAGAGTCGCATCCTGTTCTGCAAATTTCATTTTGCTTGCATAACGAGTTTTTACCCAAATGATTAAAAAGATTGAATTTTTTTTTTTCATATCAAATTGAACTTTTAAAAATATATGCCATTTGAAGAGATAAAATTTATTGCTTTTAAATAATATGTATACATATTTACATGTATATAAGAACAGTCAAATAGGATAACAATAACTCCATGTAATAGCAGTATACAGAAGAAAAAAAATCACAAATTTCATATAAATATACATTCATGACATCACAGTTCAAAAAATCTTCCACTTAATTAACTGTTTACTAGGAATATTAAATATAAATATTAAATTACACTTGACAACAGAAACAAAGTGTTTTAAATTTGAGGGTGTGTATTTTCTCAGCTTAGAAATTAAACGGACACTACAAATAGCCAGCTATCATTTAACAAATATGGAGAACATACATGTATATAACATACAACTCACTACTGGAAGACATTGTTCAACCAAAGGATTACATTTTCATGAATTATAACTTTTTTAAACATAAAAGGGATGATATATTTTCATCTGTTCATAACTAAGGCATCAATATAAAAATAAGACCATGTAACTATTCTTGAATTGAAAACATACATGTATACATTATTTCCAATAAAATCACAAACAATTAAGTTACTGATGAAGACCACAGTCAAGATAGATGAATTGTGGGGGACCTCGAACAAATATGAAGTATGTCTATATATACATTTACATCTATCGTAAATGTAAATGCTGCAGGTTTTTTGGTACAGGCGGTAATCCTACATCCAAACGAAACAGTCTCTGTCTTGTGCTTGGCTTATTACGTGCAGGAAGAAAGCTTCTGCCTGCAGTAAATTTATTGCTGTCCTCTCTCTGGTTATGGCTAACAACATGAAGTCGTTTATCTTGACCATTGTCTTTATCAAAAGATGCATGTTCTAATTTGAACCTTTCATTTTGAGTCCAGTAATAAAAAGGAACATTAGGATCAAGGCGCTTACAAAATTCACGAACAATTTTCCGCCATCCTGATTTAAACTCTTTTAAGGTGAATGTGTCTCCTAACTGCCTGCTTGTCATGTTGAAAAAACATTCAACATCATCTGTGGTGGTTGCCCTCGTGTGTTCGGGATAATTCATTATATTTGTTTGTCTACGGCGATGTTCTTGACTTTCGATATTGGCTGTTATATCAATGAATGTTTCACATGTGAATCCTCTAAGGTTTTCCATTGGTCTGGAAAAAAATGAAAATTAATACTACTTTTCCTTTAAAAAAAATTTGAACAATAAATTTTCAGTATAACATGTGTAGATGTATGTAGTTAGGATTGATACATTTGAGTGGCCTACTGAAGTTATTTTTTTATATTTTTTTATGTAAAATTTATCTAAAAAATATCTATTTACAGTTATGAAATTATTACATGTTCTGATCTTTCATGTATATGATTGCTGTTTTCAGTATTCATTTGTAAAAACATGTTTAACCCCTCCACATTATTTATGTATGTGCCTGTCCCAAGTCAGGAGCCTGTAATTCATTGGTTGTCGTTTGTTTAAGTGTTACTTATTTGTTTTCGTTCATTTTTTATAAATATCAATAAGGCCGTCAGTTTTCTCGTTTGAATTGTTTATATTGTCTTATCAGGGCCTTTTATAACTGACTATGCGGAATGGGCTTTGCTCATTGTTGAAGGCCCATAGTTGTTAATGTCTGTTTCATTTTGATCAGTTGTCTCATTGGCAATCATACAACATCTTCTTTTTTATACTATTAATTATTTTTTTTCTCACTCATATTAATAAGTTGCTGCTTTCTTCAACACAATATTCATTTTTAATTTTATATAGTCAAGTACCTGCTGATATCTATATATAAGAAATTATAAATCTCTCTGTGCCATGGCATGATGTCATCTAAGATGTAGTTTAACATCTAGTAATTAAACTAGGATCTCTGAAATTGAGTTAATCCACGTCCATCTGATGACTCATGCCATCCAGCGATAGTTCTAACACATTCTGCTTCTGATTCAAAATTATTTTGTTCCATGCTAAGGGCAACCTGATATGACAATAGTTTTTCTGCATCCTCAACAGATCATTGACCAGTAAGGGCTGTGTGGGTGAGCCCTGTGTTATTGTCCATCATCGTCTTGTCAAAGGCTTCAGGGTTCAGTGACACATTTTTACATTCTCTAGTTGAGGTTGCCATTCTCTTCAGAATATGGTTATGGTCACCTCTTTCATAGTGAATGGTTTTCGACTTCTGGAACATACAAATAACATGTGAAGTTTCTGCCCTCCAATTTCAATTTTAGAACGATGTCTCTGTATATATATGTGGCAACAACAGTACGAAGCATGTCTATATACGACTCTGGTGTGTCTTTTCGGAATGGATATGGTTCATAACCAACTGGAATAAGTCTGCTCCTAAAATTGACAATGCTGTCTTGAAAGGACAATCCTTCATCCTGCATTTTTTTTTATGTCAACAATTACATCTCCGGGTATAGCATCATTAGATCTCTCCGCAAATGGATTATACCAATTTCATCTTCTGTAGAAAAAAGTAAAACAGAATTATTTCAAAACTTTAAAATACTGGTATTATATAATTTAAGGGACATAAGAACATAATTTGAAACCATTGTAAACTGTTTATCAGTCATTTTTTTTTAACAGTTTCTATTGGTAGTGTCACCCTAAAATATTGCTGATATTTTTTTTTTTGAGTCGGTTGCTTCAGGTCTGGAGTATTTATTTTTCTTAAGGTGTTATTATAAATTAGCTAGTAAGCTTTCTCAATTGAATTATTTTATATTTTCAAGTTTGCGTTTTTCTCATTGTTGAAGGCTGAACTGTGGCCTAAATAATAATTGCTTACTTCCTCTTTATCTTTAATTGGGTAAAAATTGTCTCATTGGCAAAATCATACCATATGTCCTTATTTCTATGTGTCATTTAACATACCTCCAACATAGGTAAGCATGGAAATCAATGTTAACTTTGACATCTTCCTCACTGCCTCTCTTGAATCATGGACAAGTTGTCATATGTGAAGGGGTCCAGTGTCTCCCTGTGACTTAAGTGAGTTGAATTCACCATCTGTTACTGTACCTGAATAAGTAATAAATAATTATTCCAGTAAAAAACATTTATTATAAGAGTTATATCCCCTTAACGGTTTACATTGAAAAATTAATTCTTAAAAAAAAAAGAATTTGGTTTTGTTTAAACATTATAATAGGATTATGCAGTAAATCACTTATTGTACCTTAATTTCTGTAATATATATGTAGGAGTCATGAGTTAACACATACATTGGTTTCATAATTACAAAAACAACAAAAAGTTCAATAACTTACCAACTACTTTCAATCCAGCTTCTGCCATCGCTTTCTTTATAGGAGTTGTTAAATCCCTGACTTGCTGATCTCTTAGTGACTTGTAAGGGATATACTGAATAGGAAGTGTGTATGGCTTTTTACTTCTTCTTTTGTCTGAAATTGCAATTACTAATACATGACTTGCTGCTGTTCTCTTCTTTTTGAACAAGTTTTTCAAGTAGGTAAGGAAGTCATTCTTTATGGATTTCAGGAGATCTATGTACATTGAACAATTATGTAGTTTCCTTTGATATTCAGTGCAATCTTGTAAAAGTTGATTAAACTCCACAACCTTCCAATTCATACTTTTAAGAGTTTCTGCATTTGTTGTTTTCACTTTCACTTTTTTTTAAGAGTATTACAAGCTGATTGGAAACCTTTTTCTAAAAATTGGCAATCATATTCTAATTCAATTTTCAGCTGTTGAACACCAGTTTCTTAATTAGCATTATTCAAAGTGTGTATTGAATTCATCCAATTAAGTCTGCTTTCATACTGTTCTCGTAAAGCATCAAGTTTACCATCATTCAATTGACACCACCATTCCAAACATCTTTCACAGAGTGTTGAAGTGAGTCTTTCAGATCAGTTCCGTCCAGTTTTATTCAGTACTGCCCTTCTGGATTTACCTCTGTCAAAATCTTAATGGCTGGGATCTGAAATAATATTGCAAAAAAGTTGATAATTTCATATAAAAAAGAAGCTGTGTTGTAATTGTGAATGAGACAACTAAATCTCAAAAGACCACATGTCACATAAATAAACAAATATAATTCACTGTATAACCTCCAACATTGAGCAAAACACATACCACAGTTATAAAAGACCCAGCAATGTCAAATGTAAAGTAATTCAAACGTGAAAACTTAAAACTTTCTAAAAATTGATAATTGATATCACTGCATGTTTTTATTTACAATCGATGCATTAATTGATGCAAAAAAGTTACACTTTTCGTTAGGTTTCAGAGATACCACCAGTATAATATAACAAAAACAACATTTTACACCTATGATCTATTTTTAACAATTTTTGTCTGGGTCATATTGGACAAATCTTTTAAAATAAATTTCATAATAATTATTGTCACTAAGTTTGTTTAAATTTGGTCCTGTAGGAGAAAAGTCTCACTTGGTTCTGTGGGTCAGGTGAGCTAAAAAGGAGAATTTGTTGGAAACCTCACTTATATTATATTAGGATTTGTTGCATATTTAATGAATGCATCCAAATAGGTTTGGTGTAGTCCACAAAAATATTTTCTATAATAACGTTTCAATTTTAAAATGTACCTGAATAGCTGGAGAGTCTGTAAAAGTAGAAGCTGATGTTCTTCTGTGAAGTGTGGACCTGCTGACAGCTGCTGAGTTCACTCTAGCCTGAAAATAATAACAAAATTAACATGAAATACAAAAAAAACATATATCATTGACAGTTGCATCTGATAATGTAATAAAGAGATATAGGAAGATGTGGTGTGAGTGCCAATGAGACAACTCTCCATCCAAATAACAATTTAAAAACTTAACCATTATAGGTTAAAGTACGGCCTTCAACACGGAGCCTTGGCTCACACCGAACAACAATGATTACACAATGAACGAATAAATTTGATCTGCGAAATCTGAATACAAATGTACAGTTAATTAAATATTAGAGACATTTCATTTATTTTTTGCATGTAATGCTTATCTGATAAAGTACATATGCACTATTTGAATTAATTGAACTGTGTGATCATGCTCACTTACCCCTACCCTGATGATGATACCAACACATATAAATGGGCAAACAATTTAATTTCACTATGTCCTACAGAATTCATTTTTTTCTTATATATGCACATCTACATTACTTCTTATTATGTACACAGTTTCTTGTAAATTTGTTGTGTAGTTTCAGGGGAGTTTATTATACATGTAGCTACCTCTAAAGGTTACCCAATACAGTTGGCAGGTTGACCACTCCACATTGGACCTCGCAAAATTCTTCCTTGTTTGTCTTCAAACTCTGCATCTAAGGTTTCCAACCACTGAAAAAAAAATCTGGTATGGAATTCTGCAATAAACAATAGTAATAAGGATAATGTGCATAAATTAATAGTCCTGGAAGTCTCATGAGTTAACATACAATAGTACATGCATGTCCACTAGTGTTTATAAAATTGAATGAAGATATTGTCAGGACTTTTTTTAATTGTATATGTATATATATTATGTAATATTGAAGGGTTGTTAATTTTACATTAACTACAAAACACATGGTTTTTACATAGTTCTAAATATTAAATTACTATGCAAATGTGTAAATATATAATATATTTACACATTTGCATAGTAATTTAATATTTTTTAATATATTTACTATATGTACCTTCCAGTATAAATTGGTGATGTAACATCTTACAAAGTATATTACTATATAGAGCATGTAGTACTAGTACATGTATTGATACAAATAATTAGACCTACAGATACATTTAAGTTTAAAATTACAGTTCAGTTTACAGTCTTTCTGTTCCTTGTTGAAGTTCTCAATGTGACTTTTGTGCTGAAGAACGGCAATAAAAGTTCCTTTGCCTTTGGTTTGTTTTTTCTGAGCATATATGGATAAGTCATTTTATTGTTTTTTTTTAATTATGTGTATCCCCTTTCCCAAAATGGAAACTTAAGATGTTTCATCAGCTGTACATGTTAATTTTTAATAATGAAGTGACACAAGGAGTTGACACCTACATGTACATGACATTGATGTAAATGTTTTTGCAGACTGGCCTCCATGTAAAATTAAAATATAAAATACCTGTCTAATATCACTAGCACAGAAGAACTGAATCTGGTGCTGAATTAAACCAAAAGGCATCCGTGTGACCGGCATCAGTGGTTCCTGTGAATTTGGTCTTTTTGTTCCAAGGCAGTTCACAAAATCTATTACTACATTGGGTTTACTATTTTCTTTCATGGTTTTCATTGCTCTGCTCTAAGAGACAGACTGGTGATATTGGCTTTTCCAACTTTCAACCCCTCTTCCTCTGCAACACTTTCAAACATTTGATCAAGAAATTGTTTTTTAGTTTCAATTGAGAGTCTTTTAAAATTTGCCTTAATTGACTGCTCTGCAAAGTCAACTGATGAAGTACTAATGAGTTTTAACAACTGATCCTCATTCAGTATTGAATTTAAAGATAGAATTAGCTGGCTATCTGTAATTTGTTTGCCCAGTTTCTGCCATATTGATACAACCTGGTCTGGATTAAATTTAGATGTATAATAATTGAGAAATTTATCATCACTGGTTGATGTTGCAGGTGTAGTTGGTGTCTGTAAAAAGCCGGAATCATCAAATGTGGATGAGGATTCTTCGTAATTAATCAAAAGTTCTTCTTCTGCTTCATCAATGGTTGAGTAGTTATACGAAAATGGTTGACAATCTTTGCTCTACATGAAAAAGCTGAAAAAAAGAAATTATACGTTATATTTGGATACAAAGATCATTTTTTTTCCCATTATATAAAAAAAGATGTGATGGTGGTACATTGTAATGTGATTAGTATAGTCTTAATTTTCATGACAGGGCACTTAGATTTTTGTTGCAAATAATTTTTACTAAGCAGAAATGATGTGGGTAAATAAAGTCTCATATTGTATATTTCAACTTACATGTACATGTACATGTAAAAGTAATCCGTAAAAACCCATACAATTTCAAAATTCCAAGTCTTTCCAAGCAGTATACATACACATATATATTGTTTCTATATTATATTATGTTTGAGATACATGTATGTGTTCCTCAGTGTTTAACCCTAAACATTAATTATTGTTCCTGTATATATCATATTTAATCAAGAAAGCAATCAAATGTCTCATATAGTTACAGATTTGAAGAGCAACAAAATTTCAAAGGGCCATACACAATAACAATATGCATTATTAAATTATATTATGAGTGCTGCACTTACTGCTTCTAAAAGAAAAATCAAAAATAATTTATGATTATTGCTTAAAACTTTACACATTTCTTTGTTTATTAATCTAACGATCTGTATACTTTCTGGTTTTGATTCAAAATTTTATTTTAGTGATATTTAGTTTTTTGTAAAAAAAAAAAAACCAGGGTGGGGGGTTTCCCGTTGGTCTCAAAAACTATATGGTTATTGCTTTTAACTTTCTCAGAAACTATTATGATTATTGCATATAACTTCCATATAATACGTCGACTCCTCAAGGGTGACTGGGGAATAGAAATATGGTCACTTGGTCTTCTCCCGACCGGCAGTAAAACGCTTGCTTAAGTGGGGCGTCCGTTTGGCTGTGCGGGATGTATCAAGTTCGCAGTCGTGTCCGGTCAGAAGGGGGACGTTAAATCCGATGCCTCGTGTAAAGAGAGTGCCACGCTCTTTGCACGTTAAGAACCCTTGCAACAACTCTTTGAGGGTCCGTAGGTGGCCTGTTGCAAGGCCAAATTTCTGTCCCTATCCAATATACCCTCTTTTTCCGGTGGCAGTCCAAATTTCGCCGACCATCATCCCTGATGGCCTCTATTGTATTAACCTACCTATTGTATGTATTGTGAACTTGTTCTCGTCCTGAATATGCATGAAATATTTGCCACTGGACGTTTAGCAACCAACAACCAATCATAAGACGTCGGGCGTATCATGCGCTCATGGCGCAGCTGTTTACTAGTATGTAACGGGATGAAAACTAGATGTCCCTCCCATAATAAATATATAACAGTTAGAAAATTAACCAGTCAATCGAGCATAATATATAGGTCAGAGGTCAAAGTGGACCATGGAACACAACCCAAGACGCTTCCATGGTTGCAGTATCATAACTATACCATGTAGACATAACCCATGAACTTAACGTCAATGAAGCGTAAAATGAAGATCTTTTTGGTAATGTAACTTGTTATAAGCATAATGGTTCAAGCACTGTTGACTATGCCTTGTCTGACATGGATTTGATGTCTCTATCGAATATTTTTATATTGTCGAACCAACATATTTGTCAGATCATGTCCCTATATCTGTTATACTGAAATGTAATATATGTCACACAGAACATAAAAGTCATAAAAACTTTACTCAGATAGGAGTGAAATATAGATGGGAGAATACATCAAGAGACAAAATGATTGAAGTACTAGGGAAAAATTTTATTAAACAACAAATTAAAGATTTTGAAGACTCACAGTTTGAAAAAACTTTTTCAGGAATTGACAAGGCAACTTCTGATATAAAAAATATTTTTGAGAGCCTAGCAAATAAATCATGTAAAATTGTAAGAAATAAAAAAGTTAAACAAGAAATACTAAACAGAAAACCATGGGTTGACCATGAAGTACGTGATATTAGAAAAACTATTTAAGCAAAAGGAGCTTAACTAAGACGAAAACCATTTAATTTAGAGCTAAAATGTAATTTTTTTACACATGTTAAAAAACTTTAAAAATTAGTAAAGAGAAAGAAAATTGTATTTAAAAAGAACTTATATGAAACATTAACAAATTTGCAAGAAATGACCCAAAAAAATACTGGGAACTCCTTTAAAAATAAAAAAATGAAGACACTAAACAGGATGATTGTTCAAATATTAAACTAAATAACTATGACGAACATTTTCAAAATCTTGGTAGGGCTGAAAAATATGATAACTCTTTTGAAGAAAAAGTTAAAAAAAGATTTAAATATGCTTGAGAGTACTTTAGAACATAATATTTGTACTGATAGTCCATTTTCAATATGAGAAGTAAAGAACTGTATAAAAGAATTAAAATCAGGGAAAAGCGCTGGACCTGACTTAATATCTAATGAAATTATAAAATATAGTAGCATTGTTACAGTTACAGCCGTAGTTGAACTTTTTAATCTTATTTTATCATCTGGTATTTACCCCACCAGCTGGAGGAAAGCATTTATTGTTTTAATCCATAAGTCTGGAGATAAAGAAGACATATGTAACTGTAGAGGCATTTCTATTTTAAACTGTCTAGCAAAATTATATAGCTCATATATAGCTTATATATAAAATTATTAAGAAAACAAAATGACTCTAAAACATTTTTAAAAATCGAAATCGACATAACACAACAAACTAAAAACTGAGCAGAAAGAACTCCACCAAAAATGGATTGATTGAAAATGCTCTTGAAAAGTAGCCAGATCCTGCATTACATGTAGCACCTGTCTTACCTGTATATCTGTATAAACTTGGTTGCAAATTTCATAAGCTGGTGTAATTTTTAGAGGTAGTTACTTATCGATTAGGAATTGACAAGTGGTATAAATCAGTGCATAAGATGTGTGTTTCAACTAAGAATGTCATGTTTGAAGTCAATACAATTTCTTATTTTTCATGTCACATCTTGTTTAATTGTTATGTTATAAAATCACTTGAAATTTTTAGATAAAAGTGAGAAAAAAAAGATAATTTTAATTGCCAAAAAAAACATATCAGTTCTACAAGCAAAGTAAATTTCTGCCAAAGTAAAAACAAACATTAATGAAAAAAGATGAATTTACGAGAACTATATATAGGTCTTTGACTCTTTGTAATATTCTTATTTCTATAAAACAGAAATCATATGCTCATGACAGACTTATTACAATTTTTTTTTTATTATTTCAGATGAGAATGAAAGTACTGACATGAATACTCAGATAAAAAAGAGGGCTATTTTTATGTGTCCTGTAGAAGGTTGTGTCAGGGAATTTTCTACAAACTCAAACTTACACAACCATTTACTGTTGGGAAATTGTGATTACAAACTTGAAAAACAATGTTTGACAGATCTTGCCATCACAATTTATTCAAAAAAGATCAATGATGGTTTTCCATCATCAACATCGGGTCAGCATGGTCAGACATCAGAGTGTGGAAATGATATTTCAACAGAGGGTGATTATATAAATCCAATGGGATGGGCTTTAAAAGGAAAAAGACAGTTTTTTCTACTGCACAACAGCAGTACATAAAAGAACAGTTCGACATAGGAAAAAGAAGGAAGAAAGTTGACCCGTTTTATGCAGCTGAAGAAATGAGGAAAGCGTAGTCAATTTGATAAGAAAACCTTTCTTTCTGGTCAGCAAATTGCTAGCTATTTTTTAAGACTAGCTCAGCTGGATAGAAAGGCAGATCTGGGTGACATAATTGCAGCCGAAGAAGAAGATCAGAAAACATTACTGAAAAAAGAGATAATGGACAAATTGAAGAAATAATGACAAAACAATTTATAAAAATGTTTGCTCCTCTTATTTTTGAAATTTTGCAAAATATTCGTAATTCTCTTGGTTTTTTCATGTAGCACCATTTAAATCTTTGCCTGCAAACCACTTATTTTCTGTTCATATTTTTAAAACATACAGCTAAAATAGTTATAATTGAAAATGTTATAAAATACTTTTTAATTGTTCTCATACTTTTTCAAAGAAAGTAAGTGTCAATGTTAAATTTATATAAAATCTGGATAGATTCACTACCTACCAAATTTTCATCAGCTTAGATTTTGAAAACAAAAGCCACACAGAGCCTTCATTTTATTCTGATTATTTAGTTACTTTTTTCATATCCTCTCAATTTATATTTGTAAGTAGCAAAAATACTTGTAAATGGTTATATTGTGATAGTTATCAGGCTGAAAAATATTTGAATTATTGTAATGACTAGCAAATGCATTGTGGTCTTCAGTGAATATTTCCTTTTTATGTTGAATTGACTCTGTCGGTGAATAATTCCATCTGTAACAAAATATGTTGTGACTGTCTCCTCTAATATCTTTAGATGGATTTCTTTATGTTTGGTTTTATGACATATGAAGGCTGTTTTACAGTTTGATTTTTCATATAAAGCATAGTGTTAACCTTAAATCGGTCATTTGATCGAGAAAATTTTCTAATATGTATTGACAATTGTATTAAAAGTAAACATAAGACAACCACAGCTTTATTTAGAAATTGTAACATTTTCTAAGTAACCTTTTTTTCAGTAAATTTGACGACTTTTTTGATATTCATTCAGATTTTACATTTATTGATAAATTTTCACATTTTACTGTAATTTTGGCATTTTTTTTTAGGAATTGTATATGATGTAGCCTAAAACGGTCATTTGATCGAGTAAAATTTTCTAATATGTATTGACAATTGTATTAAAAGTAAACTTAAGACAACCACAGCTTTATTTAGAAATTGCAACATTTTCTCAGTAACATTTTTTCAGTAAATTTGACAACTTTTTTTATATTCATTCAGATATTACCCATATTGATGATTTTTCAACATTTTACTGAACATTTGACAACTTTTTTGATAATTGTATATGATGTTACCTAAATCGGTCATTTGCTCAAGAGAATTTTCTAGTATGTATTGACAATTGAATAGAAAGTAAACTTGACCCAACCAAAGCTTTATTTAAAAATTTCAACATTTTCTTTGTATTATTTTTTCAATAAATTTAATAACTTTTTTTATATTCATTCAGATTTTACCTTTAATGATAATTTTTAAACATTTTACTGTAAATTTGACAACTTTTTTGATATCTATATGATGTTACCTTAAATCGGTCATTTGATCGAGAAAATTTTCTAATATGTATTGACAATTGTATTAAAAGTAAACTTAAGACAACCACAGCTTTATTTAAAAATTGCAACATATTCTTAGTAACATTTTCTCAGTAAATTTGACAATTTTTTTGATATTCATTCAGATTTTACATTTATTGATAAATTTTCACATTTTACTGTAATTTTGGCATTTTTTTTTTTGATAATTGTATATGATGTAGCCTAAAACGGTCATTTGATCGAGTAAAATTTTCTAATATGTATTGACAATTGTATTAAAAGTAAACTTAAGACAACCACAGCTTTATTAGAAATTGCAACATTTTCTCAGTAACATTTTTTCAGTAAATTTGACAACTTTTTTGATATTCATTCAGATTTTTACCCATATTGATGATTTTTCAACATTTTACTGAACATTTGACAACTTTTTTGATAATTGTATATGATGTTACCTATAAATCGGTCATTTGCTCAGAGAATTTTCTAGTATGTATTGACAATTGAATAGAAAGTAAACTTGACCTAACCAAAGCTTTATTTAAAAATTTCAACATTTTCTTTGTATTATTTTTTCAATAAATTTAATAACTTTTTTATATTCATTCAGATTTTACCTTTAATGATAATTTTTCAACATTTTACTGTAAATTTGACAACTTTTTTTGATAATCTATATGATGTTACCTTAAATGTCATTTGATCGAGAAAATTTTCTAATATGAATTGACATTTGTATTAGAAGTAAACTTAGACAACCACAGCTTTATTTAAAAATTGCAACATATTCTTAGTAACATTTTCTCAGTAAAATTTGACAATTTTTTTGATATTCATTCAGATTTTACATTTATTGATAAATTTTCACATTTTACTGTAATTTTGGCATTTTTTTTTTTTGATAATTGTATATGATGTAGCCTAAAACGGTCATTTGATCGAGTAAAATTTTCTAATATGTATTGACAATTGTATTAAAAGTAAACTTAAGACAACCACAGCTTTATTTAAAAATTGCAACATATTCTTAGTAACATTTTCTCAGTAAATTTGACAATTTTTTTGATATTCATTCAGATTTTACATTTATTGATAAATTTTCACATTTTACTGTAATTTTGGATTTTTTTTTTTGATAATTGTATATGATGTAGCCTAAAACGGTCATTTGATCGAGTTAAAAATTTTCTAATATGTATTGACAATTGTATATAAAAGTAAACTTAAGACAACCACAGCTTTTTTAGAAATTGCAACATTTTCTCAGTAACATTTTTTCAGTAAATTTGAAAACTTTTTTGATATTCATTCAGATTTTACCCATATTGATGATTTTTCAACATTTTATTTTACATTTTACTGAAATTGACACTTTTTATCTATATGAGTTACCTTAATCGTCATTTGATCGAGAAATTCTAATATATTGACAATTGTAAGTAACTTTAAAACCAAGCTTATTTAAAATCAACATTTAGTAATTTTCAGAATTTGAAATTTTATATTCTCAGATTTTTTTTTGATTTCACATTTACTGTATTTGGATTTTTGATTTGTATAATACCTAAACGTATTTGATCGAAAAATTTTTATATTTGACAATTGTTAAAAGTAACTAGACACCATATAAATTTAACATTTCTCAGACATTTTCAGTAAATTGAACTTTTTAATCATTCAGATTATATGTGATTTTCAATTTTACTGAATTGACATTTTATATTGTATGATGTACCTAAACGCATTTGCTCAGGAAATTTAGTATTATTGACAATTAATAAAATAACTGACAACAAAGCTTATTTAAATTCAAATTTCTTTGTTATTTTTCAATAAATTTAAACTTTTATCTCAGATTCCTTAATGATTTTCACATTTTATATTGACAACTTTTATAATCATAATCTAATGTCATGATCGAGAATTTTCATGATGACATTATAGAATAAAGACAACACCTTATTAAAATACTTTATATTTCATAAATTTGACAATTTTGAATCTTCAATTTACATTTATTAATTTCACATTACTGTAATTGGATTTTTTTGAAATTGTATATGATTACCTAACGTCATTTGATCGAGAAATTTTCTAATATGTATTGACAATTGATTAAAAGTAAACTTAGACAACCCAGCTTATTAAATTGCAACATATTCTTGTAACATTCTCAGTAAATTTGACAATTTTTGATATTCATTCAGATTTTACATTTATTGATAAATTTCACATTACTGTAATTTGGATTTTTTTTTTTTTGATAATTGTATATGATGTAGCTAAACGTCATTTGATCGAGTAAAATTTCTAATATGTATTGACAATGTATTAAAAGAAACTTAGACAACCACGCTTTTAGAAATTCAACATTTCTCATAACATTTTCAGTAAATTTGAAAACTTTTGAATTCATTCAGATTTTACCCATATTGATGATTTTCAACATTTTACTGAAATTTGACAACTTTTGATAATGTATATGATGTTACCTAAAATCGGTCATTTGCTCAGAGAATTTTCTAGTATGTATTGACAATTGAATAGAAAGTAAACTTGACCTACAAAGCTTATTTAAAAATTCAACATTTTCTTTGTATTATTTTCAATAATTAATAACTTTTTTATATTCATCAGATTTTCTTATGATAATTTTTCAACATTTTACTGTAATTTGACAACTTTGATAATCTATATGAGTTACCTAATGGTCATTGATCGAGAAAATTTTCTAATATAATTGACATTTGTATAGAATAAACTGTAGACAACCCAGCTTTATTTAAAAATGCAACATATCTTAGTAACATTTTCTCAGTAAATTACAATTTTTGTATTCATTCAGATTTTACATTTATGATAAATTTTCACATTTTCTGTAATTTGCATTTTTTTTTTTTTGATAATTGTATAATGTCCAACGTCTTGATGGAAAATTCTATATTATTGATAATTATTAAAAGTAATAAGACAACACAGTTTATTAAAAATAACATATCTTAGTACATTTTCTCATAATGAGAATTTTGATATATTCAGATTTAATTTATGAAATTTCACATTACTGTATTTGGCATTTTTTTGATATTGTATATGTTCCTAAAACGTCTTATCGATAATTTTCTAATGTAACAATATAATAACTTAAGCACACAGCTTTAATGCAACATTTCTATACATTTTCATAAATTGACAACTTTTATTTCATTCAGATTTTACCTATTAGATTTTCAACTTACTGAACTTGACAACTTTTATAATGTATATGATTACCTAAATCGTCATTTGTCAAGAATTTTCTAGTAGTATTGACATTGATAGAATACTGACCTAACAAGCTTATTTAAATTTAACATTTTCTTGATATTTTCAATAATTTATAACTTTTTATATTATTCAATTCTATTAATTTCAACATTTACTGTAATTGACATTTGATAATCATATGAGTACCTAAATGGTCATTCAGAAAATATTCTAATGAATTGAATGTATAGAATAAACTTTAGACAACCACAGCTTTATTAAATCAAATTTCTTAGACATTTGTAAATTTGACATTTTTTATTCATTCAGATTACATTATGATAATTTCACTTTACGAATTTGATTTTTTTTTTTTGATAATTGTATATGATGTACTAAAAGCATTGATCGAGTAATTTAATATGTATTGAAATTGTATAAAGTAATAAACCACAGTTTATTTAAAAATTGAAATATCTTACATTCTCAGTAATTGACAATTTTTGATATCATCGATTTACATTTTTGATAAATTCACTTTTACTGTAATTTGGCATTTTTTTTTATAATTATATGATTAGCCTAACGTATTTGATCGAGAAAATTTTCTAATATTGACAATGTATTAAAGTAACTTAAACAACCACACTTTTTAAAATTGCAAATTTCAGTAACATTTTCTAATTACACTTTTTATCATCAATTTACTATTGATGATTTTAACTTACTGAATTTGCAACTTTTGATATTGTATTGATGTACTAAAATCGTCATTGCTAAGAATTTTCTGTTGTATTACAATGAATAAAAGTAAACTTGACTAACCAAGCTTATTAAATTCAACATTTTTGTATATTTTCATAAATTTATACTTTATATTCATTCAATTTACTTAATAATTTCAACATTAAGTATTGACACTTTTGATAATTATATGATGTTACTTAAACGTCATTTATCGAAAATTTCTATATAATTGCATTATTAAAGAAACTTAGACACCGCTTATTAAATTCAACATATCTAGAAGATTTCAGTAATTTGACAATTTTTATATTCATTCAGATTACATTTTGATAATTCACATTTTGTAATTGCATTTTTTTTTAATTCTATATGTACCTAAACGGTCTGACGAGTAATTTCAAAGTATTACATTGTATTAAATAAATAAGAAACCACAGCTTATGAATGCAACAATTCTAGTAACATTTTCTCATAAATTACAATTTTTGAATCATCAGATTTTACATTATTGAATTACATTTTACGTAATTTTGTTTTTTTTGTAATGATAGTACTAAAACGTCATTTGATCGAGTAAAATTCTATAGTATTGACAATGTATTAAGTAAACTAAACACCACAGCTTTTTAAATGAACATTTTCTCAGTAACATTTTCAGTATTTGACACTTTTGATTCATTCGATTTTACCAATGATGAACAACATTTTATATTAATTTATATTTTTTAATATAATTCATTATGTATTTGATTTTTTATATTTATATGTACAACGTCTTTGTCGAGAATTAAAATGAATGTATAAAATAGACAACCACGCTTATTTAAATGAATTATAACATTTCTCAGTAATGCAATTTTGAATCATTCAATTACATTATATAAATTTCACATTACTGTATTTGATTTTTTTGATTTATGATGTAGCTAAGGTCATTGATCGAGTAAAATTCATGTATGCATTGATTAAAGTAAACTTAACAACCAAGTTTAGAATTCACATTTCAGTAAATTTCAGTAAATTACTTTTATATTCTTCATTACCCTTGAGATTTCAATTATGAACATTGACACTTTTGATAATGTATATGAGTACTAAAAGTCTTGCTCAGATTTCTATATGTATTGCATGAATAGAAGTAAACTTGACTAACAAGCTATTAAATAACATTTTCTTGTATTATTTCAATAAATTTAATAACTTTTTATTTCATTCAGATTTTCTTTAATGATAATTTTCAATATTGATGATTTTTTAACATTTTACTGAACATTTGACAACTTTTTTGATAATTGTATATGATGTTACCTATAATCGGTCATTTGCTCAAAAGAATTTTCTAGTATGTATTTACAATTGAATAGAAAGTAAACTTGACCTAACCAAAGCTTTATTTAAAAATTTCAACATTTTCTTTGTATAATTTTTTCAATAAATTTAATAACTTTTTTATATTCATTCAGATTTTACCTTTAATGATAATTTTTCAACATTTTAATGTAAATTTGACAACTTTATTGATAATCTATATGATGTTACCTTAAATCGGTCATTTGATCGAGAAAATTTTCTAATATGAATTGACATTTGTATTAGAAGTAAACTTTAGACAACCACAGCTTTATTTAAAAATTGCAACATATTCTTAGGAAGATTTTCTCAGTAAATTTGACAATTTTTTCGATATTCATTCAGATTTTACATTTATTGATAAATTTTCACATTTTATTGTAATTTTGGCATTTTTTTTTTGATAATTGTATATGATGTAGCCTAAAACGGTCATTTGATCGAGTAAAATTTTCTAATATGTATTGACATTTGTATTAAAAGTAAACTTAAGACAACCACAGCTTTATTTAGAAATTGCAACATATTCTTAGTAACATTTTCTCAGTAAATTTGACAATTTTTTTGATATTCATTCAGATTTTACATTTATTGATAAATTTTCACATTTTACTGTAATTTTGGCATTTTTTTTTTGATAATTGTATATGATGTAGCCTAAAACGGTCATTTGATCGAGTAAAATTTTCTAATATGTATTGACAATTGTATTAAAAGTAAACTTAAGACAACCACAGCTTTATTTAGAAATTGCAACATTTTCTCAGTAACATTTTTTCAGTAAATTTGACAACTTTTTTGATATTCATTCAGATTTTACCCATATTGATGATTTTTCAACATTTTACTGAACATTTGACAACTTTTTTGATAATTGTATATGATGTTACCTAAAATCGGTCATTTGCTCAAGAGAATTTTCTAGTATGTATTGACAATTGAATAGAAAGTAAACTTGACCTAACCAACGCTTTATTTAAAAATTTCAACATTTTCTTTGTATTATTTTTTCAATAAATTTAATAACTTTCTTATATTCATTCAGATTTTACCTTTGATGATAATTTTTCAACATTTTACTGTAAATTTGACAACTTTATTGATAATCTATATGATGTTACCTTAAATCAGTCATTTGATCGAGAAAGTTTTCTATTATGAATTGACAATTGTATTAGAAGTAAACTTTAGACAACCACAGCTTAATTTAAAAATTGCAACATATTCTTAGTAACATTTTCTCAGTAAATTTGACATTTTTTTTGATATTCATTCAGATTTTACATTTATTGATAAATTTTCACATTTTACTGTAATTTTGGCATTTTTTTTTTTATAATTGTATATGATGTAGCCTAAAACGGTCGTTTGATCGAGTAAAATGTTCTAATATGTATTGACAATTGAATTAAAAGTAAACTTAAGACAACCACAGCTTAATTAGAAATTGCAACATTTTCTCAGTAACATTATTTCAGTAAATTTGACAACTTTTTTGATATTCATTCAGATTTTACCCATATTGATGATTTTTCAACATTTTACCGAACATTTGACAACTTTTTTGATAATTGTATATGATGTTACCTAAAATCGGTCATTTGCTCAAGAGAATTTTCTAGTACGTATTGACAATTGAATAGAAAGTAAACTTGACCTAACCAAAGCTTTATTTAAAAATTTCAACATTTTCTTTGTATTATTTTTTCAATAAATTTAATAACTTTTTTTATATTCATTCAGATTTTACCTTTAATGAAAATTTTTCAACATTTTACTGTAAATTTGACATCTTTTTTGATAATCTATATGATGTTACCTTAAATCGGTCATTTGATCGAGAAAATTTTCTAATATGAATTGACATTTGTATTAGAAGTAAACTTTAGACAACCACAGCTTTATTTAAAAATTGCAACATATTCTTAGGAATATTTTCTCAGTAAATTTGACAATTTTTTCGATATTCATTCAGATTTTACATTTATTGTTAAATTTTCACATTTTACTGTAATTTTGGCATTTTTTTTTTTGATAATTGTATATGATGTAGCCTAAAACGGTCATTTGATCGAGTCAAATTTTCTAATATGTATTGACAATTGTATTATAAAGTAAACTTAAGACAACTACAGCTTTATTTAAAAATTGCAACATATTCTTAGTACAGTACAGGTAGGGACTTATTTTTATGGATGCCTTAATCCGTCTAGATGTCAGACTGGTCGGACAGTTGTCCCAGTGTAATAAACACCTGCTGTGCAATATCCAAGTGGAAGGTCGTAAATCAATCTGTACCAGCTTGATTAGAATTAAATTTTACCTGTACAGATATATTTGTATTTATGGAGAATAGATAAATGTAAAATATTGTTTTGTATTCAAAGAGAAAGAATTTAAATTAAAATTAAATATAAGAATTTAAATTAAAAATTAAATATTTAGAATTAAAATTAAATATCATGAATTTGGGATTTTTTTTTTTTATAATTTGAAAATGAAATAAAGACGATTTTTAACAATATATTGTGTTATTACATTGGTTGCAATGAATTACATTGATTTCCCAGTTAGATAAAACCGATAATTTCACATGTGAAATAAACGTGGTTATTTCACTCTCTGACGTCATACAACAATAGGCGTTGTCAAGACGTTAATATTGTCGGATCAAAACAAATTAGGAATGCGTAGGAAAAACATAGTTTCTTACATTTTCTTCATTAATTTCATAAAAAAAAAGACATTTGACAATGTAATAAAAAGTATAACTAATCGCCGTATTTGAATATCAAAAATAAAACAACTTGTGACCGAACGCCGCTATGGATTAAACTCGTGCTGCGCACTCGTTTAATCCATGCGTCGTTCGGTCACGTGTTGTCTTATTTTTTATATTCAAATACGGCGATTAGTTATACTATAATTGCCAATTATTATAATAGTTTTGTGCCAATAAATTATTTTGTATTTGCATTTCTATTGGTAAACCGTAAATATTTCATCTAATTCAAAATAATAAGCCTAATAACAACCAAGACTGTTTTCAATCGAAGTTTAAAATCAAATTGTTGAGACATCAATCCCGTAAATTATACGAGTTTTCGTTGATGGTTATATTATTTCCCCCTTTTAACGTCCTGTTCCTTTATATGTTATTATTAGAAACACAATTTAAAGTATAAGGCCAACATATCGTATTTATAAAATATGTATAGGCATTGTGAATAAAGTTATTTTCCTTTTGATACAACTTTCCCCGTCGGAGCCTCTACATCAATTCACACCTGTCAATCATTTCTCGCAAGTAAAACATTTTGGTAAGACAGATCACTCGTGCTTTCTATTTTGACATATTTCCCGTTAATCTCTTTAAAAGTCAAACAATTGGTTTCTTTAAATACAATATTTATAACGCCGTGATCATATTTCGATTCCTATTTTTTATTTTACAAAAAATTGTTGACACTCGAGATATTGCCTTTCTATTTCCATGTCTCGACTACTTTATGAAAATCGCCGGTGTTTTTATTATAAATATATTTTACGAATCGATACACGAAAATCAAAATTTAACCTTATATAGTTTATTGAATAAATGCACATTTATACCCCAATGGGGTTGAAGGCTAATCGTACTAGTCATGATCAGCTGTCTTTACTTTTTCGTCGTACTTCTAGTCATTCTATAGCTCGCGCAGTCCGTAAGAATTTTTAAATCGATGTTGTATTATTTCCGAAGTTTAAAGGAGTTCTCCAAAGTAGATTATTTAAATGGGAATCCGGGAAATGACTGATAAAAATAAAACAAAAAATAGTTAAAGAAGACTAAATCTTGTTTTGATTCTACATGTATGTAAATCGATTAAATTTATATTCTGGTCAATCGATCAAGAGCCTCAAAACTAACGCACAATACTGTCAATCATTCCACATCAAATTTAATCATGAATGGATTTTCCCACGGTCGTTCAGTAAGGTCACCTGAGTTTACTGTTACGACATTTCCCGCCATATAAAAATCTCGTGCAGTGGACAAAATCGATCTTTAATATCTTTTATTAGCATTCAATATTGTGAGTGGAGTCAAGTTAAAGTTCAACCACGTGCACACGCTGTTGATCACTAATATGTGTATCATGGAATTATCTTTTCACAGCAAATTTTTCTTAACAGATTGCTGTTAAAAATATATAACATACAAGTTTCCTTTTTTACATGGATTGTGCGTAAATTAATATTATGCAATTAATTTAAGTTCGGGATATCGGGATTAACACTTTCGGGATCTGGGAATTCTTTTTTTTTCGCGATGTCGGAATTTTGATTTATTTAAATTCGGGACCTTGGGACTTCGTGTTTTTAAGCCCGTGATTTCGAGATCCGGACCCTATTTACCCCCTACCCCCAAATGCAGATCAATTATATAAAGTTAGCATAATGAACAAACACGGAAATCTTAAAATAAACTTATGTCCGGGAAGAATCAATATCTTCTTCTAGTGTTATTATTTGCGTTCTATTTTAGTTATACATCTCCAACTTTGAAGTTTCGGACAATAAATTGTTTACAGTAAAAAGTAAATAAAAACTACAAAGAATCAGCAAGCTACTAAATAATATACAAGTATTGCTCACTGTAATTTTTTTTTTATCTCGGAACTGACCCAACACAGAGTGAGACTGAATATTAAATACATATTATAGAAATATTTTGCATGTGGCCGCGTCAAACTACATGTAACCCTTGAGACAGCATTCTGCTTATCAATGGATTTACGAGTATGGAGAGTTGTCTCATTGGCACTCACACCACATCTTCCTATATCTATTTACGAGTAAAACAAAAATAACCGTAAGCTTCCAGAAATAGAATACATGTAAAAATATTGATGTTTGAAATTTTATGCAAACAAATAAGAAAAAGATAAAAAAAAAAACAAAAAATAAACAACAAGGAACATAGAACAAAAATAATTTTGAGGAACAAATTAGAAAATAAATAGCAGTTGAAATATAAAAACCATAATTAAAAAAATAGGCTATTTTTATTAAAACAAAGTTTTCTCCAGTACTTCACCTGTAAAAATATTTTATGTCAAAAACGATGTAATCAATAAAGTGACTGAGAGGTTAAAATTACAGGTAACTTGATTCTGAAATCAGTGAACCGTAATTCTAGCAGCACGGATTAAGATGAAAGGACAAATATATTGCCAATCACACCTGTTGATTAATGACCATACTACCTACCATAAAAATGTCCGATTATTCATATCCGACTAGACGGATTAAGACATCCATAAAAATAAGTCCCTACCCGTACTGTAACATTTTCTCAGTAAATTTGACAATTTTTTTGATATTCATTCAGATTTTACATTTATTGATAAATTTTCACATTTTACTGTAATTTTGGCATTTTTTTTTTTGATAATTGTATATGATGTAGCTTAAAAGGTCATTTGATCGAGTAAAATTTTCTAATATGTATTGACAATTGTATTAAAAGTAAACTTAAGACAACCACAGCTTTTTTTAGAAATTGCAACATTTTCTCAGTAACATTTTTTTCAGTAAATTTGACAACTTTTTTGATATTCATTCAGATTTTACCCATATTGATGATTTTTTAACATTTTACTGAACATTTGACAACTTTTTTGATAATTGTATATGATGTTACCTAAAATCGGTCATTTGCTCAAGAGAATTTTCTAGTATGTATTGACAATTGAATAGAAAGTAAACTTGACCTAACCAAAGCTTTATTTAAAAATTTCAACATTTTCTTTGTATAATTTTTTCAATAAATTTAATAATCTATATGATGTTACCTTAAATCGGTCATTTGATCGAGAAAATTTTCTAATATGAATTGACAATTGTATTAGAAGTAAACTTTAGACAACCACAGCTTTATTTAAAAATTGCAACATATTCTTAGTAACATTTTCTCAGTAAATTTGACAATTTTTTTAATATTCATTCAGATTTTACCTTTATTGATAAATTTTCACATTTTACTGTAATTTTGACATTTTTTTTGATAATTGTATATGATGTTACCTTAAATCGGTCATTTGATCGAGAATTTTTTTTAATATGAATTGATAATTGTATTAGAAGTAAACTTTAGACAACCACAGCTTTATTTAAAAATTGCAACATTTTTTCAGTAGATTTGACATCTTTTTTGATATTCATTCAGATTTTACATTTATAGATAAATTTTCACATTTAACTGTAATTTTGACAATTTTTTTTAAAAATTGTATATGATGTAGCCCAAAACGGTCATTTGATCGAGGTAATTTTCTAGTATGTATTGACAATTGTATTAAAAGTAAACTTAAGACAACCACAGCTTTATTTAGAAATTGCAACATTTTTTCAGTAACATTATTTCAGTAGATTTGACAACTTTTTTTATATTCATTCAGATTTTACCTCTATTGATAAATTTTGACATTTTACTGTAATTTTGACATTTTTTTTTTTGATAATTGTATATGATGTTACCTTAAATCGGTCATTTGATCGAGAAAATTTTCTAATATGAATTGATAATTGTATTAGAAGTAAACTTTAGACAACCACAGCTTTATTTGAAAATTGCAACATTTTTTCAGTAGATTTGACATCTTTTTTGATATTCATTCAGATTTTACATTTATAGATAAATTTTCACATTTAACTGTAATTTTGACAATTTAAAAAAAAAATTGTATATGATGTAGCCCAAAACGGTCATTTGATCGAGGTAATTTTCTAGTATGTATTGACAATTGTATTAAAAAAAAACTTAAGACAACCACAGCCTTATTTAGAAATTGCAACATTTTCTCAGTAAATTTAACAACTTTTTTGATATTCATTCAGATGTTACCTTTAATGATAATTTTTCAACATTTTACTGTAAATTTGACAAGTTTTTTGATAATTGTATATGATGTAACCTTAAATTGGTCATTTGATCGAGAAAATTTTCTAATATGTATTGACAATTGTATTAATAATTAAATTATTACACGTGTCTAAACCAATCCAAGGAGTAATCAAGCATTTCTATAATGTCTTTGTTTTTGGGAAGACGTTTTGCAGTTTTCTGTTTATTATAATTTGTCATGAGGGTTTGATTTTGACACTCGTAGTGTGTTCCCCAGTTTATTGGTGTCATGTAATTATTTAAGTATTCTTTCTATTGTGTTGGATTAACTGTTTTATTGTTTTCATTCCGCATGGTGTTTCGGATATCAATTTAGGTCATACTCGGACCAAGGCCGTTCATCCTCATCAGGTGCTCTGGCCAATATTTAAATTATTTATTTGATCTATTAATATGCTTGCATTTTATATCGGATGCGATTATCTTAAAGAGCACGACACCTGGCGGATCTTTTATTCTATATATATACTATCTTTTCTTGTGTGTCCTTAATTACATTCAAATTATAGTTTTGATGATGTAAGATATTCCTTTTTTTATGTCGTTTATATGCAATTATAGGTGGTTTTGGGAATAGTTGTTTTGCAGTTTTATTTTTCTCAATGATGTGCCAGTGTTTTCTTATCAGTCTGCCAAGTTGTTTAAACAAAGGATTGTATCTAGTTGCCAAAACTAGAGGTAGCGCTATACGTTTTTTCTTCTTTTTATAAATCAATGTACCATGTCTAGATCTTTTTAATGTTTCCTTTATAATCGGTTCAATTTGGCTTTCTTTATATCCTCTTTGTATTAATTTATTTTTGAAAAGATCTATTTCCTGTTTTCTGTAGATTTCATTGTTAGACGATCTTATTATTCTTATTGTTTCCCCAATAATGAATCCTTTGAAGACTGCATTAGGATGAGAGGAGGGTTTTGTCTAGGTATTGGAAGTTATCTGTAGGTTTCCGGTATAGTTTAATATCCAAAATGTTGTCTTCCAAGAATCTCTTCCCCTTATATATTGTTACGTCTAGGAACTGTATTTCAGTATTTGAAATGGTGTGTGTGAACTTAATTAATGGATGAATGCTATTATCAATTTTTATAAATTCCATGAAATGTCTTTCAGATTTATTAAAAATTATAAACCCATCGTCCCTGTAAATTGAGATCATTAGGATGTCCTCCTAATATTGGAATCGATTTAGTATGTCTGATATTATTTCAAACATTTTCAGATCTGTTAGGCATGGTGCGGCTGATAGTCCCATTGGGACACCCACTCTCTGCCGAAAAATATTTCCGTGAAATTCAAAAATATTATTTTGAAGAATTATTTTTAGTAGTTCCAAAAATTCTGTTTTAGGTGGAAGTTGGATTTCATATACACATTTATTTAGTTTAGGCCAAGCACGATCCACCGCCTCAATAATTTCTTCATGACGCATATTTGTGTACATAGAAGAAATATCAAATGAACACATAATTATTTCCTGAGGAAGTTTGATTTTTTCTAGTTTATTAATAAAGTCAGTGGTGTCTTTAGTGTAGGTCCATTGTTGTTTTACCACCGGGTTAATGAAATAATCGAGGAACGTCCCTACTTTTTCAAGTGGACTATTTCATAATGATACAATAGGTCTACCCGTAATATTAATATTGTCTAGCCACTCTGATAACTTTTAGTTGATTTCTGTCTTGGTCATTCACTTTGTGAATTTTTGGTAGGAAATACAGTCTTCCAAGTCTTGTATTTTTTGGAATTGATAGATATTTTAGAGTAGTATCGTCAATATAAGATTTCCGATACAGATTGTTTATTTTTTCATTGAAAATCTTTATAAGTTCTTCAAAATCTGATTTATCCACCTGTTCATAGTGAATTGGGTCATTCAAATGATCCATGGCTAATTTGTCATATTTATCTTTGTCCAGTTTCAACCACAGCTTTATTTAAAAATTGCAACATTTTCTCAGTAACATTTTTTCAGTAAATTTGACAACTGTTTTGATATTCATTCAGATTTTTCCTATACTGATGATTTTTCAACATTTTACTGAACATTTGACAATTTTTTTGATAATTGTATATAATTTTACCCTAAATCGGTCATTTGCTCAAGACAGTTTTCTAGTATGTATTTGACAACTTTTTTGATAATTGAATATTATGCTACCTTAAATCGGTCATTTGATCGAGAAAGTTTTTCTAATATGTATTGACAATTGTATTTAAAGTAAACTTAAGACAACCACAGCTTTATTTAGAAATTGTAACATTTTCTCAGTGACATTTTTGCAGTAAATTTGACAACTTTTTTGATATTCATTCAGATTTTACCCATATTGATGATTTTTCAACATTTTACTGAACATTTGACAATTTTTGATAATTGTATATGATGTTACCCTAAATCGGTCATTTGCTCAAGACAATTTTCTAGTATGTCTTGACAATTGAATAAAAAGTAAACTTGACCTAACCACAGCTTTAGTTAAAAATTTCAACATTTTCTCTGTATTATTTTTTCAGTAAATTTAACAACTTTTTTTATATTCATTCAGATTTTACATCTAATGATAATTTTTCAACATTTTACTGTAAATTTGACAAGTTTTTTGATAATTGTATATGATGTTACCTTAAATCGGTCATTTGATCGAGAATTTTTTTTAATATGTATTGACAATTGTATTAAAAGTAAACTTTAGACAACCACAGCTTTATTTAGAAATTGCATAATTGATCAAATGACCGATTTAAGATATTATCTGTTACAAGTATCGAAAAAAAGTTCAAATTTACAGTCATATTTAAAAAAAAACTTGATTAAAACCGTTGACAGATTTGGTAATATATTCTATACAACTATCTTTAGAATATGGACGATATAATTCTATATCAGAATGAATTATCCAAAAGGGGTAGAATTTACTAAAAATATAATATCGTTAAAAGAAATTAAGTTGGTTCAAGTTTACTTCAGATACAATTGTCATTACATATTATAAATTTCTCTTGATCAAATGACCGATTTAAGATATCATATATTACAATTATCGAAAGATATGTCAAATTAATTCATATTTAAAAAAGAAACTTGATTAAAACCGTTGACAGATTTGGTAATATATTCTATACAACTATCTTAAGAATATGGTCGATATAATGTAATGTCAGAATGTGAATTATCAAAAAGGGGTAGAATTTCCTGAAAAATATAATATTGTTAAAAGAAATTAAGTTGGTTCAAATTTACTTCAGGTACAATTGTCATTACATATTATAAAACTATCTTGAGCAAATGACCGATTTCAGGTATCATCTATTACAATTATCGAAAAAGTTGTCAAATTTACAGTGAATTTTTAAAAATTCGTGATTAAAACCGTTGACAGGTTTGGTAATATATTCTATAAAACTATCTTTAGAATATGGTCGATATAATGTTATATCAGAATGTGAATTATCAAAAAAGGGTAGAATTTACTAAAAAATATAATATGGTTAAAAGAAATTAAGTTGGTTCAAATTTACTTCAGGTACAATTGTCATTAAATATTATAAATCTATCTTGATCAAATGACCGATTTCAGGTATCATCTATTACAATTATCGAAAAAGTTGTCAAATAAACAGAGTTTTTAAAAAATATTGATTAAAACCGTTGGCAGGTTTGGTAATATATTCTATACAACTATCTTTAGAATATGGACGATATAATGTCATATCAGAATGAATTATCAAAAAGGGGTAGAATTTACTAAAGAATATAATATTGTTAAAAGAAATTAAGTTGGTTCAAGTTTACTTCACATCATTTGTCATTACATATTATTAATTTATCCTGATCAAATGACCGATTTAAGGTATCATCTGTTACAATTATCGAAAAAGTTGTCAAATTTACAGTGAAATTAAAAAAAAAACTTGATTAAAACTGTTGGCAGGTTTGGTTATATATTCTATACATCTATCTTTAGAATATAGTCGATATAATTCTATATCAGAAAGTGGTAGAATTTACTAAAACTATAAGATCGTTAAAGAAATTAAGTTGGTTCAAGTTTACTTCAGATACAATTGTCATTACATATTATAAATTTCTCGTGATCAAATGACCGATTTAAGATATCGTCTATTACAATTATCGAAAAAAATTGTCAAATGTACAGTCATATTAAAAAAAAAAAACTTGATTAAAACTGTTGGCAGGTTTGGTAATATATTCTATACATCTACCTTTAGAATATGGTCGATATAATGTAATATCAGAATGAATTATCCAAAAGGAGTAGAATTTACTAAAAATATAATATTGTTAAAAGAAATTAAGTTGGTTCAAGTTTACTTCAGATACAATTGTCATTACATATTATAAATCTGTCTTGATCAAATGACCGATTTAAGGTATCATCTATTACAATTATCAAAAAAGTTGTCAAATTTACAGTGATATTTAAAAAAAAACTTGATTAAAACTGTTGGCAGGTTTGGTTATATATTCTATACATCTATCTTTAGAATATGGTCGATATAATGTTATATATATCAGAATGAATTATCCAAAAGGGGTAGAATTTACTAAAAATAAAATATTGTTAAAAGAAATTAAGTTGGTTCAAGTTTACTTCAGATACAATTGTCATTACATATTATAAATTTCTCTTGATCAAATGACCGATTTAAGATATCATCTGTTACAATAATCGAAAAAAAAAGTTCAAATTTACAGTCATATTTAAAAAAAAAACTTGATTAAAACCGTTGACAGATTTGGTAATATATTCTATACAACTATCTTTACAATATGGACGATATAATTCTATATCAGAATGAATTATCCAAAAGGGGTAGAATTTACTAAAAATATAATATCGTTAATAGAAATTAAGTTGGTTCAAGTTTACTTCAGATACAATTGTCATTACATATTATAAATTTCTCTTGATCAAATGACCGATTTAAGATATCATATATTACAATTATCGAAAGATATGTCAAATTAAGTCATATTTAAAAAAGAAACTTGATTAAAACCGTTGACAGATTTGGTAATATATTCTATACAACTATCTTTAGAATATGGTCGATATAATGTCATATCAGAATGAATCATCAAAAAGGGGTAGAATTTACTAAAAAATATAATATTGTTAAAAGAAATTAAGTTGGTTCAAGTTTACTTCACATCATTTGTCATTACATATTATTAATTTATCCTGATCAAATGACCGATTTAAGGTATCATCTATTACAATTATCGAAAAAGTTGTCAAATTTACAGTGAAATTTAAAAAAAAACATGATTTAAACTGTAATAGATGATACCTTAAATCGGTCATTTGATCAGGATAAATTAATAATATGTAATGACAAATGATGTGAAATAAACTTGAACCAAATTAATTTCTTTTAACAATATTATATTTTTTAGTTTATTCTCCCCTTTTTAGCTCACCTATCCCGAAGGATCATGTCATATCAGAATGTGAATTATCAAAAAGGGGTAGAATTTACTAAAAAATATAATATTGTTAAAAGAAATTAAGTTGGTTCAACTTTACTCCAGGTACAATTGTCATTATATATTATAAATCTATCTTGAGCAAACATTTTCTTTGTATAATTTTTTCAATAAATTTAATAATCTATATGATGTTACCTTAAATCGGTCATTTGATCGAGAAAATTTTCTAATATGAATTGACAATTGTATTAGAAGTAAACTTTAGACAACCACAGCTTTATTTAAAAATTGCAACATTTTTTCAGTAGATTTGACATCTTTTTTGATATTCATTCAGATTTTACATTTATAGATAAATTTTCACATTTAACTGTAATTTTGACAATTTTTTTTAAAAATTGTATATGATGTAGCCCAAAACGGTCATTTGATCGAGGTAATTTTCTAGTATGTATTGACAATTGTATTAAAAGTAAACTTAAGACAACCACAGCTTTATTTAGAAATTGCAACATTTTTTCAGTAACATTATTTCAGTAGATTTGACAACTTTTTTTATATTCATTCAGATTTTACCTCTATTGATAAATTTTGACATTTTACTGTAATTTTGACATTTTTTTTTTTTGATAATTGTATATGATGTTACCTTAAATCGGTCATTTGATCGAGAAAATTTTCTAATATGAATTGATAATTGTATTAGAAGTAAACTTTAGACAACCACAGCTTTATTTGAAAATTGCAACATTTTTTCAGTAGATTTGACATCTTTTTTGATATTCATTCAGATTTTACATTTATAGATAAATTTTCACATTTAACTGTAATTTTGACAATTTAAAAAAAAAATTGTATATGATGTAGCCCAAAACGGTCATTTGATCGAGGTAATTTTCTAGTATGTATTGACAATTGTATTAAAAAAAAAACTTAAGACAACCACAGCCTTATTTAGAAATTGCAACATTTTCTCAGTAAATTTAACAACTTTTTTGATATTCATTCAGATGTTACCTTTAATGATAATTTTTCAACATTTTACTGTAAATTTGACAAGTTTTTTGATAATTGTATATGATGTAACCTTAAATTGGTCATTTGATCGAGAAAATTTTCTAATATGTATTGACAATTGTATTAATAATTAAATTATTACACGTGTCTAAACCAATCCAAGGAGTAATCAAGCATTTCTATAATGTCTTTGTTTTTGGGAAGACGTTTTGCAGTTTTCTGTTTATTATAATTTGTCATGAGGGTTTGATTTTGACACTCGTAGTGTGTTCCCCAGTTTATTGGTGTCATGTAATTATTTAAGTATTCTTTCTATTGTGTTGGATTAACTGTTTTATTGTTTTCATTCCGCATGGTGTTTCGGATATCAATTTAGGTCATACTCGGACCAAGGCCGTTCATCCTCATCAGGTGCTCTGGCCAATATTTAAATTATTTATTTGATCTATTAATATGCTTGCATTTTATATCGGATGCGATTATCTTAAAGAGCACGACACCTGGCGGATCTTTTATTCTATATATATACTATCTTTTCTTGTGTGTCCTTAATTACATTCAAATTATAGTTTTGATGATGTAAGATATTCCTTTTTTTATGTCGTTTATATGCAATTATAGGTGGTTTTGGGAATAGTTGTTTTGCAGTTTTATTTTTCTCAATGATGTGCCAGTGTTTTCTTATCAGTCTGCCAAGTTGTTTAAACAAAGGATTGTATCTAGTTGCCAAAACTAGAGGTAGCGCTATACGTTTTTTCTTCTTTTTATAAATCAATGTACCATGTCTAGATCTTTTTAATGTTTCCTTTATAATCGGTTCAATTTGGCTTTCTTTATATCCTCTTTGTATTAATTTATTTTTGAAAAGATCTATTTCCTGTTTTCTGTAGATTTCATTGTTAGACGATCTTATTATTCTTATTGTTTCCCCAATAATGAATCCTTTGAAGACTGCATTAGGATGAGAGGAGGGTTTTGTCTAGGTATTGGAAGTTATCTGTAGGTTTCCGGTATAGTTTAATATCCAAAATGTTGTCTTCCAAGAATCTCTTCCCCTTATATATTGTTACGTCTAGGAACTGTATTTCAGTATTTGAAATGGTGTGTGTGAACTTAATTAATGGATGAATGCTATTATCAATTTTTATAAATTCCATGAAATGTCTTTCAGATTTATTAAAAATTATAAACCCATCGTCCCTGTAAATTGAGATCATTAGGATGTCCTCCTAATATTGGAATCGATTTAGTATGTCTGATATTATTTCAAACATTTTCAGATCTGTTAGGCATGGTGCGGCTGATAGTCCCATTGGGACACCCACTCTCTGCCGAAAAATATTTCCGTGAAATTCAAAAATATTATTTTGAAGAATTATTTTTAGTAGTTCCAAAAATTCTGTTTTAGGTGGAAGTTGGATTTCATATACACATTTATTTAGTTTAGGCCAAGCACGATCCACCGCCTCAATAATTTCTTCATGACGCATATTTGTGTACATAGAAGAAATATCAAATGAACACATAATTATTTCCTGAGGAAGTTTGATTTTTTCTAGTTTATTAATAAAGTCAGTGGTGTCTTTAGTGTAGGTCCATTGTTGTTTTACCACCGGGTTAATGAAATAATCGAGGAACGTCCCTACTTTTTCAAGTGGACTATTTCATAATGATACAATAGGTCTACCCGTAATATTAATATTGTCTAGCCACTCTGATAACTTTTAGTTGATTTCTGTCTTGGTCATTCACTTTGTGAATTTTTGGTAGGAAATACAGTCTTCCAAGTCTTGTATTTTTTGGAATTGATAGATATTTTAGAGTAGTATCGTCAATATAAGATTTCCGATACAGATTGTTTATTTTTTCATTGAAAATCTTTATAAGTTCTTCAAAATCTGATTTATCCACCTGTTCATAGTGAATTGGGTCATTCAAATGATCCATGGCTAATTTGTCATATTTATCTTTGTCCAGTTTCAACCACAGCTTTATTTAAAAATTGCAACATTTTCTCAGTAACATTTTTTCAGTAAATTTGACAACTGTTTTGATATTCATTCAGATTTTTCCTATACTGATGATTTTTCAACATTTTACTGAACATTTGACAATTTTTTTGATAATTGTATATAATTTTACCCTAAATCGGTCATTTGCTCAAGACAGTTTTCTAGTATGTATTTGACAACTTTTTTGATAATTGAATATTATGCTACCTTAAATCGGTCATTTGATCGAGAAAGTTTTTCTAATATGTATTGACAATTGTATTTAAAGTAAACTTAAGACAACCACAGCTTTATTTAGAAATTGTAACATTTTCTCAGTGACATTTTTGCAGTAAATTTGACAACTTTTTTGATATTCATTCAGATTTTACCCATATTGATGATTTTTCAACATTTTACTGAACATTTGACAATTTTTGATAATTGTATATGATGTTACCCTAAATCGGTCATTTGCTCAAGACAATTTTCTAGTATGTCTTGACAATTGAATAAAAAGTAAACTTGACCTAACCACAGCTTTAGTTAAAAATTTCAACATTTTCTCTGTATTATTTTTTCAGTAAATTTAACAACTTTTTTTATATTCATTCAGATTTTACATCTAATGATAATTTTTCAACATTTTACTGTAAATTTGACAAGTTTTTTGATAATTGTATATGATGTTACCTTAAATCGGTCATTTGATCGAGAAAATTTTCTAATATGAATTGACAATTGTATTAGAAGTAAACTTAAGAGAATCACAGCTTTATTTAGAAATTGCAACATTTTCTCAGTAACATTTTTTCAGACATTTTTTTTGATAATTGTATATGAAGTTACCTAAAATCGGTCACTTGCTCAAGACAATTTTCTAGTATGTATTGACAATTTAATAGAAAGTAAACTTGACCTAACCACAGCTTTATTTAAAAATTTCAACATTTTCTCTGTATTATTTTTCAGTAAATTTAACAACTTTTTTGATATTCATTCAGATTTTACCTTATATGATAATTTTTCAATATTTTACTGTAAGTATGACACCTTCTTTTATAATTGTATATGATGTTACCTTAAATCGATCATTTGCTCAAGACAATTTTCTAGTATGTATTGAAAATTTAATAGAAAGTAAACTTGACCTAACCACAGCTTTATTTAAAAAATTTCAACATTTTCTCTGTATTATTTTTTCCGTAAATTTAACAACTTTTTTGATATTCATTCAGGTTTTACCTTCTATGATAATTTTTCAACATTTTACTGTACATTTGACAATTGTTTTTAATAATTGTATATGATGTTACCTTAAATCGGTCATTTGATCGAGAACATTTTCTAATATGAATTGACAATTGTATTAAAGTAAACTTAAGACAACCACAGCTTTATTTAAAAATTGCAACATTTTTCAGTAACATTTTTTCAGTAGATTTGGCAACTTTTTTGATATTCATTCAGATTTTACCTTTATTGATAAATTTTCACTTTTTACTGTAATTTTGACATTTTTTTTTTTATAATTGTATATGATTATTACATATTAGAAATATATCTTGATCAAATGACCGATTTCAGGTATCATCTATTACAATTATCGAAAAAGTTGTCAAATTTAAGTCATATTTAAAAAAAAAACTTGATTAAAACTGTTGACAGTTTGGTTATATAATTCTATACATCTATCTTTAGAATATGGTCGATATAATGTTATATCAGAATGAATTATCAAAAGGAGAATTACTAAAATGTAAATTTTAAAGAATTATTGAAGTTTCAAGTTGTAATTCAGATAAATTGTCATATTACATACTATAAATTTTCTTGATCAAATGACCGATTTAAGTATATCTTTAAATTATCGAAAAGTTTCAAATTTACAGTCATATTTAAAAAATAACTTGATTAAAACCGTTGACAGTTTGGTAATATATTCTATAAACTATCTTTAGAATATGGACGATATAATTCTATATCAGAATGAATTATCCAAAAGGGTAGAATTTACTAAAAATATAATATGTTAAAAGAAATTAAGTTGGTTTCAAGTTTACTTCAGATACAATTGTCATTACATATTATAAATTTCTCTTGATCAAATGACCGATTTCAAGATATCATTATTACAATTATCGAAAATTGTCAAATATAATATATTTAAAAAAGAATTGATTAAAACCGTTGACAGATTTGGTAATATATTCTATACAACTATCTTTAAGAATATGGTCGATATAATGTAATTCAGAATTGAATTATCAAAAAGGGGTAGAATTTCCTAAAAATATAATATTGTTAAAAGAAATTAAGTTGGTTCAAATTTACTTCATACAATTGTCATTACATATTATAAAATCTATCTTGATCAAATGACCGATTTCAGGTATCATCTATTACAATTATCGAAAAAGTTGTCAAATTTACAGTGAATTTTAAAAAAACGTGATTAAAACCTGTTGGACAGGTTTGGTAATATATTCTATAAAACTATCTTTAGAATATGTCGATATAATGTTATATCAGAATGTGAATTATCAAAAGGTAGAATTTACTAAAATATAATGTTAAAAGAAATTAAGTTGGTTCAATTTACTTCAGATACAATTGTCATAATATATAAATTTCTTGATCAATGACCGATTTAAGATATTCTTTACAATTATCGAAAAAAATTCAAATTACAGTCTTTAAAAAAATTGATTAAAACGTGCAGTTTGGTAATATATTCTATACACTACTTTAGAATATGGCGATATAATTCATATCAGAATGAATTATCCAAAAGGTAGAATTTACTAAAAATTATATGTTAAAAGAATTAAGTTGGTTCAAGTTTATTCAGATACAATTGTCATTACTATTATAAATTTCTTGATCAAATGACGATTAAGATCTATTACATTATCAAAGTTGTCAAATTAATATATTTAAAAAAAAACTTGATTAACGTTGCAGTTTGGTTAATATTCTATACATATCTTAGATATGTCGATATAATGTAATTCAGAATGATTATCAAAAGGGGTAGAATTTCTAAAAAAAAATATTGTTAAGAATTAAGTTGGTTCATTTACTTCAGTACAATTGTCTTACATATTATAATTCTGACAAATGACCGATTTAGTATCATCTTTACAATTATCGAAAAAGTTTCAAATTTACAGTAATTAAAAACTGATTAAACCGTTGACAGTTGGTATATATTCTATAAACTTCTTAAATTGCGATATAATTTATATCAGAATGAATTATCAAAGGTAGAATTACTAAAAATATAATATGTTATAAAAAATTAAGTTGGTTAAATTTACTTAGTAATTGTTCATTACATTATAAATTTCATCTTGATCAAATGACCGATTTAGTATCATATATTACAATTATCGGATATATAATTTCAATAAAGTGTATTTAAAAAGTAAATATGATTAAAACCGTTGCAGTTTGGTAATATATTCTATACAACTATCTTTAGAATATGGCGATATAATGTCATATCAGAATGAATTATCAAAAAAGGGTAGAATTTACTAAAAATATAATATTGTTAAAAGAAATTAAGTTGGTTCAAGTTTACTTCAATCAATTGTCATTACATATTATAATTTCTTGATCAAATGACCGATTTAAGGTATCATCTTTACAATTATCAAAAAGTTGTCAAATTTACAGTAATTTAAAAAAAACTTGATTAAAACTGTTGGCAGGTTTGGTTATATATTCTATACATCTATCTTTAGAATATGTCGATATAATATTCAATGATTATCAAAAGGGTAGAATTTACTAAAATATAATATTGTTAAAAGAAATTAAGTTGGTTCAAGTTTACTTCAATCAATTGTCATTACATATTATAATTTCCTGATCAAATGACCGATTTAAGTATCATCTTTACAATTATCGAAAAAGTTGTCAAATTACAGTAATTAAAAAAAAACTTGATTAAAACTGTTGGCAGGTTTGGTAATATATTCTATACATCTATCTTTAGAATATGTCGATATTATTCTGATATCAAAAGGGTAGAATTTACTAAAAATATATCGTTAAAGAAATTAAGTTGGTTCAAGTTTACTTCAGATACAATTGTCATTACATATTATAAATTTCTCTGATCAAATGACCGATTTAAGATATCTCTATTACAATTATCGAAAAATTGTCAAATTACAGTCATATTTAAAAAAAAACTTGATTAAAACTGTTGGCAGGTTTGGTAATATATTCTATACATCTACTTTAGAATATGGTCGATATAATGTAATATCAGAATGAATTATCCAAAAGGGTAGAATTTACTAAAAATATAATATTGTTAAAAGAAATTAAGTTGGTTCAAGTTTACTTCAGATACAATTGTCATTACATATTAAAATTTCTGATCAAATGACCGATTTAAGGTATCATCTATTACAATTATCGAAAAAAGTTGTCAAATTTACAGTGATATTTAAAAAAAAAACTTGATTAAAACTGTTGAGCAGGATTTGGGTTAATATATATCTATACTAACATTAATCTTTACAATATGGTGATATAATTTTTTGTTATCATATATATCAGAATTGAATTATCAAAAGGGGTAGAATTTACTAAAAAATATAATATTGTTAAAGAAATTAAGTTGGTTCAAGTTTACTCAGTAACAATTGTCATTACATATTATAAATTTCTTGATCAAATGACCGATTTAAGATATCATCTATTACAATTATCGAAAAAGTTGTCAAATTTACAGTCATATTTAAAAAAAAAACTTGATTAAAACGTTGGACAGATTTGGTAATATATTGTATACATACTATCTTTAAATATGGTCGATATAATGTATATCAGAATGAATTATCAAAAAGGGGTAGAATTTACTAAAAATATATTTGTTAATAAGAAAATTAATTGGTTCAATTTACTTAGTACTTACAAATTGTCATTACATATTATTAATTTTCTTGATCAAATGACCGATTTATGATATCATTTGCTATTACAATATATCGAATATTTCAAATGATAGTTATTTAGAAAAACAAACTGATTAAAAGTTGTATCAGATATTGTCATAATTATAAATTATCTTATTAAATGATTAGGTAACATATAATTTAAGAATTGATCAGAAAAATCATCAAATGACCATTTGAAGTAAATCTTACTAATAAAATATTGTCAATATTTAAAGAAAATTAAATAATTTATTCACTCATTTGTATACATATTATTAATTTATCCTGATCAAACCGATTTAAGGTATCATCTATTACATATCGAAAGTTGTCAATTTACAGTGATTAAAAAAAAACATGATTAAAACTGTAATAGATGATACCTTAAATCGGTCATTTGATCAGGATAAATTAATAATATGTAAATGACAAATGATGTGAATAAAACTTGACAAATTAATTTCTTTTAACAATATTATATTTTTAGGTTACATTCTCCCTTTTTAGCTCACCTATCCCGAAGGATCAGTCATATCAGAATGTGAATTTCAAAAAGGGGTAGAATTTACTAAAAAATTATATAATTGTTAAAGAAATTAAGTTGGTTCAACTTTACTCCAGGTTACAATTGTCATTATATATTAAAATCTATCTTGATAAAGACCGATTTAAGGTATCATCTATTACAATTATCGAAAAAGTGTCAAATTTACAGTGAATTTAAAAAAAAACCTGATTAAAATGTTGGCAGTTTGGTTATATATTGTATACATCTATCTTTATAATATGGTCGATATAATGTAATATCAGAATGAATTATCAAAAAGGGGTAGAATTTACTAAAAATCGGTCATTTGATCAAGATAAATTTATAATATGTAATGACAATTGTATCTGAAGTAAACTTGAACCAACTTAATTTCTTTTAACAATATTATATTTTTTAGTAAATTCTACCCATTTTGATAATTCATTCTGCTATTACATTATATCGACCATATTATAAAGATAGTTGTATAGAATATATTACCAAACCTGCCAACGGTTTTAATCAAGTTGGTTACTTCAGATACAATTGTCATTACATATTATAAATTTATCTTGATTAAATGACCGATTTAAGGTAACAACTATTACAATTATAAAAAAAGACGTGAAATTGATACCAAGAAAATTATCTTTATCAAATGACCGATTTGAAGTAAAATCTAATACAATAATCAAAATAGTTGTCAAATTTAAAGTAAAATGTAGAAAAATCATTACGAAAACCAATGGCAACTTTATTGTCACAATCTTTACACCTATCCGTATAATGTGGTCATTTTAATGTGGTATCAGAATGAATTATCAAAAAAGGGGTAAAATTTCCTGAAAAATATATTTAGAAAAAAATTAAGTTGGTTCAAGTTTACTTCAGATACAATTGTCAATATAAATTATAAATTTTTCTTGATCAAATGACCGATTCAAGGTAACATCTATTACAAGTATCGAAAAAAGTTGTCAAATTTACAGTGAAATGTACAATTTTTTTTTTATTAAAACCGTTGGCAGGTTTTGTAATATATTCTATACAACTATCTGTAGAATATGGTCGATATAATGTAACACCAGAAATATTATGAAACCGTTGGCAGGTTTATTGTTACTTTCTATACACCTATCCTTAAAATTTGTGGTCAATTTAATGCGATATCAGAGTGATTTTCAAAAATTTACTAAAAAATATAATGTTTTTAATGAAAATTAAGTTGGTTCAAGTTTACTTCAGATACAATTGTCAATACATATAATAAAAGGTAACATCTAATACAAGTATTAAAAAAATTACAAATTAATACATAATAACAAAATAAGTGTTCCGAATACTAATAATGAAACACATCTTAATGTCGTTACAAAACTGGTTGAAGACGGGTTCTTAAAAGAGAAAAAAAGATGGAAAAAGTATCTCATTAATATGCTTTTCACTTTCATTGGTTTAGTTTTTTTGAGTCGATAACGCTATAGCTACTAATGTTTACATTATCAACTCACTTAACAACAAATGCTAATCGATAAAATAATTCATTGTCATGATTGACCAAAATATAATAATTATTTAAATTTAATTTAAAAAAAAAACATAAAGCGCCTTTTCTATGGAATTCTAAAATGAATAAGACAATTCATGATTTTTTTTTTATCTTTAATGAAAGTATGAAATATATTTTTGTTATTGTTTGAAAATATATGTTTTTTTGTTTTTTTCCTAATTATGATCAGCATTGTCTGGTTGTATAGTGTAGCGTGTTCCCTTGAATCTAGTGTGGTAGCAATACTAGATACAGGAAGCCTCAAGACAGCAATTAAGCTAGCTTACAAAGACTTATACCCAAATGTTTTCTTAATATTACAAGTACTTTAAACTCAAGTCTGTTGTGAGAGATTGTTTTCAAGTTTAAGGCGTTTAAAAACCTGGGATCGGGCTAAAATGGGTTGTGTCAGGCTATGTGGGACTGCCATGCTCCATGCACATAGGAATGCTACAGCTGACAAAGAACGTGTTTAGAAGGTTTGCGATAGTACAGGTCACAGGAGAATCGGAAAGTTTTGGTTTTACTCTAATTGTTTTAAAAAAGACGCATTTCTGTTGTACTTGTTTTTATTATAAATATATTTACATCATCTTCCCATAGTTATGCTGAAATAAGAATAAGAGTTATGCACCTTTTAAATATAACTATATTGCATTGTATTTGCTTTCAAACCTTCATTTCTGTAAGATATTTGTATGTATAGATAAAATAGGTTTAATGTATAATAAAGGGAACATTGGAACTCTGTTCTTGTATATCCTTTAGTTGAACGTGCTGCTGACAGAGAAAGCGACAGTGATAGTCTGGTTTTCGACATCTCCCGTACAAGGCACCAGCCAAGAAGCCTGTCTAAAGGAAACTGCCAGAGGTAACAGCAGATAGTTATCAAAGGTATCAGGATTATAATTTATATATTCCATAGAAACAGCTATGCTGAATACACCAGTTACTCTTGAATCCAAGGGAACTCAGACACTGGTATAAAATTATGGTTTTATATAAATATTTTAAAACTATTTATGAATTTATATTTCAATTTCACTAATTTATATTAATGGAAAAAATGTAAATTAGACAAAACTAAACGCATATTAAAAAGTTTTTGATTACTGTTCTTCATTCAACATTTGATGTGCAGCCTTCAATACTGATCAAAACTCATACTTCACAACAAATGGCAAAGTGCCCTAGCCTGGAGATGAGTGAAACTACTAAATGTATTTAATTTATGTGCGACTGTTGTTAACATAAACATCAATTACATTGCATACAGTATTTACTCAATGATTCAAATAAAATGGATAACCATGCCCCTAAACTTTATGCACAAATGAAAATTCAATTTTTCGTATATTCTTTAAACAATGAAAAAGTATTTTTAAAATTTAATATTTTCTTGAACTCTTCTATATATATATATATATATAGCAACCTTGTTATTAAAATGTATTCAATAAATATCAGTTATGATCAAATAATTGTTATATAAACAAAATTGCAAAGTTTCATAATTACATTCGATATAAATTTCATATCAGTCTTAAATTCTGATTAGTCAATATCATGAAATCCAAATTTTCTCAGCATATACAATTTCAACTGCCGGAACTACTTTTTAATTGATCGACTATGTACAAAAATCCAACACAATAATAAATATATAAATAACTAAATCAAAGAATTGTTGTCGTATATATTCTGATGATGAAGAGGATAGAGGAATACATGCTAGCAAACATTGGCATTTTTGAGCTGCAAACTGTGGAAATAATAGACACAACAATTGAGCTATTTCCTGAGCAGATCATCCCACCATCTGATCCAGAACTTGCAGAAGAAACAGTCCCACCAGGTCCATCAACTGACCCTGGAATCTGTTTTGCCATCCTGCACTTAAAGATTCAAGACAATGGAAGAGAATGAACTTCAGTCCCTCAAGGACAATTATCCATCTAAATCAACCAAAAACAACACAAAATGGAGAGTCAAACTGTTTCATGGTGCGTTTAATTTATATGAATACATACAGTTTATTATGCATGTTTTTAATTTAAAAAGGTGTTTTAAACTCATTGATAAATGGACATTGAAAAATCATAAATTCTGTAATTGGAGTTGTCAGATATTTAAAATTTCTAAACTATATAGATTATAAGAAAATCGAAGTTTTTGTGTTAACAGGAAATTTATAAAAATGACCACATTATTGATATTGGATAGTTTGTTGGGTTTACACCATAACTGCTTTATTAACTGTTCAAATGATCTGTACTGTTATCAATTGTCATTCGGATGACGATGTACCTCCTTTATTGCAATGCCCACCACTAGCGACAAGGAAATCAACATCTGAATTGGCAAGAGAGGCATACAACACGGTTTAGGAAAGCGTAGACCGAGGAAAACAATTAGAAAAGAAGATGGACAATTTTTCCATGTGATTGTTCTGAAACTAAATTATTATTTGATACTATTATGTTGTTCAGTTGTATATCTTGGTATTACTTTGAAAAAAATAGTGACATGAATGCCAATAAAAAAACTCTCCACACGAGCGACACAGAACTTGTACAGGTCACGGTACGGTCTTTAATAATGAGCTTAGTCATACCGCCTTGTGAGCTATAAAAGACAAATGTTTAACAATTCAAACGATAAACCTTTTATTTATTGGAAGGTCTATTAAAATAAAAATGATAACTAATGAAGAAAAACAAACTCTGTCCTCCAAACTATCATCCATAGGTCACATTCAAGTCTTCAACAATGCGGAAACGTTTTAATTATAGTTATCAAAGGTACCAGGATTATAAATATTTCAAACGCTTTTAAAAGAAACACATGATTTCCCACAAAACCTCGAATGAATGAAGATACAATTGAAAAAGAATATTGTATCTTTGTTATAAAGAAAGTAGATGACATTTGGGGATAAACAAGTTTTGTATTATGGTCGCATCAAAGTATTTTTCCTTGCTATATATAAGAAAGAAGCATCATACATTAACAAATGTCAAGAATGTCAAAACAGAACAAAAAGAAGTGAACACTCGTATCAGAAATCAAACCTGTGTTAATGTAGATCATTGCTGCTAACAATCGGCCTGTTTTCACGAGAATTGATTTGTGTGTTAAACACAATTGTAGATCAAATAGATCATATAGATAAGTAAGATACTGAAAAATATAATATACAGATATAATTAGTTATCAAAGGTACCAGGATTATAAACAATACAAAATTTTCACATTTTTATACTTTTTTTAAATGGTCACTAAGCTTCAAATTTGCAATTTCTTAAATGTAAATTGCACAAAAAAAACCTACCAACAATACTTTGGTTTGGTACATTTCATAAGAAAATTATATATTTAACTTATTACCCTATCACAGTATCATTCTTTACACAAATTTCAAGAAAATTTTTGCAGCGTTATCTCCCCTTTCAGTGTTTAATTTCCCCCATGAAAATTAAAATGCTGATTTTGAGTTTTCCTCAAGTTAAATTTTATGGGACTTTTTTCTGTGTTTTTAAATTAAGGGCATTATTCTATAGATTAAAACTAAAACATTTTCTGTTGCAATTAGTTTGAGGTCAAATCGTAGTTTGACTGGTCTAAATGTCAAACTTGACCATTGTTGACTCATAATTGTCACTGCTTGTAATTTTACTAAGTTTCAATGCTTTACAGTTGTGGTTTGAGTTTCGGATTACCTGTATTTTGTTTTTTTTTACATTTAAAAGTCATTCATATAATATATTATTTTGTCAATCTATTTTAGAGTTAAGTAAACTCACACCTTGTTAAAGAAGGTTTTAAAGGCCAAGGTCATGCCTTTAAGATGGTGGTGCAGTGGTCTGCAGCCAAATTTACAGATTATAGAAACCAATTAAGGAGAAAAGTAAGATTTGTTTATGGAAAAATATGTGCTTGAGTGAACGTAACTATGATGAACTAGTGGCAGTGTGTACAGAAAGTGGTCTTCTCCCATCAATTTCATGTAATTTAAAAATATGCCCAAGCCATGCAACTATCCATTTCGAAAGAAATACGAAAAGAAAGAGAAGAAAATTATGTGAAATTCCATTTCTATGTTTGTTGGCATCAACATTTGAGTCACAGTTTCTGTGTGCAAACTGTTGAACTTTTTTTTTAAATTTCTGTCCCTATTCAATAAACCCTCATTTTCCGGTGGCAGTCCAAATTTTCCCGTGCCAGATTCTTCTGCTACCAGTCTTGTTTTTTTATTTGTATTATCGACATATATATTAAGTTTATAACTAGGCTGTACGGGTTATAAATTTTAGAGAGTATATCAGAGTTGGACAGTGAACAGGGCTTCCCTTTTTCACTGAATGATAAAAGAGATGATGATGATGATGAAATAGTAACCGAAGATGGACCTGATCTCAACATGCTAAAAAGGAATGATGAAGAGCAAGACATTGAAAACAAAACAGATGATAGAGATGATGATGAAATAGTAACCGAAGATGGACCTGATCTCAACATGCTAAACAGGAATGATGAAGAGCAAGACATTGAAAACAAAACAGATGATAGAGATGATGATGATGATGATGATGAAATAGTAACCGAAGATGGACCTGATCTCAACATGCTAAACAGGAATGATGAAGAGCAAGACATTGAAAACGAACAAGATGATAGAGATGATGATGATGAATTAGTAACTGAAGATGGACCTGACGATTTCCTTGGAAGTGACTTATTTACCGAACTACCAGAGCTAAAGGGTATAAAATCATGACAAAAGCATTAATCTAAACATGTTTTAATATTAATTTAACAAAAGTGTATGGTATTCTTTGTTTCATGCAACAATGTATAAAGCCAAAACCAATACATGATTGACATACAATAACTACCATAATTACTGCTTAAAATTATTTAAATTTAAACAGAATTTTTTAATAAGATTGCAGATTCCAAAACTTAACATTGAACAACTGCTAAATTTTGAATGAAAATGAACATCAAATTTTGTGGTTTAAGCCATGGCGATACTTATAATTTGAATGATAAAAAAAATCAACAAACAATTGAGTTTACCTTGATATGGTCCACTCAGGTACACAGTTTAAAAAAACAATTATTGTCAGGCATCTATTGTCCATGTCAATTAAAAATGCTCACTTTAATTTTTACCTGTGGGGCAGTTTTCAAACCTGTTTCCCAACTTAGTTCATTTTGGCATTTTCTGGAGGAATGAAAAAAAGTGCACGGCAAAATCCTGGTAAGTTCCTAGTGTCACGTCCAATTGTATTCCATTTGATTGAGTTAAGCCATTTTCAACGGATTTGTATAGTTCGTTCTTATGTTGTACTGTTATACATAATTTGTACCACTGTCCCATTTGAGGGCGAGGGTGGGGATTTCGTTAAGTTAACATGTTTAATCCCGCCACATTATGTAAGTATGAGCCTGTCGGTAGCCTAGAACGCAGTGGTTGTCGTTTAATTATGTGTTACCTGTTTGATTTTCGTTAATTTTTTTAAGGATAAGGCAGTTAGTTTTCTCGTTTGAATTGTTTAACATTGTCCTTTCTGGGCCTTTTTTAAAATTAAAAGCCGACTATGCGGTATGAACTTTGCTCATTATTGATTTACAGCAAAAGTAGGTGAGTCTCTGGGTTCCACAGAACCCTTACAATACATTTTATTTTTTTTTAATTTGAAATTTCATATGACTTTAAGTTAATTTATGCTACTCTTTTTTTTTATTATATACATTTATTTACTAGATGAGCTGTAAGCAGAATTGTATCTCTTCTCAGGTTTGGCTTGAAATGCCCAAGTAGGTGTCTTGCCAACCGTGATAATAGTTATAAATTGTATTATGCTCCATAACAAGATTCCAAAGAGCAATTTAGAAAAAAAAAAATGATTTAAATAGAATGGCGAATGTGTCGGTGGGAAACAGCTATAGATATTGCCCCAGCTTGCATATCATATAAAGTTATAAAGTGACATAAATGAAGAACATAAAAGTGACCTTATTCAAATTTGTACTACGAGTTTTGTCGTCATATTAATAAGTCTTGTGTGTAAGTTTCATAGAATTTGCTTCATTTCTTGATGAGATTTTCTAACAAATATTCTTATAAATTATTGTGCCTTATTATTTTACCTTGATTTGGTTCATGAAATCTACAAATTTTCTATATGCAAATGAGAAGCAAGATTTCAGGACCAAGTCAGAATCTTGTTTCAAATCATAACTCCTTTTGTACTGTAGTATCTTTCTCTGAAGACCCCCAAGGGTGATTAGAAATATGGTCACTTGGTCTTCTCCTGACCGGCAGTAAAACGCTTGCCGAAGTGGGGCGTCCGTTTGGCTGTGCGGGATGTATCAAATTCGCAGTCACGTCCGGTCAGAAGGGGGACGTTAAATCCGATGTCTCGTGTAAGGAGAGTGCCACGCTCATTGCACGTTAAGAACCCTTGCAACAACTCTTTGATGGGTCCGTAGGTGGCCTGTAGCAAGGCAAAATTTCTGTCCCTATCCAATATACCCTCCTTTTCCGGTGGCAGTCCAAATTTCCCCGACCATCATCCCAGATGGCCTCTATTGTACAACCTACCTATTGTATTTATTGTGAACTTGTTCTCGTCCTGAATATGCATAAAATATTTGCCACTGGACGTTAAGCAACCAACAATCAATCTTTCTCTGAAAAAACAATAACATTACATTTTATAGATTGCATCTTTTATTAGCAAACTGGTTACAGGAAATTAAATTGTACACGTAGTTTAACACAATAAATATCCCCTCGTATTCAAATTCATATATTTTTTAGTTTATCAAAACAAACTCTGGCTAAAAGCTTAAAAGTAGTAATGGTTGAAAAACTACAGAAGATACATTTTAAGCTAGAGACATTGGCGGATCTTATAATTAAATAAAATTGTGATAGTAAAATTGAACAACAATTAACATCTTTAACATCTCGCTAAAAAAGACATGTATGTACTTTACCATCAAAAGAAAACATATATCCAAGAAAACTATTGAATACCTTAACTACAAACTTTCAGTAAGAGAAAACTTGTACGTGAAAATTTATTTATTTTGTTTGTTATAGACATTAATGTAAAAAGTGACTTACTGACCCAAATTTCCTGTATTCTAATTACTAAATTTATCACTATTAAACAAATAATTTTCTTACTTGCTAACTTACTTACTTAGTTTACCTTCCACACATTATGTGATAATTTATATGACTTTCATAATTACAACCTATCTTTTGATAGTTATTCCAGTTACCTGGACGAATTAGCAAGGACTGGTCGTTTAAAAAACAAAAGACAAGCAAAGGAGGCCAAAGGGAAAGGTCGTGCTGAAGAAATCTCGAAGTCGGTTTATGGAAAAATGGTTGTATGGTCAAGTGAATGGAATTGCACTCGTCCATCAGAAACCACTCCAAAACAAATTTACAATGTTGACATTGTATTAAAATGTTACTTGTGGGTGTTATTTTACTTAATCGCTGTGTTACAATGTCAAACCCTTAAATTGATTGAGTTGAGATTATGTTTAGAAACACCTAGGAATAACAGATATTATAATTGGAGGGTGCTTTGAAGGGTAACAAAGTAATTTAGTTGCAGATATTTCACATTTGTACTTGAGTATACAACACCATCACATCGATAATCCATTCACTAGTTTTTGGGTGAGAAAAATCTGTTCTCGGCAAATGATTCGTTGAAATTTAATTGTGACGTCAAATGTTATTGTTTTCTTTTGAATTTTGTTATTGTGAGCGAAAGAAGCACATCACATAATAGGTTGTTATTAATATTGATGTTTCTTTCGGCTGCCTGATAGACCCTTTGATAAAATATTTGTCTGTGACCTTTAAACGACAAATCTATTATTTTACCAGCGAGACGTAAAAATATCATTGTCATGTTAGGTACATGATGGACAGTACAGCCAAACTGTGCACCTGGGAAATAGACGAGGCATATTTTGAACATGGTACGCACGCACACACCGCGATCTTTTCCACATGTATTTCATTTCAATGTTTCACTTATTTAGCAAAGTTACATGCTACGTCAATCTTTAAAGACCCAAATGTTGCAAAAGACGTATCCGACCCCCATGACAAGTATGTTGTTGTCCCCGCTGATAAAGCCCCAAATAACATCGTTTTATGTGTTCAAGTCATTACATTAATTGCTTGATAAACTAATTAGGTATTGACAATTCACTTGGAAACGCAACATATACCCTCACAACACTTACAAAAGTGGAAATCCTGGATAATCAAAGGTTCTATGTTCTATGGAATTTCAACCAAAGATGAAGAACTGGATCTTCAATCATTGTATTGGATACCTAAACTACATAAGTGTCCTTACAAACAACGGTATATTGCTGGGTCTTCCAAGTGCTCCACAAAATCTCTTTTTAAATTATTAACATCTATTTTATCAGCAATCAAAGACGGGGCTTCAAAGTTATTGTGAAACTGCCTATTCTAGAGGTGGCGTAAATCAGATGTGGATACTTAAAAATTCCAAAGATCTTTTAGAGTACATACAATCTAACTCTCTTTCATCTTGTAACAGTATTAAAACATTTGACTTTTCTACTCTTTACACAAGAATTCCACATTCTAAAACTTAAAGACAAATTGAAAGAGATGGTATTACTTTGCTTCATAAAAAAGAATGGCCAACGTAGATACAAGTATCTTGTCTTAGGAAGGAATAAATCCTACTTTGTAAAGAATCACTCTGATTCAAACAAAAAATTCTCTGAAACTCATATTATCACAAGATGCTTGATTTCTTGATTGACAACATATTTGTTACGTTCGGAGGACGTGTTTTTCAACAGACTGTCGGTATTCCAATGAGAACAAACTGTGCCATTCTACTTGCTGACTTGTTTCTTTTTTATTGTGAGGCTGACTTCATGCAGGAAGAAGAAAAAAGAAGTTAGCAATATTCTTTAACTCTACTTTCCGCTATATAGATGATGTTCTTTCACTAAACAATTCAAAATTTGGTGACTATGTAGAACGCATCTATCCCATCGCGATAGAGATAAAGGATACTACATATACAGTTAAGTCGGCTTCATATCTTGACTTACATCTAGAAATTGACAATGAGGGTCGGTTGAAAACAAAACTACGACAAAAGAGATGATTTCAGCTTTCCAATTGTGAACTTTCCATTTCTAAGTAGCAACATTCCAGCAGCACCTGCATACGGGGTATATATCTCCCAATTGATACGATATTCCCGTGCTTTCATTTCCTATCATGAATTTCTTGAAAGAGGGTTGCTGCTTACAAGGAAGCTATTAATCAAGAGTTCCAAATGGTGAAGTTGAAATCTTCCCTTCGTTAATTTTACGGACACCATCACGAGTTGGTTGACCGTTATGGAATAACCGTTTCACAAATGATATCGGATATGTTCCTTACGTCGTAACTACAATCACCTTCCCTTTCATGAATCTGACCTACCGAATAAGACTATTTACCGGATTTGTAATCACATAAGCAACACGACGGGTGCCACATATGGAGCAGGATCTGCTTACCCTTCCGGAGCACCTGAGATCACCCCTAGTTTTTGGGTTCGGTTCGTGTTGTTTATTTTTTAGTTTTCTATGTTGTGTCATGTGTACTATTGTTTTTCTGTTTATCTTCTTCATTTTTAGTTATGGCGTTGTCAGTTTGTTTTATATTTATGAGTTGGTGGGGCCCCTACCCAGTACAAGGGAAAGATACATTTTGCTGACTTGTCATACTCTTATGAGGACTTTGGATTCCAGTCTGAAAAACATTATTTTGGCAGTAGGCATGGCAAAGGGCCTTGCGACAGAGAAATCGGAACTGTTAAAAAAAGTGTTGTCCTCGACATTAAAAGTAGACGAGCAAAAGTATCTGACGCAAATACTTTTTATGAGTA